>CM023536.1:73979706-74107872 GCA_013350335.1 Chimonanthus salicifolius | reverse complement strand
ATGCTAATTTCGATTTTGATGATAGTGCATTCAAGCCTTTGAAAATTGAAACCGCTCTGACCTCCGCTCCGATTACAACCACCTGTTTGGTCCTGTCCCTTTTGAATTATGTGCGATGCCTCCGATTATCAGTCGGAGCCGTTTTAGGACAAAGGTTAAATCGTTGCCTCATGTTATACATATGCTAGCAAAACTCTCAATGACGCGCAACTCCCTTATTCCACAACCGAAAAAAGGTTGTTGACTGTCGTTTTGCTTTCGAAAGTTTCGATCCTACTTAGTGGGTTCGAAAGTCATTATCTATTCTGATCAGCAGCACTTAATATCTCCTTTCTAAGAAAGATGCTACGGTCCCGCCTTATCCGATGGATTTGCTACTACAAGAGTTTGATATGGAAATCTGGGACAAGAAAGGTTCAAGAATGGTAGTACGACCACTTATCTAGATTAAGACTGAGTTCACTGATGAGACCACTCCTACTCACTGATCATTCCCTGATGAGCAACTCATGTCAGTGTCCAAAGTACCATGGTTTGCCGATATTGTAACTATACTTGTTACTAGTCAAATGCCCCCGCATTGACCTAAGCAAGATAGGTCTAAGTTTTGGTACAGGTCAAATTTTATTGGGATGACCTTATCTGTTTAAAACACTGTCAGACCAAATCATTGCGTCGGTTTGTCCCAGAAGAAGAGCAAAGTCGTGTCATAAGTTTTCTGCCATGACCGGCCTGTGGAGGGCATTTAATAGCACAAGAAAGACGAACGCAAATTTTGCAGTGTGGTTTTATGGCCCTCCATGTTTCGAGACACCCACACTTCTGTGTCTCGGTAATGGTGGTCAAAGATTGGGAAGTTATCTCCCTAGAAATATGATGCCTTAACCCCATCCTAACCATTGAGCTTTTGTGATGTTTGGGGCATCGATTTCTGGACCATTTCCTAATTCTTTCGGCAATCACTATATCCTTGTAGGGGTTGACTATGTGTCAAAATGGGTCGAAGCGGTGGCATGCAAACCAATGACCACAAGGTTGTCCTTCGCTTCATTAAAGAAACGTTTTCTCTCGATTTGGAATTCCACGAACCATCATTAGTGATGGGGGTAAACACTTTTGCAACCGCCCATTTGCTAATTTGTTAAATCTTAGGGGTGACTAAAGTGGCTACTCCTTATCACCCACAACAATGGCCAAGTGGAATCTCAACTAGAGAGATTAGCGTATTCTCGAGAAGCAATCAATCCAAGTCGGAAAGTTGGTCTTCCAGACTCATTGACGCACTATGGGCATACCGTACAACGCTTTCAAACGCCATATAGGAATGTCACCCTAACCGTCTGGTTTATGGTAAGGCATGTCATCTTCCGGTCGAGTTAGAGCACAAAAGCCTATTGGTGCAATCAAAATTTTCATTTTGCTCTAGACTCTGCTGGACAACATCGGAAACTTCAGCTTGTTTGAGCTGGAGAATTACGAATGAGCCTATGACAACGCTAAAAGGTACAAAGACCGGATGAAAGTGTTTCATGATAACACATATTGAGAAATCTTTTACAGTTGGTCAGAAGGTCTTGTTGTACGAGTCAGGATGCATCTTTTCCTGGGAATTAAGGTCCAATGGATAGTCCATTTATTGTTTCATTTGTATTCCCACATGGGGTAGTACAGATCAGACATCCTACGAGTGGTCGTGCGTTTAAAGTTAATGGGCAACGATTAAAGCCATTTTTATCGTTCCCCCTCCAGAAGAAGAGACTGAAGTCGAGTTAGCTGATCCAGTGTATCAGGACTGATTTGCGAATCCATACCCATTCACCCACCTACCCATCTTCATCATTTCCATTACCCTAACCCACATATCCACCTGTCTATGTTTGAGTCAGTCTGCATCTTCAGTGTCTAGTTTAGGTTTTCATTGAGTCAGTATAGAATTTTTATTTGGTCCATTTTGCACCTCATGCATTCCTAGGTATGTCCAAACCCGATTGTTCGTTTTCTAAAACATTTCTCTTTTTCACCTGGCAGTGTCAATTAGAGAACATTGAGGACAATGTTCAATTTAAGTTTGGGGGTACTGAGGTTCATCAATTAAAAAAAAAAAAATTTGAAAAAGATTTAAAAAAAATAAAAATAAATCATCTGTTTTGTCTTTGTGACCAGCAGACGTTAAAGAACTGGATAGGAGTCATGCACGTAGACGGTCGAGTTTTTGTTTTCCGCTTTGTGTCTGTCTAGAACACAAGTTCCCCCAGACTTGTGTAGGAAAATCGTTTCCTTAGCTATGAGGGTGAGGAAGCTGGAAATCCAAGAGGAGCAACCCATACCTCTTTGTGGTCAAAGCACTCTGGCTGCAAAGAGGAAAGCTAAGAGGCTAGGAATCTGTCACAAATGTGGACGTGGGAATTGTAATGGAAAAATATCTGAACAAGGAGTTCGTTGTGTGACAGCAGCAAACATAGACCATTAGTGAAATAGACAGATTTATTTGGACCTAGTCAAGGTAGAGTAAGTCCAGAAAGACTGAGACTCCTTGGTGTTCAAAGAACTGTTGATTTTCGCTTAGGAGACTATAACGTCTTGACAATCTGACGTTAAACGAGTCAAAATTTTCTTAGGCAGAGAAAGACAAACTTAATCTTTTAAGGGTAGAGTAGGCAAAAGCTGAGACACCTTGGTACTTAAAAAAAATGTCAATTGAGGTCTAAGATAATCATGCGTCTCGACAATCTGACGTAAAAAGATCATAGAATAATTTTTTAGCATTATATGTAAATCTTTATATCATACTTTTCCGGAAAGACTTTTATAGGATTTATGCTCGGAAGTCCATGTACACAGTCATATTAATGTTAGTCTGAAAAAAGAAAATTTTCATGAGTCAAGTGATCACCAGAGGAATAGTGGAGACTTAAACCCAGTGAGTTTTAGAGCCATTCTGTCCTTCTGAGGGTTATAAGTAAATTCTTATTTCTTTGATAAGCGCATCGAGTCGTTGAGTGATCTCATTATCATTGTTTTGGTCATATTACTAAGAACGCCATTAAAATTGAGTTATTACACCTGAAATTTTTCTGAATTTATTCAAACAAAGAAATCATCTTATGAAGCTTAGGATAGGATATAGGCCATTTTTTTGACCGTTTGAGCCTTCAAGCCCACCTACTTTGGTCATTCCATCTTGACAGTTCCCTATTTGAGCCTAATAGCCTCTTTTATTGACTAGCCATATCTTCCATACCTAACTCCGGATATGGAGTTTGAGCCAAAATTTTATATCCATTACCTATTATCATATGAGAAAAGGTTAGGGAAGATTTTGGGATAAAATTCACTGAAAAATGAAATAAAAGAGAAAGGAAGATGGGACATCCACACATCAAGAGGGATGTTGAAAAAGAAAAGAGGTTTCTTAAAAAAAAAAAAATTTGCTGAAAAAACATCCATACGTCAAAATTGGATGTTAAAAAAAAAAAAAAAATTGTTAGAGGAAAATATCCCGCTCATAGTAATGAAGACCTCTAACCTTTTCCTGTGAAAATGTTAATTTTAGAGTCTTTTATCCCTTCTTGATATAACCCGGTCCTAAGCCTCGTTTCGTCCTATTAGAAAGTCCTATTGATCCTAAGTCGAAATAAGGTATTTCATGTAGAGAATAGAGGAGGAAAAATAAAGGTGTTTGACTCAACGTTCTTAGGAAAATGGCGTCTATCATGAGATCAATTATTTTCTTCATTTATGCCGTCTTTGTTTAAAACATATGTGAGAATTTTGATTCGAAAACATAAATTCCACTCACATATACCTGAGAGAAAATAAACCCACCTCTGAGCGTTAATCTTTTCTGAGAGATATATCTGGTGAGGTTTGAAGTCAAAGCGTATTTTCCAATGTTGGTTATAAAACTCGTGTCAATTTGGAAAAAAAAAGACTATCTTAATAATGGCTATCACACACAACACTCCGAGTATAAGTCTTGTAAAATGAATTTTAGAGTTGTATGATGTTTAGATTTTTGGCTGTGTGTTTTTGCTGAAAAAAAAAAAAAAAAAAATTGATGTTTGTGGGTATCATCACTGAAAACCCTCACGAGACTATAACTCGTCCACTAGGGGTAACCTAGGGGTTTAAGGCTTGTTGCATACGCTAAATGCAATCGAGAGAGCCAGCGAAAGTGGTGTCATTTAGGATTTTTAATTTTATATTTTAGCTTTAGATTTAGTTTTGCTCGAGGACTAGCAAAATCTGAGTTTGGGGGTATTTGATGAACACCGTAAAATTACAATTTTACCCTTTATTATTAGATTAATTAGTCCTTATTTTATAAATATTAGATATGTTTAGGGTTGTTTTTAGTTTTATAGTTTATTTTGAGAAATATAAAAAAAAAGAAAAAGAAAATAAAATAAAAATGATAAAAAGTCAAAAATACGGTCGACGTCAATTTTAAAATGGTCAGGTCAAATTGGTTAAACCAGTTGGGTCTCAGAACCTATAACTTTCTACACTCTGTAATAATATTTCATTTTCTAAATTCGAGTGAAAGTCGAGTTTTATCGGCCAACCCCTCTCATTTATTGTCGATCGGGATGCCCGTCACCTGAAGAAAAACCTTACCATTTCTTTTTCTATTTCTATTTCTTTTCTATTTTTTTATTTTATTTGGTTGCAGGAATTATTAGAGAAGGAGTGGCTGAAGCAGCAAGGCGAGCAACCAACACCGTACACAGCAGCAACCAGCGATGGCAGAGCAGCCAGAAGGCCGAGTAGACAGCAGCAGCAGAGTCTGCTGCTGATGGTTGCAGCCGGAGCAGTGAGAGCAGCGGCGAGCAGAGAAATCCATCACAGACAGCTGAGATTGAAAGAATGGCAAGCAGCTGAGACGGCAGCTGAGATGAACGGCAGCTGAGATGAGAAGATAGAGCAGCAGCAGCCAGCGTCCAACGACAGCAGTTCCGCCCGAGCAGCAGTCCGAGCAGAGACTGAGTGCAACAGAATCCGCCTGCTGCTCACCGACTGCAGACATACACAGCCGGGAAGCCAGCAGCAACACTGCACACGCTGAAGCAGCCCGCTGAAGAGAACAGCCTGCTGAACAGCAGCCAGCTGAGGTGAATAGCATCCGGTCCGAACAGAGGCAGCCGGCTGAAGCAGCAGAGCAACAGCCACACAGCCACCTGAAGAGAGTAGAGGCAAAGCTGAAGCAGCGGCAGCTGAATGGCAGCAGCAAGGTTCCGCCCAAACGACAGCCAGCACTGTATGCAGAGATAGCCGGCTGAACCAAACAGACGGCAGCAGTTGAGATCGGCATCATAGAAGAGAAAGAAGGGCAGCCATGCAAAGCTGGCAATCCGAGTAGAGCCGAAAGAAGAGAAGATTGCAGCAGAGGCAGAGCAACAAGAGCTGTAACCAACAGACACAGCAGCTGTAGCCAGCACCGTGACACAGCAGTCAGCTGAGACCACATCTGTTCAGCCCGAGCAGCAGCCATGCAGAGCAGCAGCGGCAGTGAACCGTGTAGTGTAGAGAAAAAGAGATCGGTAAAAAAGCCAGATCTGCCGATGATGAATCTGCAGCAGCAGAGAGGGAAGAACAACAGCGTCCAATTCGAAATTCCTGAGCAGCCGCCTGAAGAAATTGCAGAAAGAGAAGAATGGCAGCTGAGACCAAAACAGAGAGAAGCAGCCAAGTAAGCAGCAGTGGCAGCAGCTGTGATCTGTGGGAAGGACAGCCATGAACAAAGCACTGAAAACCAGCAGAGATAAAGCAGAAAGAAAAAAAAAAAAAAAAGATAGAGGCTGATGTCACCCGATCCAAAGAGAAGATCAGAGGATAAGAATGATCTCAGCCGATCTTGAAGAAGGAAGATAAGGTGTGGATAGCAGCTGCCGTTTGAAACTGAGAAAGATAGGGAAAGAATTATCTGTTGAGAGGATGAGGGAAGGATTGATCAGAGGAAGAAGGAAGATAAGATAAGGATGAAAGATGCATAAAAGATTTAAACTGCGAAAGGAAGATCAGAGGATAAAGAACAATTTTGAGCTGGGAATCTGATAAGGCAGCTGAACCGGATAAAGGCAGAAGAAAGAGATAAGGAAGAGAGAAGAAGCAGCTGGGTTTCAAGGGGAGTTCAAAAAGAAGATAAAGAAGGAAAGATAAGAGTAGCCGATGATGGGATAAAAAGAAAAGGGCTTATCCCGGCTGAGTTTAAATTTGAACGGGTCTCTTATCCCGGCTGAGTTTGAAAAGACCCCTCATCTTATCCCTTCTCTCCTATAAATTCAAGACTTCGGGTCCGTTGAAGGTGGAACCGGGCAAGACATTGAAGGCTGAAATTGGACGACTGAAAGACAGAAGAAAAAAAAATAATAATTTCTTGTAAGTTATTTTATTTTTATTTTATTATGTCAAGTCCAACAGAATTGTATTTCATTTCCAATTTTTAATAAAAAAAATCATGGCAGTTGTTTAGATTTATGATGATCCCAGTTATTAAATATTTAATAATGATGATTTGTATTCTATTTTTTATTCTTTTTATGAACTTTATGTAAAAACAAAAATATTTTTACAATTTTTTTTTCAAGGAAAGTAGAACCCCTATTAGGATCAATGGGACTTGCCGTCTTTCCAATCTAAGGTTCTTATCAAGAACAATTGTTTTAGATTTGGGGAAACACAAGTTAAAACCCGCTCACGCCTAAGGCTTGAATTGAAAAAAAATACGATTTTATAGATGACATAAAAATTCTAATTAGAATTTTAATAGAAAATGAATTTGAATTATATTTTATAACTCTAGATCATTTCATAGTCTAGGCCGTGATTCTCTTATTTTTAAATCGGATAATATGCCATGTCGATGTTTGACCCGATTCCATTGTACATTATGTAAAAAAATTTATTTTTGATTTATTTTTCTTTTTCTCAAAAATTCATTAAAACTGTTCATTGTTTTAAATTAAGATTATAACTAAATGTTTTAGAAAATTATTTCCAAAATCACATCATTTTTTAAAGTGCGATTTTTTTATTTCGTACATATATTTTGTAGATTTCCCTTGGGTACGACCTCGCACTCATACTCTATACTATAAACCGGTTCGTACGCTTGCGAGTAATTTAAAATTTCACATCAGTTATAACATGCTTGGATGTTAACATGCCGATCAATGATAAATAGTGATGCATATACCTGATTATTATATGGCAAACTATGCTAGTAAGTGTAGAGTTAATTGTGCATACTTATAACTGGCGTATGTGCGATGCTGGTGGGGCATGGGTACTAGGCCACATAAGGATCTTGAGATTCCCCCTAGTTTGTCGAGTAGTTACGATGCGGATGTTATGTGGGACCGCACAGTGGACGCGTGGTTGGGATTCAGATCCCCTTGTGGTTAGAGATGGGTGGTCGTAACCCCTTGCATGGATCAAATAGTTGGTCCGTCATGTATTTCTCAGACGTACCTATGAGAGAGGCGTAATCTGATTTAGAGAACAAGGTGCTTTGGAGTCCCAGATGAGGACTAATTGGGAAGTAATTACGTTGACCCTAGATAGGCCGTCAGGCTGAATGTTGGTTCACCCAAGGTAACCTTAGAAGTCCCTTGCGGTTTCGATACCCGAATGTGTGACGGGTGAGGTGATCCCTAGATGACCGAGTAGGCTGAGGGGGTGCTCGCCTAGGTCGAGGGATGGTGTGGTGAGGAACAGCTCCCGCTAGTATACCTTGTGGTCCTTGGATGACCGGGTAGGCTAAGGAGGTGCTCGCCTAGGTCAAGGGACGGAGCGGTGAGGGACAGCTCCCGCTGGCATACTTTGTGATTCCCTGGATGACCGAGTAGGCTGAGGAGGTGCTCGCCTAGGTCGAGGGACGATGCGGTGAGGGACAGCTCCCGCTGGTATGGTTTGTGATTTCCCGGATGACCGAGTAGGCTGAGGAGGTGCTCGCCTAGGTCGAGGACGGAGCGGTGAGGGACAGCTCCCGCTGGTAGAGTTGTGATCCCTAGAGGACCGAGTAGGCTGAGGGGGTACTCGCCTAGGTCGAGGGATGATGCGGTGAGGGACAGCTCCCGCTGGTATGGTTTGTGATTCCCCAGATGACTGAGTAGGCTGAGGAGGTACTCGCCTAGGTCGAGGACGGCGCGGTGAGGGACAGCTCCCGCTGGTAGAGTTGTGATCCCTAGATGACCGAGTAGGCTGAGGAGGTGCTCGCCTAGGTCGAGGGACGATACGGTGAGGGACAGCTCCCGCTGGTATGGTTTGTGATTCCCTGGATGACCGAGTAAGCTGAGGAGGTGCTCGCCTAGGTTGAGGGACGATGCGGTGAGGGACAGCTCCCGCTGGTATGGTTTGTGATTCTCCGGATGACTGAGTAGGCTGAGGATGTGCTCGCCCGCTCATTGATCGAAGGTTGGCGCGATGTGATGTGATGAGATATTCCAGGCTAGGACACCTGTATGGTGGGGACAGCCTGTGGTGCGATGTGGTAGTGTGTTTACCCGCGGTTATGGTATTGGGCTTCATTGTTGAGACTTGTGTTGTGGGTGTTGACTCACCAGGAGTTTATGGGTACTTAACGGGTGAGTTCGGCTGACTCACTCGGTAGAAGACCTATAGAATTCTGTGAGAGGTGGGTACGTCAGTTGTGTGGAGACCAGCACATAGGGTCCAAGGTTACGGGTTTGACTATCGAGACTCTGGTGCTTGGTTGATGAGACCATAGATGAGTTTGGTTGGCACTTCGTTGAGGATTGGTGAGGTGGTTACTCCCGTGTAGTAATCAGTTTGGGATTCTAGTGAGTCCAATTCTTGAGTTGGTCGTGGTATGTGCGCGGGTTGTCATGGGAGGGTCATGGGTCTAGTTGAGGACTAGAGACCCTGATCTGACTGAGGATCAGTCTGCGTAACCGTGGATGGGTGGACTGTTGCAGTTGGGCACATAAGGGAGCTGCATTCGGTTGGTTAAAGGATGTCTTAGAGGCCCGGCTGACATGGGTCTATGTGTTAGGGGTAGGGAACACGTTTGTATGGTTATGCATGTAGACATCGTAGACATTGATACGTCCATATGATTATGTGCAGTGTATACTTGATGATTTATGGTGCATGTGTTACCCTCACTGGGCATGTAGAGCTCACCCCCTTGCCTCACAGGTACTTCATAGAGGGAAGGTTGGCGGGACCCTCAGTTGGACGTTGGGCGTAGAGTCGCAGTTTCCTAATTTCTAAGGGTCCCATCTTGTAATTGAGGACTTTCTGATGTATTTGAATTATGTGTACATTTCATTAAGTGGGATGAATGTAATAATGAGATGATGCTATAATTTGTAATCATAATTGATGCTTACGGTTGTTTTATTTACTGGTGGATTGCTATGGTTAGTATCCGAAATTGTATTGGATCATTTTTAGAAGTTTGGATCAGTTTTAACGTGCTCGTAGCAGGACGGGTCGTTACAGTTTGATCTTTAGGTTAGATACAAGTTCATGACCTCTTGATTCATACATCAATCACTTATACCACAATTGTTTATCATTGATAACCATTTAAACCCACCAAATATTTTCCATGGGATTCGGCCATACACCATGGCCAAACCCATGGTTCATCCTTTTCACCCTTAATTACATTCTATGCCATCAATCATCCATGGCTAATTAATTGGTTTATTTACTTATAACCAAGTCCCAAAAATGATCCACCATAAGGTTCATGGGGTTCGGCCATACATATAGCCGAACCCTATGATATCTAAATCCATAAAGAGTACTTGATGGGGTTGGGCCATACACCATGGCCGAACCTCACCCTTGGGTTTTGGTGCTCCCCTTTCCCATTCTTTTAGATCCAACAACCCAACAACTTTCTAAATTATTAAGCATCTTCAAAATTAACTAAACATGACACACAATCCATCATTATCTCTCCATGGGCTTCGGCCTTGTGGTTCCTTATTTCCATTAAAAACTATGGTGCATCTATGATTGGTTCTCATACCTCCATCCATTTAAATCCTTTTAAAACTTTAACAAAATCAAACACATACACTTGTGATTTCCTTCCTTCAAATCCAATAAAATCAATCCAATGTCTTTTCATGGGGTTCGGCCATACAAAATGGCCGAACCCTATGGTCCATGTTCTTCCGTTTAAAAATCATTTTAAACCCATAAACTTCCTTGACTCTTTCAATGGGGTTCAACCATACTCATGGCCGAACCCTATGGTTCCTTATCTCTTCTTTTAAATTCAATAGCCATGATTTTAACCCTTGATGGGTTCGGCCATACAATGGCCGAATCATGTTCCTTGACCATCTTATTTAGCAAGAGTTTATTGAGCACTTACCAATCCCCCGACTCCACCGGTTCTTTCATTCCTTCTTTATCTTTTCCATTCTTAGTCCCTCCTTCCTTCCTTCTTGATCTTTAGCCGAGACTAACCTTGCTGGAGACCCCTTGGAGTGGTTCGGCCAAGTGATATGGATTGAGAGAGAAAAGCTTGAGATCAAATTACTCTTAGTCCTTTTTGATCTTGAGAGGGAGGGAGAGAACATGATAAAATTCTCTAAGTGATTGATCTTCCTCCTCCCAGAGTTCTGGTCGGCCAATAGATGTTTTGAGGGAAAGATATCAGCCAAGAGGGAGAGAGGGAGAGAGAGTTGAAAGATTAGTCTTTTTCCTTGAATGCTAGGGTCGGCCCATAGGCTGATGACTTTGGTGCTCCCATGTGTAACTCCCATTCCTTAATGCCTCCCTTGGGGGTTTCATCCTAAGATAAAAACTCCCAAGACTCCAACGGCCACCAAGGGTTGCCTTGGTGTAGACTCCCCCCATCTTCCTCATCTCATTAATGCTTTATGTGGGGGTTTTATCTTAAGATGAAACTTTCCCCCCCAACGTGTGCCCTTGAATTTTTGAATTTGAAATGAACCACCACTCCTCACCTCTCCATTACTTCTCCATGTGGGGTTTTCATCTTTGAGATGAAACTCCCATGCCAACGTGTACCCCTTGATTTGGTGTTTGAAACAACAATTCTTCACCTTCACACCTCACTCACTTTTAATTTAACTCACCACTTTGATTTAATTCATTTCAACTCAACTCACTCATTTAACTAATCACTTCAAAACCAAGTCACTCACTTGATGGTCTTTCCATTTTAATTCAGCCCAACATAAATTAAGCTTGAACTCACTTGATGGTCAACCAAGTCAACCATGATCCATTGGGTTCCCAATTGTGCCTTTTGACCCAAATAGCCACCTTGACCCAATTAAATGTATCTTACCCATTTACCCTACATTGAACACTCATTCCATTTAATTCACTTTAATCAACTCAAACACTTTTTTGCATTCCTATTTAATTCAGCCTCAACCTATTTAGACTTGAGCCCACTTGATGGTCAACCAAGTCAACCACGAACCCATTGCGTCCCAATTGGGCCTTTTGACCCAAATAACAACCTTGATCCAATTAAACACAACTTACCCATATAAGGTATGTAATAAGGTATCGGATATCGCAAGCGGTGCGCGTATCGGTGACCAGATTATCAGACGGAAACGTAAGAGGACATTAGTTGGTATTCGGTAGGATTCCTACCTTTTTGTAAGCCGTGGATTACGTGTTATATGATGGTTTCCTTGATTTATTTTGGTAATTATATGATTGGTTTTATGATGGGTGTTAAGATTATGAGTTATATATATTATATGGCATATGGCATATTGCATTTACAATGATTTAAATACTATATAGCATATCGCAATTACATCTCATGCATGGCATGGGCGGGAAAATAAAGGAACCGGAGTCCATTCTCCGTCAGGGCGACCGAGAAACAAACATGGGGATAGCTTGATATGCTATAACCAAAGTCCATGCTCCATCAGGGCGACCGAGAATCAAACATGGGGATAGCTTGATATGCTATAACCGGAGTCCATGCTCCGTCGGGGCGACCGAGAAGTAAACATGGGGATATCTGGATGTGTTGAGATATAATCAGAGTCCATGCTCCGTCGGGGCGACCGAGAAGCGAACATAGGGATATCATGATGGTATGGATGATGGGTGGGACTCATGACATAGACACCCATGGCATGACATTCATTTTATGGTTTTCATTATGTTATTATCTGTGTGCTTGTTATCACTAATCCATGTGTTAGCCCTACTCGGAGTCCTACTGGGCGCATTGTCTAACGCCCTACTCCACCTTAGCTGATGACGCAGGAGATGGCGGAATTGGAGGATGCGACGGGAGCCAAGCGTAGGAGCTTGGGAAAGCGAGCTACTTAGTTTATTTCAGATTTATTTTGGAAATGTAATTTGAGTAATGTAGCTCGTCGGACTATATAATTTATATTTATTGCTATGGTTTAGACTTTACTTTTGGATGTTATCATTTTGAGGTAATCAAGTAATTTAAATGATGTATCTTCCCTGCTATCTAAAAATTGGTAGGATAGTCTCTATTACAACTTCCGCATTTTAGTTTAATATTCTGCAAGCTTACTTCTACGTGTGAACCATTCTTCGTGGACTTAGTTCCACGCACACATAGGGTTGGCCAGTTAAGGGCCGAGCTTTAGAAGCTCGGACTTAACTCGTGTCGTGACGTTCCGCGCCCTTTGTCACTTTTATTTCAAAAAAAAAAAAAATAGACTCTGATTTCGGTGAAAAGGGGCGGGCGTTACATGATATAGGTACTGTTTTGGGTCAGCCATTGGATGGCTGAACCATATGGTTCTTATGATTAAAGAGTAAAGCCTAAGTTAAGTACATAGGATGGAATCATTGAACCAAGGAACTCATGGCCGAACCCCATGGACCATTTTATATGGACTGTTTTGTTGAATCAAAGGGTTTCAAGTTTGAAGATTATGGAACAATATGTAGTATTTAAAAGGGTTCCAAGTGAACATTTGGACAAGTCATGGGTTGGCCATTTCATGGCCGAACCATGAGGGTACTATGGCTAAGTTGTGACATGAAGGTTCAAATGTGGAAACCATTGGGTTCAGCCATATGTATGGCCGAACCCCATGGACCATGACTAAGGGTTTTATGAATCCATTTCATGGAGATAATCGGTGGTTTTTAAAGTTAAAAGCATGATATAACTAAGTATTGGTAGCAATGGCAGTTTTGTGAATAAGGGTAACAATCAAGAGATGAAATGAGGGACCAAACTTAGATGGTGTGGTTCGGCCATGTTGTGTGGCCGAACCCAATCAAAATAAATGCTTGGGATTAAAGTTGATTCATGGTTTATGTGAACAAGGTGACGGATCTCTTTGACGGCACGCTAGTCGTGATTGGTTGACGCTTGAAAGGAATGGTCACTTAAGTGAATTCTCAGTAAGTTTCCTACCTACTTGTAACCACTATGATGATTAGTTTTATCATGATTTTGATAAGATATGTTGTTATTATTATTATGTTTCAATTGGTTTTTGAATCATGAGATTTATGTACATGTTTCATATATTCATTGGCATCTCATGCATGGACATGGGATGATGATTATGGAATGTCTCCTTAGGCGATGCAGGTCCCGCCACGAGTAGTATCATGATGATGATAATACATTGGTCTCCTTAGGTGATGCAGGTCCCGCCAGGAGAAATGTTATAATGATGAGAAATACATTGGTCTCCTTAGGCGATGCAGGTCCTGCCAGGAGAAATGTTATAATGATGAGAATCACATCGGTCTCTTTAGGCGATGAGGGTCCCGCCAGGAGAAATATTATGATGATGAGAGCCACATCGGCCTCCTTAGGCGATGAGGGTCCCGCTAGGAGGAATATCATCAAGAAGAAATGAAAGTGTATTGTGATTTACCTTGACGATGAGAGTCTCGTCAAGTGATGGCTATGTATATGCATGATGGGAGGGACTCATTTCATGTGCATATCTACGTAGTATTGATTTACCTGTTTTGATGACCATATATATTATGATATATGCATGTTTTTATATACTAACCATGTGGTTAACCCTAATCGGAAATCCTACTGGGCGCGTTGATCTAACGCCCTAATTCTATCCATAGAGGATAATGCAGGAAATGGAAAAGGGAAAGAGAAGGTCGTGGACCTGGAGCGGAGCCAAGCTTAAGCGCTTGATTGATGATTGGGATGTCTTTATTACTGTCTTTTGAGTTATATTTTATGGACATTTAACAGCTAGTAAGCTTTGCTATGGTTGTTTATGGTAATGACAATGGATGTTTGGATTAAGTTATTTAATAATTGAGACTTGTACTTGCTATCTATTCAGTCTAATTCTGCAGTTAGTCTAGTTTATTCCGCATAACTTGTTTAGTTCCATGTGTGGATTGTTATCGTGGGTTTAGTCCATGCACACATGGGTGGCCAGTTAAGGGTCGGACTTTGGAAGTCCGAACTTAGCTTGCGTCGTGACGCCCTCTCTCTTCCGGTGTTATTATACTATTATTTAAAACAAAAAAATAGACTCTGATTTCTCGGAGAGGGCGGGGCGTTACAGTTGGTATCAGAGCGAAACGGGAAGTTGAATCATCGAAGTACGATTAAGACGGTTCCATGTCTCACTGACAGATAATAATCCCAACTGACCGACTCTTCGGAGTTCGCTGACCAGGGGCCGGATTAATTTACTTCGAGTGACTCAAACTGAACAATCAATCTGAGAACGACAATGAAAGATAGCAAAGTAAAGTACAGTCATCATAGCTGGACATAACAAACATAGCAAAGTAGGATGTACTCCCCTAATATCCCCACACTGAGAAACAAACAACATGAATTTAGAGATTTCCCTAGAAACAAAAGAAAACAAAGTGTGAAGATTTGGCAATTTCCCCAAACAAAGCACATGAGAGTATACATGAAAAATCCCCCAAAACCAAGATTGGTTCTTTATTGGAACGGTTGTTGTTGATTTATATGTTTTATATGTTATGGCACAGATATATCAAGCAACGTGGAATATACAGAGTAGTGGGTGTAATAGCCCGAATTTTCTAATTAATATATATTTGGCATTTATTGATTTTAATTTGAATTTTAACATAATGGAATGCCAAATGGACCAAATTTTGGGACAATGGCCCAAGGATAGCTCAATTGGGCCATGGATTGGATGAAATTCATTTAATGGGTCAATGAGGATTAAATCGGGTCAACGATGGTCAAGTGGGCCCGATAGCCATGTGGGACCCAATGGATCAAAATTGGTCCAAACTCTAAGGCAAAGGGGTAGAAAATAAATTGGTTGGGCCGTGGGCCCAATGGTGGGCCAATTATTTTAAAAAGGGTGAATTGGAATTAAACCCTCTAAGTTAGTAATAAAATGAAATGGCATGACCAAGTGGGGCCCACCTCCACCTCACCAAGTGAGGTGGCGTGTGGACCAAAGCAAAGGTGGGGACAACCATCATGGTTGACTTGGTCAACCATGGATAAATTGAGAGGACTAAGGTGGATTAAGGTGAATTAAATTGATTAAAATTATTGTAAAATTATCTAAGTTAAAATTAATGGAATTAAAATGACATGGCCAAGAGGGGCCCACCTCCACCTCATCAAGTGAGGTGGCGGGTGGGGTAGGTATAGGTAGGGACCGTCCACCATGGTTGACTTGGTCAACCATGGGTGGATTTCTTAGATAGATAAATGTTATGAAATTAAATTGGATGGAAATTAATTAACCTCAGTAAGGATTTAATTTAATTAATTAGGTTGGTCAATTAGGGTCAACATAGGACAAGTCAATGGTGGTTTCATCTCATTGAAACCACCTAAGAAAAACAAGAAAAATACCATGGACTTGGGTGGTGGTTTCATCTCAACCACCACCACTCCAAATATGGTGACCCATACCCAAATGAGTGGTCAAAGAGGGAAGACCCAAACCACCCCTTTTCAAACACCAAAAACCATTGGCTTGGTGGTGGTTTGGTCTCAACCACCACCACCAAGGTCAAGGGAGCCCATACTTTGGTTGGTGGAGCCATAATGGTGGAGTGTAGTTTGGTCAACCAAAATGAGATGTGTTTGATCTTATTTCTCATCTCCTTTCCATCTCTCTCTCTCCCTCTCTCTCTTGCACTCCCAAGAACCGTCCCACATAGAAGGCTAAGGAGAAAAGAAGAAAAGAAGAGAAGAAGAGAAGAAAAGAAGTGAAGCATTAGTTCACCACCCTAAGATCAAAGGTTGGATCTTGTCTCTCATTATCTTCCCCTCTCCCAAACCTAGCTCTACCTTAACCAATCCAAACATGTCCCACCATTGATCAAGCTCATCTAGCCGATCAAAGACCAAGAAGAAGGAGAGAAGAGGCTAAGGAAATTGACGGGAGCGACAAAGACCGGAGGAGCCGTCGGATCCGTAAGTATTTCTAAACAAGAGTTTAGATTTTTGTTTATGGTTAAAAAAGGGAATCCATTTACTAGATAATGGCCAAAAAACATCATGGGCCTTGGATCTAAGATCCATCAATGGAAGATTAAGAAATGGATAAACTTAGAGAGAGAAAGATTAAATGAATGGATGACCATAGGATTCGGCCATGTAGCATGGCCGAACCCCATGGTGAATGATGGGTAATTTAATTGATATTATATGGTTTAGAATATTGGAGAATGCTTAATGGTTTTATGAGGATTTCAAGATTTTAAAATGATTGAAAAGTTGGTAAGTTTTAAAGGTGTTAAATAAGGAAAACTATGAGGTATGTAGATGATTCCAAGTGGCCTCAAAATATTGGAAATATGATATTTTAAAGAAATCATGGACCATAGGGTTCGGCATACAAGGTGGCCGAACCCCATGGTTAGTGATGATGAGGGTTAGGGTTCTTTAAATAATGGTTTTTAAGGTTGGAAAATGATGGAGAATGGTTAGGATTTCAAGGGTTAAATGTAGGCAAATTTTTGGAAAAAGTTTTATGATGAAGTCCATGAATGATGTGTTAGGATTTTTTTTATGGAACTATGGTGATGGTTAATTATTTTTATAAGAATAGAACGATGGAAGTGGTGGAATAAATAATTTTGAATTATGGAGGTAATGAGGAAATGATGAGTGGTAAAAGTGGATTTTAAATGTAATTAAAAATCCAAGATAAAAATGAGGGAAAGACATCATGGGTTCAGCCATGGTGTATGGCCGAACCCATGACCCATGTCTTTAGGTCATTCATGGGCTAAGTGTGTTTTATATATATGCTTAAATGGAATGGAACTTAAGTTAAGTTAATGATGAAATTTAAATGGATGTTACAAGTATCATATGTGATGTTTAAATGGAATAAAGATAGTGATTGAAATGGATGATTGGAGGTATGTGCAAATGGGTAATTGAAACCAAGAAGGATGGGGAAAGAAACATCATGGGTTCGGCCATGATGTATGGCCGAACCCATGACCCAAATTTTGATCAAGTTTAGGCTAAGGTTAATGCATGTATCAATGCCTAGAAAGTTGTTTTAAAGGGCCAAAATGAATGAAGTTTTGTGATTTTTGAAATGGATTATTTTTGGGACAAAATATGAGTCTTTGAAAATGGCACCAATAAAAGTGAACCATGAACCCTATGGTAATATTTTGGGAATTTTATGAATGGAAAACAATGGAGAGAAATGGAAATATTAAATGGATTGGTAAGCATTGTAGGTGATGTTTTATATGAGATGAAAAATGGGGTTTTAAATGAATGAATTAAATTCATTTGGTGAAGGTAAAATGAACCAAGAAATTAGGAAATGGGCATCATGGTTTCGGCCATGGTGTATGGCCGAACCCATGACCCCTTTGGGAGCCATATTATGGGCAAGGTATGGAATTATTTATGGGATTAAAAATTTACAAATTTAATTAAACTAGATGGCTGATTTTATGATGTTATGTCGTGAGTAAGAAATTATAAATGGGTCCACGTTTATGGGTCACATATGGACTTAAATATGCATGGATAAAAGGGGTAACTTAACCATGGAAGAGGAGTGGCAAAACCGTAATTTGTGGCCACATTAAAAGACCATGGGTTTGACCATGGTACATGGCCAAACCCTATGGGGGTTGGACATGAAAATGGAAATATTATGAATGGTTAAGTAAAGCGATTAGTTGCTGCGTTTTAGGCTCGCAAATTGGAATTTTAAATTTGGCCAAAATTGGATTTATGTATGAGTCTAGAACCAATGGATAATGGGCTAAGTTAGGGACTTAATCATGGACGATGTATGGACTAATTCGGTAAATGTAACAAGGTATCGGGCGTCGCAAACGGTACGCGATCGGCGACAGGATTAGAGAACGGGAAGCATAACGGAACGCGACACGGTATTCGGTAGGATTCCTACCTTTTTGTAAGCGATGGATATGTGATGGTATTTTAAATTATTTGATTTGGCTTACGATGGATTTATGATTATGATTTATCTTATGATGAATTTTAAATTATGAAGCATATGTTTATATTTTAATATTATGCATTATATGGCTATGTGTGATATGTTGAGTATATGGATTACATATATATATTACATAGCATAATGCACTACATCTCATGCATGGCATGGGTGGAAAAAAATAAACAAACCAGAGTCCATGCTCCGTCGGGGCGACCGAGAATCAGACATGGGGATAGCCTGAGGGCTATGACCGGAGTCCATGCTCCGTCGGGGCGACCGAGAATCACACATGGGGATAGTTCGATAACCGGAGTCCATGCTCCGTCGGGGCGACCGAGAAGCAAACATGGGGAACAAGATATTGTATGATCATACGGATAATGGGTGGGACACATGACATAAGCACCCATGACATAGCATTCATCACATACTTATTTTGTTGTATTTTATGTTATCGATATGTGTGTATCACTAATCCATGTGCTAGCCCTACTCGGAGTCCTACTGGGCGCGTTGACTAACACCCTACTTCTACCCTAGCTGATGACGCAAGAGAAGCTGGAAGCGGTGGACATACCGGAGGCCAAGCTTAGGAGCTTGGAAAGCGCAGTCCTAGTTTATATTATGTTTTACATTTTGGTGATGTAATTTTAAAGTAGCTTAGCTTGTTGGTTGTATAATTTTACATTTCCTGCGATGGTTTGGATGTTACTTATGGATGATGCATTTTGTGATATAATCATGAACGTAGGGGCATTTTGGTAAATTCAATGTTATATCTTCCCTTCTATCTAAAAAACCGGTAGGATAGACTCTATTACCATGTTCCGCAATAACTATAATCCGCGAGCTTACTTCCCACGCGTGAATCATTCTCGTGGACTTAGTTCCGCGCACGCGTGGGGTTGGCCAGTTAAGGGTCGGGCTTTAGAAGCTCGAACTTAACTCGCGTCGTGGCGTCTGCGCCCTCTCTCACTCTTCTATTTCAAAAAAAAAAATAGACTCTGATTTTCGGAAAACGGGTGAAAAAGGGCGGGGCGTTACAGTGGGATAAAGGGACACCTAACTGTCCAATAGATTTGGTGTCTGCTTCCAACAACACCAACATGGAAGTCAACATGGACCTTCAGGAGGGACCTCCCGAGGAAGATGAAGTGGACCTAGCACTTTTTCCGGAGGATCTTATGGAAGACATTCCTTGGATAATGGAGCCTCCCGAGGAAGATGAAGAGGATCTAACACCTTTACCGGAGGATCCTATGGAAGATGTTCCTTTAATAATGGAATCAGTTGGGGAAATAGAGCCTGAAGTTATGTGTGAGTTGTGCAATCAAGATGGACACAACTGCACTTATTGTCCCCACCCTCTGGGAGTGGTTTGCCCGGTTTGTGGACTACATGGGCACGGTGAGGCAAGGACTAATTGTAACGCCCCGCCCTTTCCGAGATTCAGAGTCTAATTGTTTTTTAAAATTAAAACCGGACAAGGGCGGGAGGTGCCACGACGCGAGCTAAGTTCGGACTCCCAATGTTCGACCCTTAACTGGCCACCCATGTGTGCATGGATTACACCATAAAAGACAAACCACACATGGAACAAATAAATCATGTGGAATAATACTAACTCAATGCGGAATTAAACTGAATAGATAGCAAGTACAAGTCTCAATTATTAAAATAACTTAATCCAACCATCCATTGTCAATATCATAAACAAACCATAGCAAAGGTATCAACTTATTACATGTCCATAAACGAAATCCAAATAACAGTAAATTGTAAAAATCATTCCAACATCAAGCTTTTAAGCTTGGCTCCCCTCTCAGTCCTCGGCCTTCACTTTCCCCTTCCTTGTTCCTGCATTATCCTCTAAGGATAGAATTAGAGCGTTAGATCAACGCGCCCAGTAGGTTCCCGATCAGGGCTACCACATGGTTAGTATATAAAACATGCATATATCATAGTATATGATAATAAAAAACATTTGAAATCAATGCTATGTATGTAGTGCAAATGTAATGATTACCACCCGTCACAAGTATACATAGCCATCAAGTTATTTCACAGTGTTCTTTCATTGGGACTCTCACAATAAGGTAATCCACAGTAATCCTCATTTCCCGTGGGAAGACTCTCATCATTGAGTTATTTCATAGTGTTCTTTCATTGGGACTCTCACGATAAGGTAATCCACAGTAATCCTCATTTCCTGTGGAAAGACTCTCATCATTGAGTTATTTCACAATGTTTTTTCATTGGGACTCTCACGATAAGGTCATCCACAGTAATCCTCATTTCCTGTGGAAAGACTCTCATCATTGAGTTGTTTCACAGTGTTCTTTCATTGGAATTCTCATGATAAGGTAATCCGCAATAATCCTCATTTCCTGTGGAAAGACTCTCATCATTGAGTTGTTTCACAGTGTTCTTTAATTGGGATTCTCACGACAAGGTAATCCATAATCATCACCCCATGCCATGCATGAGATGTCAATGAATATATGTATTTGCAATATATCTCATTATTCAAAACCGATTTTAAACATAATATCAATAACAACATATCTCATAAAAACATGATAAAACCAAATATAACAGTGGTTACAAGTAGGTAGGAAACCTACCGAAGATTAGCTTCGGTGTTTGTTCTTTTTCACTTGATCACGACTCGCACAACGCTCACGTTCCGTTACCTTGTTATGTAACAGCAAATCAATACTTAATCTACTTGATTTCTAATCAAGTTTAGGTCTCATATACCATCTTGTGGGGTTCGGCCATACCCATGGTCGAACCTCACCCACTTGGGATTTAATCTTCCTTTTTAATTTGATAAACATTTCACATTTCAAACATGCCTTGGTAGGGTTCGGCCATACACCACGGCCGAACCATACCACCTTAGTTTAACCCCTCTTTCATGTCCTTTTAATCTTTCTCTATCCATATTTACATTATTACCCGTATTTACAGCTTTGCCACTAGGCGAAGCCATATCAAAAAATAATGTCCACAACAACCACCTTAGTGGGGTTCGGCCATACCACTTGGCCGAACCTTACCAATCCAATTTGAATCTCTTAGTCCATTCACAACCATTCAAATCACTTGGTTCCAATCCTTTTTTTCATCCACTAAAACTACTCCATGGGGTTCGGCCATACATATGGCCGAACCCAATGGTTTTTTTATCCATTATATTTCAACCTAAAGTCATAACTTAGACTTTTTAAAACATTATAAAACAGTTACAACTTTAAATCACATACTTGAATCCAAATACCCACTTAATGGTCCATGGGGTTCGGCCCTACACATGGCCGAACCCAATGGTTTCCTTCGTTCAACGGTTCCACCATATGTTCTTAATTTAGGCCCTACTCTTTAATCATAAGAACCATATGGTTCAGCCATCCAATGGCCAACCCAAAACAGCAATCCTATTTCCATTTAAATCACATAAAATTCTCCACCATTGGTATGGTTTTATCTCTCCAAAAACCACACCAAATTATTCAACACTTTCATGGGGTTCGGCCATCCAAGGTGGCTGAACCCTATGTCCCTGATTTGGTCCCTTAAACACATATTTTATGTCTCATTAAAACATGTAAAAATCAGCATAATATTACCGGGTTTTTACCTTTCAAAAACAATCCAAAAACCAACACAATTTCATGGGGTTCGGCCTCCAAGGTGGCCGAACCCAATGATCCATTTTATCAATTTATACCCAAGGTTTAGACCCATGATGCATTCGGTCATTCCATGGCCAATCATGACATCCAAATCCATGTTTTAAACCTTCTTTAACACCTATTTTTGCCTCATCAAAAACATGTACCAATCTTCATGGTTTTACATGGATTTAAACTTACAAAAACCATCACTCAAAACCATATTATTTCATGGGGTTTGGCAATCCAAAGTGGCCGAACCCTATGTCCATGTTTTCCATCTAACTACACATCAATAATAATACTCTAAACCTTTGGTAGATTTGACCCTCCCATGGCCAAATCATGTCCCACTTAACCCATATTATTAAACAAAATACCACATAAACACTTACCAAACTTCCTTTGCCTTTGCTCCTTGCCTTCCTATCTTTCTTAGCCTCTCTTCCTTTTCTGATTATATGCTTAATCAATTGGTGAAAACACCACTAGCTGGTTCAGCCAAGAGAATGAGTTTGGAGAGAGGGGGAGGGAGATGGATTTCTAAGACTTGCAGTGACAAATTCGGCCAAATGAGGTGTTCATTCTTTTTGTTAAACAGCCCCAATTTTTCTCATTAATCCTCATCAATACTTGATCAAACCAATGGGATATTTGGTGCCATCCCAGGCACCCCTTGGCACAAACCAATGCATCCACTCAGCTCCCCATGAAATCTTATCTCATTCCCATCAATTCCATTTAAAACTTAGCGTGGAAGCTCACACCACAAGTCCCCAACGTGTGGGACTTGTCTTGTGTGGCTTGAGATGCAAGTAACTCTTCATCTCCCCCTTTAACTCACTGAATTTACAGCCCATTTGATTTCCATTTTGACTCACCCAACTTACAAGCCCAACTCACCACATTAAATGACACTCATTTAATGCACTTGAGTCAACTCATTTCTTAATTCAAAACCAACTCAATTCAGTCCCACTCAACCTGATTTAACTCACAATTGAGCTCGTTTGAGGGCCCACATGGTCAGCCATGGTCAACATGGTCAACCCAACCCATTGGGTCCCCATTTAGCTTGTTGACCCGTTTTGACGCCATGACCATTTATGGGTTGTTTTAGCCATTTGCATTTGGTTTTCACATGTGCATCAAGCCTACCCATTTATGCTCCACTTAATTTCTAATCAAATCAGCTTAACTCCATTAAATTTGGGCTCACCCAATGGTCAAATAAGTCCACCATGACCCATTGGGTCCTAATTGGGTCCTTTGACCCAATTAACCATTTTGACCCCATTTGATGTTCATTACCCATTCAATCAAATTTGACACTTATAATATGCTCATAGGGTCTTAATTTGAACAATGGGCCCCCCCTATTTCCTTATTTACAATCACATTTATTGAATTCACCAATCCAGGGGCATTTTCGTAATTATTCCAATCATTGAGAAATTGGGGTGTTACACTAAATGTCCTTATATTGGAGGACCAAGGGTAATACCCTACTTGACATGTGGAGTATGGGGACACATGTCGATGACATGTCCCGATAATCATTTCAAGTTTGCTGATGATGCAGGTTCTTCTACGGAACACTAGGTTAAGAGGTAGAAAGAAAGGTTAGGGAAATGGAAATATTTTGTAAGGGTGCATTTTGTTATTCTAAGGGTTTGTTTTACCCTATCAACCCTGGTACAAAGATGAATTATGAATATATATAAAGTTTGACATTTTATGATTCTATGAGGATTGCTAGTATTAAATGTATGTTGTGAAGAAAACTAAGCCAATAATGTTTTCATGAATTAGGGAAAGATGTCACCAAAGAAAAAGATCCCAAAGAATCAGAAGGGAAAGGAGAAAGTATTGCAAATTGGATTAGGCGAAGGGACTTCAAAAAGGAAGACCCGACAAGACAATCAAGGAAAGGAAAAAGAGATATCCTTCATTTCACATGAAGAGGAGTTATCTCAATTTATAAAGGAGAAAGTTGTTCGTGACAAAGATGAGGAAGAACCTCAGCATGGGTCTGAGAAATCACTCCATGATAAGGAGGAAGAGGAGAACAGCAACAGCGGCGTACATACACCAATACCATATGTGCCGCCTGAACTACAAAGCTTGGTACAAGCTGTAGTTACTTCCGTCCTCCAACAACATCTGAATGGAGGTGGAAGCACCAGTGAGGCCAGTGACCGGAACATGGTCAGGGACTTCCAATAACAGTGGCCACCTTATTTCAAGGGGAGAGAGGGGCCTGTTGGAGCAGAGAACTGGCTGAAGAACATTTCCCAGATATTGACTCTGCTAAACATCAAGAGTCATGCCCACAAGATCCTACTGGCCACGTCACAACTGATAGATGACGTTGGTAAGTGGTGAGAAGTAGTGGAAAAGCAGCAGGCACTTGTGCCAGAAAGGGAGAAAACTGAAATGACCTGGGAGCAATTCTCAGCGACATTCCTGGAACACTATTTCTCGGAGGAGGAGAGGGAACGTTAGACTCAAGCATTTCTGTCATTGGTGCAGGGCTCCATGACAGTAGCTGAGTATCACAGGGAATTCTTGAGTTTATCATGCTATGCGTTCTACATGGTGGACACGGAGTACCGGCGGCCAAGAATTAGGGCCAGAGTGACCGCGTTCAAAGCGGCTACGCTGGCGGAAGTGGTCAGTAAAAGCTACCATTGTGGAGCAAGAACTGGCGGAGTTTGCGCGAGTTGACAACCATCGAGCACTGAGTGGGAGGGGTACCTATCAGCCCAACAAGAAGTTCCGACCGAACTTCAGTAGACCCTCACCATCTGTTGGATCTACTAGGGTCTTTCGCCCCAACCAGCCCTTTCAATCTGTAGCAGTCACTCAGGCGTCTAAAGGGATGGGCAACCGCTATCACTGTGATCAACCGGGTCATCTCCGGAGGGATTGTCCAAAACTCAACAGGCTTTCACACTCCAGAGGAACGCTTCGTCCACCAGCCAGACCGGTTAACTCTCGGGGAGGCAGGACGTATAATCGGGTGAGACGGGCGTCCAACCCTACTGGAGCTAGACGATTATTTATTTTAACTTCTCCAGAAGATGAGGATCATTCGGTGATACAAGGTATGGCGGTAGTGAGTAGTTCTTATGCATATGCACTATTTGATTCTGGAGCTTCACACTACTTCATAGCTGCATCATTTATAACTGCTACCGGTACCTTAGTTCAAAGATTAGCCACAACACTCACAATTGTGTCCCCTGTCGGAGACTCGTCATTGGGACTGATATGCACGGCAGTTAATACTGAACTAGCTGGACTCAGATTTGAGTTCAATTATCTAGTGCTTGACATGGTTGAGTATGATATAATATTCGGCATGGATTGGTTGGCTAGGTTTCAGGCCAACATTGACAGTTATCGCCGAAGAGTGACATTTTGGTCACCCGAAGGAAAGCAATATGTGGTTCGTGCAGACAAGCAGAGTGGATTGCAGGAAGGGTTGAACCACGTGGTATTGAATAAGATCATTATAAATAAAGCACCAATTATTGAATTTCCCTTAGTTGTGAAAGAATTTGCGGATGTGTTTCCAAAGGAACTCCCTAGTTTACCGCCTATGAGGGAGATCAACTTCGAAATCAAGTTATACCCTGGCACTGCACCAGTATCTCTACCACACTATCGGATGGTGCTAGCTGAGATGTCTGAGCTAAAGAAGCAGATCGATGAATTGCTCAGGCTGGGATGCATCCGAAACAGCACATCGTCATGGGGAGCTCCAGTATTGTTCGTAAAGAAGAAAGATGGTTCACTTCGGATGTGTGTTGATTATCGGAAGCTGAATCAGCTAACTCTTCGGAACAAGTACCCTCTACCCAGGATCGATGATTTGTTCGATCAATTGAGGGGTTCCAGCCATTTTTAAAAAATTGATTTGATGTCTGGCTATCATCAAATACGGGTTAGGGAAGAAGATATAGAGAAGACAGCCTTCAGGACGCGGTATGGACTGTACGAGTTTGTAGCCATTTGGACTCACAAATGCGCTGGCGGTGTTCATGGATTAAACGAACAAAATCTTCTATCCGTATCTAGATTAGTTCGTAATCGTGTCCATTGACGATATTCTGATCTATTCCAAGAGTCAGGAAGAACATGAAGAGCACCTATGGATAGTTTTGAATACTTTGAGGCAGAATAAGTTGTATGCCAAAGCCAGTAAGTGTGAGTTCTGGCTATCTCAAGTAAATTTCTTGGGACATGTTATATCCGAGGAAGTTATAGCCGTGGATCCGGCTAAGGTGGCGGCTGTGAAAGACTGGAAGCGCCAAAGAATGTAACCGAAATCCGCAGTTTCTTAGGATTGGAGGGTTATTATCGGAAATTTATCAAGGATTTTTCCAAAATAGCGGCTCCATTGACTCGACTCACTCAGAAAGGAGTCAAGTATGAGTGGTCAAAACAGTGCAACCGGAGATTTGAAACACTGAAAGAGAGACTTATAAGAGCTCTTATTTTAATTTTGCTGGAAAGGGGCAAAGGATATGAAGTACAATGCGATGCTTCAGGAGAGGGACTAGGGTGTTCACTCATGCAAGGTCAACGTGTGGTGGCATATGGGTCAAGATAGTTAAAAATACACGAACGTCTTTATCCCACACATGATCTGGAGCTAGTTGCAGTGGTCTTCGCTCTCAAAAGTTGGAGACACTACCTCTACGGCGAGAAATTTGAGGTATTTTCTGATCATAAGAGTTTAAAATATTTATTTGATCAGAAGGAGCTCAACCTGAGGCAGCGTAGATGGATGGAGTATCTGGCGGATTATGAGTTTACGCTTCGATACCATCCAGGCAAGGCAAAGAAGGTGGCGGATGCCCTCAGCCGCCTATCACATGCATCGGTAGCATGCTTGATCAGAACAGAATGGGTGATGCTGAACACCATTCGAGAGTTCAATCTTTATATCAAAAACCGTGGGAGTATGTATAATTTAATCATACGGTCCAACATGGTCACCAAGATTGAACAAGAACAACGAGCAGACCCGGAAATGGAAGAGATATGGGGCAAGATGTCCACTGGCATAATCATACCGGAATGGGAATTACGACCAGGATAGGGTCTTTTATTCCGGGGAAGAATACATGTGCCAAAGAGTTATAGGAAAAAGCTATTGATTGAGGCACATCAATCCAAGCTCTCCATTCATCTGAGCAGCACCAAACTGTATCACGATCTGAAAAGGCATTATTGGTGGCACGGACTAAAAAGGGATGTGGCGGAATTCGTGGTACATTGTTTAACTTGTCATCAAGTTAAGACTGAACATCAAAAGCCACCAGGGTTACTCAAACCCTTATCAGTGCCAGAATGGAAATGGGAGCACATTTCCATGGATTTTGTGACGGGGTTGCCGAGATCTTCAAAGGGTAATGATGCCATATGGGTCATGGTAAACCGACTGACCAAGTCTACGCATTTCATTCCTATTAAGATGACGGATTCATCTGAGACGTTGGGTCGGCGGTACATCAAGGAAATTATTCGGTTACATGGCATTCCCCGAACTATAGTATCTGACAGAGATGGCCGGTTTATCGGCAGAGTGTGGCAAAACATGCAGTCAGTTATGGGGACAGATCTACTGACTAGCACCGCTTTCCATCCACAGACTGATGGACAGTCAGAAAGGACGATACAAACCTTGGAAGACATGCTGAGAGCGTGCATGTTAGATTTCAAGGGTGGATGGGAGGACCACCTGCCACTGGTAGAGTTCTCGTATAACAATAGTTATCAGGCAAGCCTTCAGATGGCCCGATTCGAGGCTTTATATGGTAGGCCTTGTAGATCACCAGTGTGCTGGACAGAGGCTGGTGAGCCTGCACTGATTGGACCTGAGCTAGTCGCAGAGACTACAACGCAAATTCAGTTAATTCGTCAGCACTTATTGACTGCACAGAGTCGGCAAAAGAGCTATGCTGACAAAAGAAGAAGGTTTCTGGAATTTGAAGTGGGGGACATGGTATTCTTAAAAGTCTCGCCACAGAAAGGACACATGAGGTTTGGAAAAAAGGGGAAACTGTCACCAAGATTTGTGGGACCGTTTTCCATCATAAGAAGAGTGGGGGATGTGGCTTATCAGATAACACTTCCTTTACAATTGGCAGCATTACACGATGTGTTTCACGTGTCGATGCTAAGGAAGTATAATCCCGATCCGTCCCATGTATTGAATGTGCAAGACATAGAAGTACAAAGCGATGTGACATACGTCGAGAAACCAGTTAGGATACTAGAGACTGAGCAAAGGGTGTTGCGAAATAGAGCAATTCAGTTTGTAAAAGTGGCATGGGACCGACATAGTGTTGAAGAGGCCACATGGGAACTTGAATCGGAGATGAGAACAGCTCACCCCGAATTATTTATGTAATTTATTTTGGAACCCTAATTCGTTCGATTTTCGGGATGAAAATTTTAAAAATAAGGTTATATTGTAATATCCCAATTTCTCAATAATAGGAATATTTACGAAAATGCCACTGGATTGGTGAACTTAATAAATGTGTTTATAAATAAGGAAATGGTGGGGTCCATTGCTCAAATTAAGGCCCTATGAGCATATTATAAGTGTCAAATTTGATTGAATGGGTAATGAACATCAAATTGGGTCAAAATAGTTAATTGGGTCAAAGGGTCCAGTTAGGACCCAATGGGTTATGGTGGACTTAATTGACTATTGGGTGAGCCCAAATTTAATGGGGTTAAGCTGATTTGATTTGAGATTAAGTGGAGCATAAATGGGTAGGCTAGATATGTAATAGCCCGAATTTTTAAATCAACGTATAAATGGCATTTATTTATTTTAATAATGGGAAAATTGGAATTTTGATATTATGGATGTTAAATGGATCAAATTTTGGGGCAAAGGCCCAAGTATGGTCCAATGGACCATGGATTGGATGGAATCCATTTAAAGGGTCAATAATGGTCAAAGTGGGCCCAATAACCATGTGGGACCCAATGGATCAAAATTGATTCAAACTCTAAGGTAAATGGTAGGAAATAATTTAATTGGGCCATGGGCCCAATGGTGACCCAATTGATTGAAATGGGTTGAATTGGAATTAAACCACCTAAGTTAATGATGAGATGATTAAGATGGCCTAACCAAGTGGGGCCCACCTCCACCTCACGAAGTGAGGTGGCGTGTGGACCAAGGAAAAGGTGGGGCCGACCATCACGGTTGACTTGGTCAACCATGGATGGGTTAAGGGGACTAAGGACAATTAAAGTGGATTAAGTTAATTAAATTATTTTAAATCATCTAAGTTAAGATTAATGGCGTTTAAGTGATAGGGCCAAATGGGGCCCACCTCCACCTCATCAAGTGAGGTGGCGGGTAGGGTACGTGTTGGTGGGGGCCGTCCACCATGGTTGACTTGGTCAACCATGGGTGGATTTCTTAGAAAGAGAATTAAATGGAATTAAAGTAAATAGGAATTAATTAACCTAAGTAAGGATTCAATTTAATTAATTAGGTTGGTCAAATTAGGGTCAAATGAATAAGTCAAAAGGGCAAGTCAAATGGAGGTTTCATCCCATTGAAACCACCCAAAGAAACACAAAAAAATACTGTGGACTTAGGGTGGTGGTTTCATCTCAACCACCACCACTCAAGGTATGGGGACCCGTACCCCTCATCATATGGTCAAGTGGTCAAAGGGGGAAGACCAAACCACTCTCTCACAAGGGGCCAAAACCGTTGGCTTGGTCTCAACCACCACCACCAAGGACAAGGGAACCATGCTTTGTGGGTGAGAACCATCATGGAAGTGTGTAGGCTAAGGAACCAAAGGATTGGATGGCTTTCACCTTACCACCCAAGCTACACTCTCATTTCTCTTCTCCACCCTCTCACCACCGTCCCTCATCTCTAAGGAAAAGGAGAAGAAAAAACTTAGAAGAAGAAGAGAAGAAAAGAGAAGGAAGTGCAAGCATAAGTCCATCACTCAAGACCTTGGGTAGTTCTTCATATCATGTCCTCTCTTCCCTCTCTCAAGCAAACCCTACCTTGGCCGATCCTAAGTTTGGAGGGGTTCACCATTGATCAAGCATCTTGGCCGACCAAAGATCAAGAGGAAGGAGGAAGGAGGCCAAGGAGTCCGACGGGAGCAAAGAAAGACCGGAGGAGTCGTCGGTGTGGTAAGAAATTCTTAAACAAGAATTTATATTTTCTAAAAAGGTTAAGATGTATTTATGGAACCCATTTCTTAGAATGAATGGTGGCCACAAATGTTATGGGCCTTAGATCTAAGATCCATCCAATGATAAGATGAGAAATGGATGTAATGGAAGAGATAGATTAAGAAAAATAAAATGATTAAGGAGGTTATGGAATTAAATGGATTAAGCATGGAAACATGGGTTTTGAATGGATTGATGGGCCATAGGGTTCGGCCTTGTAGTATGGCCGAACCCCATGGTAAATTGTGGATGAATTTAATTGGGGTTTTAAGGTTTAAAACTATGGAGAATGATTATGATTTTTAGGGTTGTAAATGATTAAATGTTGGAAAGATTTTAAAGGGGTTTTAATGAGGAAAAATCATGGAGTGTGTGAATGATGTTGTGGCCTCAAGAAGCTAGGAAAAATGGTGAATCATGAACCATGGGTTCGGCCATGGTGTATGGCCGAACCCTATGGTGATGGAATGATGAAATTAATGGTTATGAATGTATGGAAATTAATGGAGGAAATTAATGGTAATTAAATGGATTTTTCTTTAGCATTTTAAACAAGGTTTAAATGGGTAGAAATGAAGTTTTAAAAATAAAAACTTTGGACCATGGGTTCGGCCATGGTACATGGCCGAACCCCATGGGGAGACTTTGAGGAAAATTGCGGTCTTGGAACCATGGAAAATAAAGAGGAAGGATGGTTAAAATAAATGGACCAAAGTATGTCTCATAATGATTATGAAAGGATGATTTAAATGTATGTTTTAAATTCAGTTATGGTGGGACCAAATGAGGTGAAATGGACCCAAGAAAAATGGAAAAAAGGCATCATGGGTTCGGCCATGGTGTATGGCCGAACCCATGACCCAATTGTAGGTCATGTTAGGGGCCAAATATTGAATTATGCATGGGATTAGATGATTGCAAATTTAATTAAATTAAGTGGCTGATTTTAGGGATGTTAGGTCATGGTCAATGAATCATTAATGGGGCTAAGTATGTGGATGAATTATGGACAAAAATGTACATGGATAGAGGAGATATTAAACCATGGAAGTTTAGTGGCATAACCATAATTATTGGCCACATTGAAGAACCATGGGTTCGGCCATGGTACATGGCCGAACCCCATCTAGGTTGGACATGAACTTGGGTGCATTAAGATGACATTATGAGTGACTAAATGAAACTTAGGGTTGCTGCGTTTTAGGCTCACAAATTAGAATGTTTAATGGGCTAAAAATTGGAATTATGCAACGGAAATGAGGCTAAGTTAAGGGCTAATTTTGATAACCTTGTAACATAATTAGGGATCATTAATGGATCTTAGGTTGTGATCAGTTAGGGACTTAATCATGGATAAAATATGGACTAATTTGGTAAACATATAATAATGTATCGGGACGTCGTAAACGGTACACGATCGGCTACCGGATTATCGAACCTAAACGTAAAAGGACGCTAAGCGATATTCGGTAGGATTCCTACCTTTTTGTAAGCCGTAGATTATGTGTATGTGATGGTTTCCGTATTTTATTTCCGTAATTATATGGTTTATTTTATGGATGATATTTTAAATGCTATGGATTATATTTTAATGCTATGGATGACATTTTTAAGGCTAAGGATTATATTCCAATGCTATGGATTTTATATTAGTGATATGAATCATATATATACTACATAGCACAATGCACTTACATCTCATGCATGGCATGGGCGGGAAAATAAAGGAATCGGAGTCCATGCTCCATCGGGGTGACCGAGAAGCAAACATGGGGATAGCTTGATGCGCTATAACCAGAGTCCATGCACCGTCGGAGCGACCGAGAACAAACATGGGGATAGCTTGATATGCTATAACCGGAGTCCATGCTCCGTCGGGACAACCGAGAAGCAAACACGGGGACACCTTGACGAGGCTTTGCCGTCAAGGGGGATATGACATTTAATGATGACATAGATGATGGGTGGGACACATGACATAGGCACCCATGGCATGACATTCATTTTATGGGATTTATCATATTATTATTGGTATGCTTGTATCACTAATCCATGTGCTAGCCCTACTCGGAGTCCTACTGGGCTCGCTGTCTAACGCCCTACTTCTACCCTAGCTAATGACGCAGGAGACAGCGGAAACGGTGGACATGACGGGAGCCAAGCTTAGGAGCTTGGGAAAGCGGCTACTTAGTTTTATTTAAGTTTCATTTGGAAAAAATGTAATTTAAGTAGCTTAGCTTGTCGGCATGTAATAATTACTGTTTCTTGCTATGGTTTGGACTATACTCTGGACGTTATCATTTTGAGACATAATTATGAACATAGGGGTATTTTAGTAATTTAATGATGTATCTTCCCTTCTATCTAAAAACTGGTAGGATAGTCTCATTATAATGTTCCGCATCTAATTATATTCCGCAAGCTTACTTCCTAAGCGTAAACCGTTCTCGTGGACTTCGTTCCGCGCACGCGTGGGGTTGGCCAGTTAAGGGCCGGGCTTTAGAAGCTCGGACTTAACTCGCGTCGTGACGTTTGCGCCCGTTGTCACTATTCATTTCAAAAAAAAAAATAGACTCTGATTTTGGTGAAAATGGGGCGGGCGTTACAAGATACACACATGAAAACCACACTTAAGATGGCTAAATCACCCATAATTGGATTAAGGCGCCAATTGGGTCAATGGGCTAAATGGGGACCCAATGGGTCGGGTTGACCATGTTGACCATGGTTGACTGTGTGGACCCTTGAGTGAGCTCAATTGTGAGTCAAATTAGGTTTAGTTGGGGTTGGAATGAGTTGCATTTAAATTAAATGGTTGGGTTGACTCAAGTGTAATAAATGAATGGCAATTAATGTGATGAGTTAAGCCATTGAGTTGGGGTGAGTTCAAATGGAAATCAAAGAGGTCTTATTTCCATTGAGTCAAATGGAATATGAGGAGGTACCTTGGTCTCAAACAAACCAAAACAAGTCCCACACATTGGGGACTTGTAATGGTAGTTTCCATGCATAATGTTAAATGGAATTGAATGAGAATGAGATAAAAATCTCATGGGAATATGGAGGGGTTTCCATCTCATATGGAAACCCAAGCCTCCAACGTTGGGATGCCAATGGGTGCATTGGTTGGCAGCAAGTGTCTCATTGGTATGAGCAAGATTTTATGAGGGAAATGAGTGGATTACGTGGCTGATTTAACAAAAGGAATGAACACCTCCTTTGGCCGAATTTGTCATTGCAAGTCTTAGAAATCCATCTCCCTCCCTCTCTCTCCAAACTCATTTTCTTGGCCGAACCAGCAGTGGTGTTTTTCACCTTTGATCAAGCACCAATTCGGCTAGAAGCTAAGGAAGAAGGAAGGAAACAAGAGGGAAGAAGGCAAAGAGCAAAGACAAGAAGAAAAGCTTGGAATTTGGTAAGCATTTCCATGGAGTTTGTTTAATAAAATGGGATAAATGAAACATGATTTGGCCATGGGTTGGCTGAATCTACCAAGGGTATGGAGTAGGTATATTGATGGTTCAAAGATAGAAAACATGGACCATAGTGTTCGGCCACCTTGGTTGGCCGAACCCCATGAAATGTGATCGTCATGTTGATGGTTTTTATAAAGTGAAAACCATGCAAAGTGTTGGACTGATTTGGATGTTTTATTTAGACCTAAGAAGCATGTTTTGAAAAGAATTGAGTGTCATGTTTTGGGCCATGGAATGGTCGAATGTATCAAGGAATTTAACCTTGGGTAAAGGTGGTATAGATTGATAAAATGCATCATTGGGTTGGTTATTGGATGGTTTTTGAAAGGTAAAAACCTGGTAATATTATACTGATTATTACATGATTAATGAGACATAAAATATGTTTAAGAGGACCAAATCATGGACATAGGGTTCGGCCACCATGGATGGCCGAACCCCATGAAAGTATTTGATGATTGGGAGGGCTTTGGAGAGATGGAAATCATATCAATGGTGGAGAGGTTTGCATGTTTTAAATAAGGCTAAGTATTTGACAAAAGGGGTATAAATCATAGGCCATAAGGTTCGGCCAATTGGGATGGCCAACCCCATGAAATGGTGTGATAATTTTATGGTGATTTGTAATGGTTTTGAGGGATAGAAACCATGCAATATTATGGGATTTCTATGTGATTAAAATGGTGATATAGGTACTGTTTTGGGTTAGCCATTGGATGGCTGAACCATATGGTTCTAATGATTAAAGAGTAAAGCCTAAGTTAAGTACATAAGATGGAATCATTGAAGCAAGGGAACCACATGGCCGAACCCCATGGACCATTTTATATGGACTGTTTTGTTGAATCAAAGGGTTTCAAGTTTGAAGATTATGGAACAATATGAAGTATTTAAAAGGGTTCCAAGTGAACATTTGGACAAGTCGTGGGTCGACCATTTCATGGCCGAACCATAAGGGTACTATGGCTAAGTTGTGACATGAAGGTTCAAATGTGGAAACCATTGAGTTCGGCCATATGTATGGCCGAACCCCATGGACCATGACTATGGGTTTTATGAATCCATTTCATGGAGATAATCGATAGTTTTTAAAGTTAAAAGCATGATATAACCAAGTATTGGTAGCAATGGCAGTTTTGTGAATAAGGGTAACAATCAAGAGATGAAATGAGGGACCAAACTTAGATGATGTGGTTCGGCCATGTTGTATGGCCGAACCCAATCAAAATAAATGCTTGGGATTAAAGTTGATTCATGGTTTATGTGAACAAGGTGACGGATCTCTTTGACGGCACGCTAGTCGTGATCGGTTGACGCTTGAAAGGAACGGTCACTTAAGCGAGTTCTCAGTAGGTTTCCTACCTACTTGTAACACTATGACGATTAGTTTTATCATGATTTTGATAAGATATGTTGTTATTATTATTATGTTTCAATTGGTTTTTGAATCATGAGATTTATGTACATGCTTCATATATTCATTGGCATCTCATGCATGGACATGGGATGATGATTATGGAATGTCTCCTTAGGCGATCCATGTCCCGCCAGGAGTAGTATCATGATGATGATAATACATTGGTCTCCTTAGGCGATGCAGGTACCGCGAGGAGAAATGTTATAATGATGAGAAATACATTGGTCTCCTTAGGCGATGCAGGTCCCGCCAGGAGAAATGTTATAATGATGAGAATCACATCGGTCTCCTTAGGCAATGAGGGTCCCGCCAGGAGAAATATTATGATGATGAGAGCCACATTGGCCTCCTTAGGCGATGAGGGTCCCGCCAGGAGGAATATCATCAAGAAGAAATGAAAGTGTATTGTTATTTACCTTGACGATGAGTGTAACGCCCCTCCCTTTCCAAGAATTTCAGGGTCTAATTTTTTTTTTTAAGTTATAATAAAACATCGAAAGAGAGCGGGCGGCGTCACGACGCGAGTTAAGTTCAGACTACCCAAGTCTGAACCTTAACTAGCCACCCATGTGTACATGGACTAGATCATGATTACGAATCACACATGGAACTAACATCAACATGCGGAATAACCTAGATTAATTGCGGAATAGAAGGACCAGATAGCAAGTAACAGTCTTAAACATTATTTAACATAGATCAACCATCCAAATGTTATCAACCTAATCAAACCATAGTAAGTAGTGAATTATTACATGTCCACAAAAGTATTCAAAAGACAATAATATAAAGTAGTTCAGTCCTTCATTCAAGCACTTAGGTTTGGCTCCCCTCCCGGTCAACGACCTTTCCTTTCCCTTTGCTTGTACCTGCAATCTCCTCTGAGGATAGAATTAGGGCGTTAGATCAACGCGCCCAGTAGGTTCCCGAATCAGGGCTACCACATGTCAGCATATAAAACATGCATATATATCATAATACATGATCATTAAAAACAGTTAAAACAATGCTATGAAATATGCACATGCAATGGGCATCCCCCATTATGTACTTTCATAGCCATCACTTGACGTGCCTTGCACCGACAAGGTAAATTACAACACACTTTCATCTCTTCTATAAAACATGTACATGCAATGAGCAACCCCCATCATGTACATTTGTAGCCATCACTACAGAACTTCATTCATTATCCCATGACTATGCATGAGATGCCAATGCCTGTATGCCATTTGTTAATGCATAATATATACTTTGAAACATATATATTAAAACAAGAGTATCGTAAGAAAAACTGGGTAAAACCCGTGGTTACAAGTAGGTAGGAAACCTACTTAAGAATCACTTCAGCGTTCGTTCTTTCTTAGGCTTTAACCGGTCACGACTCGTTCGTCGTTCAACTTTCGGTACCTTATTATGTAACAATAAGTAAATCATAATCTTATTTACATGTCCATTCACATATGAGACCTAAAACATCTTATAAGTACTTTTGATCAATCTCTTCATTTGGCTTGTATTCACAGATTTGCCATTGCCACCAATACCTTGATTAAATTCTACAACCTTAACCGTAACCTTAACATGGTTCAGTCATGTTTTGGATGACCAAAGCAGCAAACATGATTCCATTTTTAATCACACATACATCCATAAAATGGCCCATGAAAACAGTCCATGGGGTTCTTTGCTCAATGATGTCCTTTGTTTAAATACTAATTGGCTCTACCCCTTAGCCATATTAAGCCCATGGTTTAGCCAAAAACAATCCACAAAGGTCTATGGTTTCCATCTTTTCCAATCATGAAAACCAACCCTCTTTTACATGGGGTTCGGCCCTCCATGTTGGCCGAACCCAATGGCTATGTTTACTGTTTTTAAACTTCAGATAATAATGTAATAACAGTATATTAAAATCAGGTTTTAACTTTCAAACAAACCATCCAAAACAGTCCATAAAAAGTCTATGGTTTACATGTTTTTCCAACATGAAAACCAACATCCTTTTACATGGGGTTTGGCCCTCCATGGTGGCCGAACCCAATGGTTAGGCTTATTGTTTTTAAATCTCAAATAATAATGTAATAACAGTATATTAAATCAGGTTTTAACTTTCAAACAAACCATCCAAAACAGTCCATAAAAAGTCTATGGTTTATATATTTTTCCAACATGAACGCCAACATTCTTTTACATGGGGTTCGGCCCTCCATGGTGGCCGAACCCAATGGTTAGGTTTACTGTTTTTAACCTTAGATAATAATGTAATAACAGTATATTAAATCAGGTTTTAACTTTCAAACAAACCATCCAAAACAGTCTATGAAAAGTCTATGGTTTACATGTTTGTCCAACATGAACACCAACATCCTTTTACATGGGGTTCGGCCCTCCATGGTGGCCGAACCCAATGGTTAGGTTTACTGTTTTTAAACCTCAGATAATAATATAATAACAGTATATTAAATCAGGTTTTAACTTTCAAACAAACCTCCAAAAATTAGCCCATTTTCATAGGGTTTTAATTTCCAAAACTATCAAAAACAGTCCACAAAATCCATGGTTTTCATGTTTCCAAAACATGAAAACCAAGCCATCTCTTACATGGTTTAGACCCTTGTCAAATTCGGCCATAGTATGGCCAAATTATGACATTCAAATTCATGCTTTCAATCTTTCCAAAGTATGTATCTTAAACCTCTAAAATCAGTCCTATACTTGCATGGTTTAAATCTTACAAAACCATCAAGTTTAACCATAATATTTCATGGGGTTCGACCATCCAAAGTGGCCGAACCCTATGTCCATGTTTTCCATCTAATTGGACATAAAAGAATCCTGCTTTTACCCTTGATAGATTTAACCATCACATGGCCGAATCATGTCTTATTTTTCCCATTTATTAAACATAAATCAATGGAAAAACTTACCACTTTCCAAGCTTTTCTTATGCCTTTGATCCTTGTCTTTTAATCCTTGCTTCCTTAACTCCTTGCTGGTTATATGCTTGGATATTTGGTACCAAAAGCCTCTGCTGTTCCAGCCAAGAACACCAATTGCAGAGAGGGAGAAAGAGATGGAATTGTAAGGCTTTCACAATGATAAAATCGGCCACACATGGGTGCTCATTGTTTTTGTAATTCAGCCACCAAAACTCCTCCACTCCCTCATCAATTCATGCACAAACCAATGGGTATTAGGTGCCATCCAAGGCACCCCTTGGCAGCTACCCATGCAGCCATTCAGATTCCCAAGCAACTCACCTCAAACTATGCATTTCATTTATCATTGATCATGGAACTCACCCCAAACAAGTCCCCAACGTGTGGGACTTGTTTTGGGTGGTTAAAGCTGAGCAAAACTCTTCCAATTCCCACTTGAACTCACTGATTTACAGTCCCATGGGTTTCCATTTTGACTCACCCAACTCAAGGTATTTTTATTCCAACCCAACTCATCACATTTAATGTTTTTCATTCAATGCACATGAGTTGACTCATAACTTGATTTAATTTCAACTCACCTCAGTCCCACTCACTGATTTAACTCGTGTTTTAGCTCCCTTGAGGGTTCACACGGTCAACAATAGTCAACTCGACCTATTGGGTCCACTTTTAGCTCCTTGACCCGTTTTTGATCCATGACCCAATTATGGGTATTTTGGTCATTTGTAATCGGTTTTTGCATATGGGTCAGGCCTACCAATTTCTTCTCTACTTGATTTCCAATCAAATAAGCTTAACCCCATTTAATTTAAATACACAAAACGGTCAAATCATCCATTTTGACCCCATGGGTCCCATTTGGGCCCTTTGACCCATTTAGCCATTTTTGACCCAAATGATGGAAATTACCCATCCAATCAAGCTTAACACTCATAATGTGCTCATATGATTTTAATTTGAGCAATGGACCCCACTATTTCCTTACTTATCATCACAAAATAATTAATTTAACAACCCAGGGGCATTTTGGTAATTTTCCATTTCATTGAGAAATTGGGGTGTTACAATATAACCTTCTTTTTAAAATTTTTGTCCCGAAAATCGAGTGAAGTAGGGTTCTCAAATTAAATTACACAAATAATTCGGGGTGAGCTTGTAACACCCTGGAATTTCAAAGTTATCATTTTATATGAAAATATTCAAATTTACGGAATTGCCATTGTGATAAAATTGATTTGAGTGGAAACAAATCCTTGAGGAGTGAAAGTTCCAGGGATGCCAGTGACCGGAGTATGGTACGAGAATTTCAACAACAGCGTCCTCCTTACTTCAAAGGGAAGGAAGAGGCTGTCGGAGCCGAGCACTGGCTGAAGAAGATCACTCAGATCTTAAAATTACTTAAGATCTCGAGTCATGCTGACATGATTTTACTGGCTACTTCACAATTGATAGAAGATGCCGGTAAATGGTGGGAGGTGGTGGAGAAGCAGAGGGACCTCATACCAGTTAGGGAGAGGACGGCCATGACATGGAATGAGTTTTCAGCAACCTTTCTGGAACATTACTTTCCGGAGGAGGAGAAGGAGCGACAGACGAAATTTCTCAGTTTATCCATTTATGCATTCTATATGGTGGACACAGAACTTTGCAAGGCAAGAAAATTTGAGAGGGGTCTACGGCCAAATATCAAGGCCAAAGTGACCATATTTAAGTGCACCACATTGGCTGAGGTGGTCAGCAAGGCCACAATAGCAGAACAGGAGTTGAATGCAATAGTGCGGTTTGACAATCGTCGAGCTCCAAGTGGGAGGGGTGGGTTTCAGTACAATAAGAGGTTCCGTCCGAACTTCAGTAGACCCTCACCATCTACTGGGTCCGCGGGGAGCTTTCGTCCCAACCAGCCCTCCCCATCTGCATCAGTCACGCAGTCATTCAAAGGGGTGAACAACTGTTTCCACTGTAATCAGCCAGGTCATTTCAAGAGAGACTGTCCAAAGCTCAATAGGCTCTCATATTCCAGAGGATCTTTCCGTCCACCAGCTAGGCCAGCTAACTCCCGAGGAGGCAGGACATATAATCAGGCGGGACGGGCGCCTAATCCTACCGGATCTGGACGACTATTTGCTCCGGAACCTCCTGAGGATGTGGATCATTATGTGATTCAAGGTATGGCCGTTGTCAATAGTTCTTATGCTTATGCATTGTTTGATTCTGGAGCATCGCACTCTTTTATATCTGCATCCTTTATAACTGCTACTGGAACACTAGTACAAAAGCTGTCCACCACACTCACAGTAGTATCCCCTGTCGGAGACACGTCTTTTGGACTCATATGCACGGCCATCAATACAGAACTCGTTGGACTCAGATTTGAGTTCAATTATTTGGTACTCGACATGACTGAGTACGATATTATATTTGGCATGGACTGGTTGGCTGGTTATGAAGCCAATATTGATTGTTATCGCCGAAGAGTGACATTTTGGTCACCCGAGGGGAAGCAGTATATAGTTCGTGCCGACAAGCAAAGCAGACTGCAGGAAGGGTTGCATCATTTGGTGTTGAACAATATTGTCATCAACAAAGCACCAGTCACTGAACTTCCAGCAATTGTGAAAGAATTTGTTGATGTCTTTCCAAAAGAACTTCCTGGTATACCGCCTATGAGGGAGCTCAATTTTGAGATCAAGCTATATCCTGGTACCTCACTAGTGTCTCTACCCCATTATCGGATGGCACCAGCAGAAATGTCCGAATTGAAGAAGCAACTTGATGAATTACTCAGACTGGGTTGCATTCAGAACAGCACATCGTCATGGGGAGCCCCAGTGTTGTTCGTGAAAAAGAAGGATGGTTCACTCAGAATGTGTGTGGACTACAGGAAGTTGAATCAGCTAACTGTCCGGAACGAGTATCCTCTACCCAGGATTGATGATTTATTCGATCAGTTGAGGGGATCCAGTCATTTTTCCAAGATTGACCTGATGTCCTGTTATCATCAAATCCGGGTCAGGGAGGAAGATATCAAGAAGACAGCTTTCAGAACACGGTATGGACTATTTGAATTTGTAGTCATGCCATTTGGGCTTACCAACGCACCGGCTGTGTTCATGGACTTAATGAACAGAATATTCCGTCCATATCTGGATCGGTTTGTTATAGTGTTCATTGACGATATCCTGATCTATTCCAAAAGTCAGGAGGATCATGCTGAGCATCTACGAATAGTATTGAACACGTTGAGACAGAACCAGTTGTATGCCAAAGCAAGCAAATGCGAATTTTGGCTACCTGAGGTCAAATTCTTAGGGCATGTTATAACAGCAGATGGTATAGTCGTTGATCCGGCTAAGGTGGCAGCAATAAGTGAGTGGAAAGCACCAAAGAATGTCACTAAAATCCGTAGTTTTCTGGGTTTGGCTGGATATTATAGGAAGTTTATCATGGACTTCTCCAAAATTGCATCCCCATTGACTCGACTCACGCAGAAAGGAGTCAAATATGAATGGTCAGAGTTGTGCAATCAGAGATTTGAGGAGCTGAAAGAGAGACTTACAACTGCTCCTATTCTAGTTTTGCCGGAAAGGGGCAAAGGTTATGAAGTACAATGTGATGCATCAGGAGAGGGACTGGGATGTTCACTCATCCAACGTGATCGGGTGGTGGCATATGGTTCAAGACAACTAAAGATACATGAACGCCTCTACCCCACACATGATCTGGAATTAGCTGCGGTGGTCTTCGCTCTCAAAAGCTGGAGACACTATCTATATGGTGAGAAGTTTGAAGTATTTTCAGATCACAAGAGCTTGAAGTATTTATTTGATCAGAAAGAGCTCAACCTGAGGCCGCGCAGATGGATGGAATATCTGGCGGACTATGAATTTACGCTCCGATATCATCCGGGAAAGGCCAACAAAGTGGCGGATGCTCTCAGCCGCATGTCTCATGCATCAGTGGCATGTTTGATCAGGACTGAATGGGAGATGTTGAATTCCATTCGTGAGTTTAATCTATACATCACAAAGCATGGGAGTATGTACAATTTGATCATACGATCCAACATGGTTACAAAGATTGAAAAGGAGCAACGAACAGATCCGGAAATGGCAGAGACATGGGCCAAGATGTCTAATGGCGAGGTTGTACCGGATTGGGAATTACGACCAGGACAGGGTCTTATGTTCCGGGGTAGAATTTATGTGCCAAGAAGCTGCAGAAAAGAATTATTGATAGAGGCACATCAGAGCAAGCTGTCCATTCATCCGGGTAGCACAAAAATGTATCATGACTTAAAAAGACATTATTGGTGGCATGGACTCAAGAAGGATGTTGCAGACTACGTGGCTCATTGTTTAACTTGTCAGCAGGTTAAGACGGAACATCAGAAGCCACCAGGGTTACTCAAACCCTTAGCAGTGCCGGAATGGAAATGGGAGCACATTTTATTCCTATCAAGATGGCGGATTCATCAGAGACATTGGGTCGGAGATATATCAAAGACATCATCAGATTACATGGTATCCCACAGACTATAGTGTCTGATAGAGATGGCCGATTCACCGGCAGGGTATGGCAGAGCATGCAGTCGGCCATGGGAACCGATCTACTTATTAGCACAGCATTCCATCCACAGACCGATGGACAATCGGAAAGAACAATACAAACGTTGGAGGACATGTTGAGGGCGTGCATGCTAGAGTTTAAAGGTGGATGGGAGGATCATTTGCCATTGGTGGAGTTTTCTTATAACAATAGCTACCAAGCAAGCCTCCAGATGGCACCATTCGAAGCTTTGTATGGTAGACCATGCAGGTCACCAGTGTGCTGGACCGAGGTCAGCGAACCTGCACTGATAGGACCTGAGTTGGTTGCAGAAACTACTGCACAGATCCAGTTGATACGTCAACATTTGTTGACCGCACAGAGTTGGTAAAAGAGTTATGCTAATAAAAGGAGGAGGTTTCTTGAATTTGAAGTAGGAGACATGGTATTCTTGAAGGTCTCGCCACGAAAAGGGCACATGAGATTTGGGAAGAAAGGAAAATTGTCGCCAAGATATGTGGGACCGTTTTCAATTATCAGAAGGATGGGGGATGTAGCCTATCAGTTGGCACTTCCTTCGCAATTGGCGTCTCTACATGATGTATTCCATGTGTCGATGCTGAGGAAGTACAACCCTGATCCGTCTCATGTTTTGAATGTGCAAGATATAGATGTGCAAAGCGACGTCACTTATGTCGAGAAGCCGGTCGGAATATTGGAGAGTGAGCAAAGGGTGTTGCGTAACCGAGCGATTCAGTTCGTCAAGGTGGTATGGGATCGACATGGTGTTGAGGAAGCCACTTGGGAATTGGAATCGGAGATGAGAACATCTCACCCTGAATTGTTTGTATGATTTACTTTGAAATCCTACTTCGTTCGATTTTCGGGATGAAAATTATAAAAAGAGTATTGTATTGTAACACCCTGGAATTTCAAAGTTATCATTTTATATGAAAATATTCATATTTACGGAATTGCCATTGTGATAAAATTGAGTTGAATTTAAATGGGTCAATGGCTCAATCAAGACCCAAAGGATGGTAGTTTGTTTACAAAACAAATAAATGGATAAGATGAATTTAAATGGGTCAAGAATCATATTTGGGTCAAATTTTGATAAATGGGTCAAAATGGCTAGATGGGACCCAATGGGTCGTGAATGGCGTGATTAACCATGGATGGAGTTCAGGCTTAGTTAATTTAAGTTTATTAATTGCTTGAGTTTGGTTTGAGTTGAAATGAATGATGGGTTTAGTTGAGTTGAATTTATTAGTTAAGTTAAATTAAATGAATAAGTTAGGTTGGGTGAGTTGGGTAAGTGAGTTGGATGAATATGTATTAAATGAGTGAGATGTAGAGATAGAGGGTTTGTAGGTTATTTAAATTCAAACACTAGGGAAAACGTTGGTGCATGGGAGGCATTACCATGCATGTAACTCCCATTTATGTGATGAATAAAATGGGAGTTACATTTTGAATGGGAGTTACTTTTTGAAGTCACAAGGGTTGCTAGGGACGTTGGTTGCATGCATGAGCAATTTCATGCATGTAACGGCTACCATGGAGATATGAGGGGTGGTGGCTTTGAGAGTTACAAATGTATGAATAAAGGAGAGAATGCAAACAAATACAAGGATATGCATAGGCCGTTGGGTACCCTTGGAGGCTCATCTCAAAGATGAAACCCCCAAGGAAGGTATTAAGAAATAAAGGTTACATAAATGTTTCATATTCAAAATTGTTACATGCATTGGAACCATGAGGATTAACCACCTTAGATGGAAGGTCGAGGGTTAAAAAAACGTTGGAGGGTTTCATCTCCAGGATGAAACCCCCCAATGAAATAAGAGTTAAAGATAAATACAATAGGAGTTACAATTTTTGGGTACCAAAGGGATCACATGGGCTGAATGTAAATTAGCCAAAGAAGTTTCAGTTTTTCTCTCCCTACCTCTCTCTCTTGGTCGTTCTTTATCTTCCCAAACACTAAGAGCAGCAGCTGGTTATTGATATGAAATCAGTCCTTGATTGATTTGTCTCACCAAGACAAAAGCATACCTTGAGCAAAAGAGTTGGCCTCAAGGTATTCCATCCAAAATCAAAAATTCTATCTCTTTCTCTCTTTGCCGTTTTCTACCAAGAGCAGCAGCTGGTTGTTTAAATCAGTCCCTGACCATCAAGGAATCAAGAAGAAGGAGAGGTTAAGAAAGGACAAGGAACAAGCCGGAGGGAAGATCAATTGGAGGAGTCGCGGAAACGGTAGGTTCTTCGATGAACAATTTTTAAATCATGATCCGGCCATTGGATGGCCGAATCTAACAAAGGTTAAATATTGGTTGGAAGTACATGAATGAGATAAAAAGATGGGCCATAGGGTTCGGCCCATTGGATGGCCAAACCCCATGGAAATAATTGATTTATTTAGATGGTTTTTGGAAATTAAAACCATACAAATTTGGGACTGTTTTTAGATGATTTTAAGTGTGTGTTTTAAAAAGGTTAAAACATAAATAAGGAAGTTTGTTTTGGACATAGATGAATGATTAAGAACTTCAAAACCAAAGGTCATAGGGTTCGGCCACCATGGAGGGCCGAACCCCATGCAAATAATGGTTTGGTTTTGATGTATTTGAAACATATAAACCATGAAGTTGGTGGACTGTTTTGGGTTATTATTTAAGATGTAAATACATGTTTTAGAATGGTTAAAAACATGGATTTGGGTGCTGGTTTCAGACCTAAGATGAAGGACTAAATGTTCAAAATTAATTTCATGGTGTTCGGCCAATAAGCATGGCCGAACCCTATGAAATTGGGTTAATTTTGGATGGTTGTTTGAAAGTTAAAAATCTGATTTAAATATACAGTTATTACATGATTAATTGAGGTTTAAAAACAGTAACATAACCATTAGGTTCGGCCACCATAGAGGGCCGAACCCCATGTAAAAGGATGTTGTTGGTTTTCATGTTGTGAACCCCATGGAAACCATGAAAACCCATGGACTGTTTTGTGGAATAATTGGGTTAAATTTATGATGGACATTAGGTATTATTTATATGCTTTGATTTAAGAATAATATATGTTGTTTATGGAGTTAGTATTGGTAAGTAATCAGCCAACATGAATGATGGAAATTGAGGATAAAAATCACATTGGTGAGGTTCGGCCATGTGTATGGCCGAACCCCACTAATGGTAATTGTGGGACTTAATGGTTAGTTTATATGAAGATATGGAAGGTTTAAGAAGGATCAAATTAAGTGGTAAGGTTCAACCATGTGTATGGCCGAACCCCACTAAAGATGGTTTTATGTTAGGTGATGGAAGTTAGCTAATTTAAAGCAAAGGTTGGTCTCAATGGCACAATCGTAATTATGGCTGAAATGATCAAAAATAAGATGATCATATGATGGGATAAATGGGCTAAAACCAAAGTGGTAAGGTTCAGCCATAATGTATGGCCGAACCCTACCAAGGTTCATTTAGAAGTTTGGGTAATTAGATAGGTTTTAATTAAATAAATGAATGACCAAAGTTTTAATGGATGAGGTTCGGCTATGGCTTTGGCCGAACCCCACTAGGTGGTTCTTGGAACATTAAGCTTTGCTGGAAATTAGGTGAATAAATGATTAACTTGCTGCCATGTACATAGGGTATTCGGATTTTTAGAACGGTGAGCAAGCCGTGACCGGAAGACGGTCCAAAGGAAGGGTCGAACAAAGTAAACTATAGTAGGTTTCCTACCTTGTTGTAACCACATAACTTATTTGTTGTTTTATGTTTATTTGAATAAGTTATTTGAATCAAATGATATATTTACAAATGGCATGTTTGCATAGACATCTCATGCATGGCATGGGATGATGGTGTAGTAACCGGAGGCCACACTCCGTCGGGGCGTCCGAAAGACCATTGTGGGGTACCCTGATGATGAGAATCCCATCAGGAGGAATCCGGAGGCCACACTCCGTCGGGGCGTCCGAAAGTCCATTGTGGGTTACCTTGACGATGAGAATCCCGTCAAGTGATGTTTATGTTGAATGGTGATGGGTGGGACTCATTACATGTTCATTTCATACATAGCATGTTTTTTATTGAATTTTGTTACACATGTACTATCATTATATTATTTGTATGTTTGACTAACCAAGTGGTAGCCCTATTCGGAAACACTACTGGGCGCGTTGATCTAACGCCCTATCTATATCCTTAGTGGATGATGCAGGGAAAGGAAAGAACGTGGTTGGAGAAGAGGACCAAGTACGGAAACTTGGGCGATTTGAATGATTGGAATGGACTATGAATGGATTATTTATGGACTTGTTATTTGATTTATTTGGACAATGTAATTTGTTAATTAGATGTTGGCATGTAATAAGTAGTTAAGTAGATGCTATGGTTGGATTTATTTGAATGGTTTGGAATGAATAGTAGACTAAGGTTATATAATAATTTTGGAGAATAAATAAGGTACTTCGCTATCTAAGAATGGAAAGTTGGATTAGTCATAGGATCTATTATAACCTCAGTTAGATTTAGACTAAATTAATTCCGCTAGTTATATATGTACCATGTGCGGATCCGTTTTATGGACTTAGTTCATACGCACATGGGCTTGGCCAGTTAAGGGTCGGATTTAGAGATCTGAACTTAACTCGCGTCGTGACATTCCGTCCCGATCACTTGTTGATTATTATTATTTTAAAAAAAAAATAAAATAAAATAAAATAAACTCTGAAAATTAGAGTGAAAAGGGCGGGGTGTTACAGAGCTGTTCTCATCTCCGACTCATGTTCCCACGTGGCCTCTTCATCACCATGACGGTCCCATACCACTTTTACGAACTGAATCGTTCTGTTTCGCAACACCCTTTGTTCGGTCTCCATTATCCTGACCGGCTTCTCGACGTACGTCATGTCGCTTTGTACTTCAATATCTTGAACATTTAAAACATAGGACTGATCCGGATTGTATTTCCTTAGCATCAACACGTGGAACACATCGTGTAGAGCTGCTAATTGTGATGGGAGTGCTATCTGATAAGCCACCTCCCCCACTATTCTCATGATGAAAACGGTCCCACAAATCTTGGTGACAGTTTTCCTTTCTTTCCGAACCTCATATGTCCCTTCCGTGGCGAGACCTTTAGAAATACCAAGTCTCCCACTTCAAATTCCAGAAACCGTCTCCTTTTATCTGCATAACTCTTCTGCCGACTCTGTGCAGTCAGTAAGTGTTGACGTATCAACTTTATTTGCGCAGTAGTCTCCGCGACTAGTTCTGGTCCGATCAATGCAGGCGCTCCAGCCTCTGTCCAACATACCGGCGACCTACACGGTCTACCATATAAAGCCTCATAAGGAGCCATTTGAAGGCTTGCCTGATAGCTGTTATTATAGGACAACTCCACTAGTGGTAAATGGTCCTCCCATCCTCCTTTGAAATCTAACATACATGCTCTCAGCATGTCTTCCAAAGTTTGTATCGTCCTTTCTGACTATCCATCAGTCTGTGAATGGAAAGCGGTGCTAGTCAATAAGTCTGTCCCCATGGCTGACTGCATGCTTTCCCATACCTTGCCGGTAAAACGGCCATCTCTGTCCGATACTATTGTTCGAGGAATGCCATGTAGTCGAATGATTTCTTTAATATACCGCCGACCCAACGTTTCAGATGAATCCATCATCTTGATGGGAATGAAATGTGCGGATTTGGTCAGTCGGTCGACTACGACCCATATAGCGACCCATATAGCGTCATTGCCCCTTGAAGACCTTGGCAACCCCAATACAAAGTCCATAGAAATGTGTTCCCATTTCCATTCTGGCACTGCTAAGGGTTTGAGCAACCCAGGTGGCTTTTGGTGTTCACTCTTAACTTGCTGACAAGTTAGACAATGTGCCACGAATTCTGCCACATCCCTTTTTAGTCCATGCCACCAATAATGCCTCTTTAAGTCATGGTACATTTTGGTGCTGCCCGGATGGATAGAGAGCTTGGACTGATGTGCCTCAATCAGTAGCTCTTTCCTGCAACTCTTTGGCACATAAGTTCTTCTCCTGAATACAAGACCCTGTCTTGGTCGTAATTCCCATTCCGGTACAATGGTGCCAGTAGACATCCTGGCCCAAATGTCCTCCACTTCCGGATCTGTTCTTTGTTCTTGTTCAATCTTGGTGACTATATTGGACCGTATGATCAAATTATACATACTTCCACGGTTGTTGATATGAAGATTGAACTCTCGGATGGTGTGCAGCATCTCCCATTCCGTTCTGATCAAGCATGCGACCGATGCATGAGATAGGCGGCTAAGAGCATCCGCCACCTTGTTCGCCTTGCTTGGATGGTATCGAAGCTCGAATTCATAATCCGCCAGATACTCCATCCATCTACGCTGCCTTAGATTGAGCTCCTTCTGATCAAATAAATATTTTAAACTCTTGTGATCAGAAAATACCTCAAATTTTTCGCCGTACAGGTAGTGTCTCCAGCTTTTGAGAGCGAAGACCACTGCAGCTAGCTCCAGGTCATGTGTGGGATAAAGACGTTCATGTATTTTTAACTGTCTTGACCCATATGCCACCACATGATGACCTTGCATGAGTGAACACCATAGTCCTTCTCCTGAAGCATCGCATTGTACTTCATAACCTTTGCCCTTTTTCCGGCAAAATTAAAACAGAAGCTCTTGTAAGTTTTTCTTTTAGCGTTTCAAATCTCCGGTTACACTGATCTGTCCACTCATACTTGACTCCTTTCTGAGTAAGTCGAGTCAACGGAGACGCTATCTTGGAAAAGTCCATGATAAATTTTCGATAATAACCCGCCAACCCTAAGAAACTGCGGATCTCGGTCACATTCTTTAGCGCTTTCCATTCACTTACTGCCGCCACTTTTGCTGGATCCACGGCTATACCATTTTCGGTTATGACATGTCCCAAGAAATTGACCTCGGATAACCAGAATTCACATTTACTGGCCTTGGCATATAGCTTGTTCTACCTCAACGTATTCAAGACTATACGTAAATGCTGTGCATGTTCCTCCTGACTCTTAGAATAGATCAGGATATCATCAATGAATACAATTACAAATTTATATAAATAGGGACGGAAGATTCTGTTCATCAAATCCATGAACACTGCCGGCGCATTCGTGAGTCCAAATGGCATGACCACGAACTCAAACAGTCCATACCGCGTTCGAAAAGCTATTTTTTCTATATCTTCCTCCCTAACTCGAATTTGATGATAACCAGACATCAAATCGATCATTGAAAAATGGCTTGAACCCCTCAATTGATCGAATAAATCATCGATCCTGGGTAGAGGGTACTTGTTCCGGACTGTTAGCTGATTCAGCTTTCGGTAGTCCACGCACATCCGAAGTGAGCCATCCTTCTTCTTCACAAATAACACTGGTGCTCCCCATGATGATGTACTGTTCCGGATGCAACCCAGCCTAAGCAGTTCATCAATCTGCTTCTTTAGTTCTGACATCTCTGCTGGTGCCATCCGATAGTGTGGTAACGACACAGGTGCTGTGCCAGGGTACAGCCTAATCTCGAAGTTAATCTCCCTCATAGATGGTAAACCAGAGAGTTCCTTTGGGAATACATCCGTAAATTCTTGTACAATTGCTGGAAGTTCAGTAACTGGAGCTTTGTTTATGGTGATGTTATTCAATACCTCGTGGTTTAGCCCTTCCTGCAATCCACTTTGTTTATCTGCATGGACTACATATTGTTTGCCCTCGAGTGACTTAAATGTCACTCTTCGACAATAACAGTCGATGTTGGCATGAAACTTCGCCAACCAATCCATACCGAATATAATATCATATTCAGACATGTCCAGCACTAGATAATTGAATTCAAATCTGAATCCAGCTAATTCGGTGTTAACCGTTGTACATATAAGTCCCAATGTTGAATCTCCAACAGGGGATACAATAGTAAGTGATGTGGCTAATCTTTGAACTAATGTACCAGTAGCAGTAATAAACGATGCAGCTATAAAGGAGTGTGATGCTCTGGAATCAAATAGTGCATATGCATATGAGCTACTCACTACCGCCATACCTTGTATCACAGGATGATCCTCTTCCTCTTCCTATTGAGAAGTTAGTGTAAATAATCGTCCCGCTCCAGCAGGGTTAGACCTTCGACCTCCTCGGCCTTGTATTCTGCCTCCTCTGGAGTTTACCGGTCTAGCTGGTGGACAAGATGATCCTCTGGAGTATGACAGCCTGTTAAGCTTTGGGCAGTCCTTTTTGTAGTGACCTGGTTGATCACAATGAAAACAGGTGTTCATTCCTCGAGAAGCTTGTGTGACTGCCACAGATTGAGTGGGCTGGTTGGGGCGAAAGTCCCCACTTGATCCAACAGACGGCGAAGGTCTGCCGAAGTTCGATCTGAACCTCTTGTTGGGTTGGTACGCACCCCTCCCACTCGGAGCTCGGCGGTTGTCCACTTTTGCAAATTCCGCCATCTCTTGCTCCACAATGCTTGCCCTGCTGACCACTTCTGCCAGCGTGGCTACTTTGAACACGGTTACCCTGGCCTTTATGTTTGGCCATAACCCACGCTCGAACTTGCGAGCCTTTCGGTATTCTGTGTCCACAATATAGTATGCATAGATTGACAGGCTGAGGAATTCTTGGTGATACTCAGCCACCGTCATTGAACCTTGCACCAAAGTCATAAAGGCCTGAATTTGTCGCTCTCTTTCTTCCTCCAGAAAGTAGCGGTCTAGGAATGTTGCTGAGAATTGCTCCCAGGTCATAGCAACTCTTTCTCTTCTTAGTACAAGTGCCTGCTGTTTCTCCACCACCTTCCACCATTTGGCAGCATCATCTACCAGCTGTGACGTGGCCAATAGTATTTTATGAGCATGACTCTTGATGTTTAAAAGAGTCAATATGTGAGAAATCTTCTCCAACCAGTTTTCGACTCCGACTGGCCCTTCTCTGCCCTTGAAGTAAGGTGGGCACTGCTGTTGAAAATCTCTGACCATGTTACGGTCATTATTTTCACTCGTGCTTCCTCCTCCGCTCATGTGTTACTGGAGGACAGATGTTACTACAGCTTGTACCAAGCTGTGCAGTTCAGGAGGCACATAGGGTACAGTCAGGTTACTGTTCTCTTCATCCTTGGGTCGATATGACGAGTCATATTCCTCCTCGGCCTTTTGATATGTAGGGTCACTATCCCCCTCTTCTCGCCGGGAATGTTGTGACTCTTCCTCATCACGCGATCGTTCATGAACTGATCTTTCTTCGTCATGAACGGACCGCTCCTCGTCTTGCACCGATGGCACCTTCTCGCGTACCACCTTTTTGCGTTGGGGTACCACCTTCCCTTGTGGTGTGATTATAAGCACCTCATCTTTCTTCTTATCGTCCTGACGGGTCCTTCTCTTGGATGCCCCCTCACCCGATCCGATTTGTAAAACTTTTACTTTTCCTTTCGGATCCTTTACCACTTTTTTCTGTGGCGCCATTTATTCCTAATTCATGGAACCATCATAGACTTAGTTTTCATTATCAATATGCGTTAAATATCATAAATCCTCAAACAATCATAAATCACATATTTTATATAAATTCAAATTTCAACTTTGTATAAAGGTGGGTAGGGTGAAACAAAAACCCTATGTATAACAAAATATGTACCCTTTACAAAATAACCCTCTTTTTAATACCCTCCATATTACTTCCTAGCCTAGTCTTCCATAGAAGACTCTGCATCAAAAGCGAACTTGAAACGGTTATCAGGACATGTCATCGCCGTGTGCCCCAATACCTCACAAGTTGTGCAGGGTACTAATCCAGGTCCTCCGATGTATGGACAATTAGTCCTTGCCTCACCATGTCCATGGTAGTCCACAGGACGGGCAGACAACACCCAGTGGATGAGGACAATACCGGCAGTGGTGCCCATCTTGATTGCACAGTTCACATGTGTCATAGGGATCTATCTCCCCAAGTGATTGCAATATAATAGGTACACCAGCCATGGGATCCTCCAGTAAATGTGCTAGATCATCCTCCTCTTCCTCAGAAGGTTCCACCATCTCAGGAATGTCATCCATCAGATCCTCTGGAAGAGGTACTAAGTCCACATCAGCTTCTTCAGGAGGTCCCTCCTGAAGATCCACATTCACTTCCATGCTGATATTGTCAGAAGTTGATACCAAATCTACGGGACAACTTGGTGTCCCTTTATCCCATAACTCAGTGTATTCTTCGTTGCTTGACACATCTGTGCCACATCATTTCAAACACAAAAATATTCAACAATAATTCTAAATAAACCACTCTTGGTTTCCAGGGAATTTGATCATGCACAATATCATGCACTTTGTTTGGGAAGATTACCAAATCAACATTCTTTGTGTTCTTTTGTTTCTGGGGAAATCTCTAATTTCCTATTGTTTGTTTCTCAGTGTGGGGATTTCAGGGGAGTATATCCTACTTTGCTATGTTTGATATGTCCAGTTATGATGACTGTACTTTACTTTGCTATCTTTCATTGTCGTTCTCAGATTGATTGTTCAGTCCGAGTCACTCGAAGTAAATTAATCCGGCCCCCAGTCAGCGGACTCCGAAGAGTCGGTCAGTTGGGATTCTTATCTGTCAGTGAGACATGAAACCGTCTTAATCTTACTTCGATGATTCAACTTCCCATTTCGCTCTGATACCAACTGTAACGCCCCGCCCTTTCCGAGAATTTTAGAGTCAATTTTTTTTTTTTTAAGTTATAATAAAACATAGAAAAAGAGCGGGCGGCGTCACGACGCGAGTTAAGTTCAGACTACCCAAGTCTGAACCTTAACTGGCCACCCATGTGTACATGGACTAGACCATGATTACGAATCACACATGGAACTAACATCAACATGCGGAATAACCTAGATTAATTGCGGAATAGAAAGACCAGATAGCAAGTAACAGTCTTAAACATTATTTAATATAGATCAACCATCCAAATGTTATCAACCTAATCAAACCATAGTAAGTAGTGAATTAGTACATGTCCCACAAAAGTATTCAAAAGACTATAATATAAAGTAGTTCAGTCCTTCATTCAAGCAATTAGGCTTGGCTCCCCTCCCGGTCAATGACCTTTCCTTTCCCATTGCTTGTACCTGCAATCTCCTCTGAGGATAGAATTAGGGCGTTAGATCAACGCGCCCAGTAGGTTCCCGAATCAGGGCTACCACATGTCAGCATATAAAACATTCATATATATCATAATACATGATCATTAAAAACAGTTAAAACAATGCTATGAAATATGCACATGCAATGGGCATCCCCCATTATGTACTTTCATAGCCATCACTTGACGTGCCTTGCACCGACAAGGTAAATTACAACATACTTTCATCTCTTCTATGTACATGCAATGAGCAACCCCCATCATGTACATTTGTAGCCATCACTTGACGTGCCTTGCACCGACAAGGTAAATTACAACACACTTTCATCTCTTCTATAAAATATGTACATGCAATGAGCAACCCCCATCATGTACATTTGTAGCCATCACTGCAGAACTTCATTCATTATCCCATGACTATGCATGAGATGCCAATGCCTGTATGCCATTTGTTAATGCATAAAATATCCTTCGAAACATATATATTAAAACAAGAGTTATCATAAGGAAAACTGGGTAAAACCCGTGGTTACAAGTAGGTAGGAAACCTACTTAAGAATCACTTCAGCGTTCGGTCTTTCTTAGGCTTTAACCGATCACGACTCATTCATCGTTCAACTTTCGGTACCTTATCATGCAACAATAAGTAAATCATAATCTTATTTACATGTCCATTCACATATGAGACCTAGAACATCTTATAAGTACTTTTGATCAATCTCTTCATTTGGCTTGTATTCACAGATTTGCCATTGCCACCAATACCTTGATTAAATTCTACAACCTTAACCGTAACCTTAACATGGTTCAGTCATGTTTTGGAAGACCAAAACAGCAAACATGATTCCATTTTTAATCATACATACATCCATAAAATGGCCCATGAAAACAGTCCATGGACTTCTTTGCTCAATGATGTCCTTTGTTTAAATACTAATTGGCTCTACCCCTTAGCCATATTAAGCCCATGGTTTAGCCATCCCATGGCCAACCCAAAATCAGTAACCTTATCACATAAAAATCTCCCAAAAACAATCCACAAAGGTCTATGGTTCCCATCTTTTCCAATCATGAAAACCAACCCTCTTTTACATGGGGTTCGGCCCTCCATGTTGGCCGAACCCAATGGCTATGTTTACTGTTTTTAAACTTCAGATAATAATGTAATAACAGTGTATTAAAATCAGGTTTTAACTTTCAAACAAACCATCCAAAACAGTCCATAAAAAGTCTATGGTTTACATGTTTTTCCAACATGAAAACCAACATCCTTTTACATGGGGTTCGGCCCTCCATGGTGGCCGAATCCAATGGTTAGGTTTACTGTTTTTAAATCTCAGATAATAATGTAATAACAGTATATTAAATCAGGTCTTAACTTTCAAACAAACCATCCAAAACAGTCTATAAAAAGTCTATGGTTTACATGTTTTTCCAACATGAACACCAACATCCTTTTACATGGGGTTCGGCCCTCTATGGTGGCGGAACCCAATGGTTAGGTTTACTGTTTTTAACCTTAGATAATAATGTAATAACAGTATATTAAATCAGGTTTTAACTTTCAAACAAACCATCCAAAACAGTCCATAAAAAGTCTATGGTTTACATGTTTTTCCAACATGAACACCAACATCCTTTTACATGGGGTTCGGCCCTCCATGGTGTAACGCCCCGCCCTTTTCGATAATTTCAGAGTCTATTTTTTTTTTTTAAATTATAATAAACCCTCAGAAAAGAGAGCGAGCGGCGTCACGACGCGAGTTAAGTTCAGACTACCCAAGTCTGAACCTTAACTGGCCACCCATGTGTACATGGACTAGACCATGATAATGAACACACATGGAACTAACATCAACATGCGGAATAACCTAGATTAATTGCGGAGTAGAAAGACAAGATAGCAAGTAACAGTCTTAAACATTATTTATCATAGATCAACCATCCAAATGTTATCAACCCAATCAAACTATAGCAGGTAGTGAATTATTACATGTCCCACAAAAGTATTCAAAAGACAGTAATATAAAGTAGTTCAGTCCTTCATTCAAGCACTTAGGCTTGGCTCCCCTCCCGGTCAACGACCTTTCCTTTCCCTTTGTTTGTACCTGCAATCTCCTCTGAGGATAGAATTAGGGCGTTAGATCAACGCGCCCAGTAGGTTCCCGAATCAGGGCTACCACATGTTAGCATATAAAACATGCATATACATATCATAATACATGATCATCAAAACAGATAAAACAATGCTATGATGTATGCACATGCAATGAGCATCCCCCATCATGTACATTCATAGCCATCACTTGACGTGCCTTGCACCGTCAAGGTAAATTACAATACAACTTCCATCTCTTCATCATTGACTGATTCATATCACGTATTAGTCCTCCTGGCGGGACTCTCATCGCCTAAGGAGACCAATGTGACTATGATCATCATGTTACTCCTCCTGCCGTGACTTGCACCACCGAGGCAGGACGTAACTTATAACTTGAAACACTGTAGAACCTCACTCATAATCCCATGTCTATGCATGATATGCCAATGCCTGTATGCCATTTGTTAATGCATAAAATATTAGTTGAAACACATATATTAAAACAAGAGTATTATAAGAAAAACTGGGTAAAAACCATGGTTACAAGTAGGTAGGAAACCTACTGAAGATTCACTTCAGTACTTGATCTTTCTTTCGCGTCACCCGGTCACGACTCGCACGTCGTTCAACTTCCGGTACCTTATCCATATAACAATCAATAAATCATACTATCACTTACTTGTTCATTCATATCTAAGACCCAACTACATCATGTGAGTCCTTTGATCAATCCCTTCGTTTGACTTGTATTCACAGATTTGCCATTGGTATAACTAATGTCTAATCTTGCTCATAATCAAAGTTCATAAAAGTAATCTACCTTAGTGGCTGGTTATTTACTTATCACTAAGTCCAAAGATAAATCCATATGTTTACTTAATCCAACTCATACAACCAAGTCATAATCTCCAACAAAACAATCTATGGGAATGGCCGAACCCTATGATCCTCCTACACAATGATCCCATCATTTGTTTACAAGTTAGGCTCTACCATTTAGCCATATTAACTACAAGGTTCAGCCATCCCATGGCGAACCCAAAACAGCAAGCTTATTTCATTTAACATACATAGGAAAACCCATAAATCTTGGTCCATTCATCCCAAAACTAGCCCCATGGGGTTCGGCCATGCACATGGCCGAACCCAATGGTTCTCTTGATCTGATTAATCCCTCAACTTCCCATGATTATTCTTGATTTAACATGTTAACCCAATCATGAATTACACATGGTTCAGCCGCATAAACATCAACCAAAACAGTAAATTAACCTCACCAAATCATGCCAATTACTTACATGGGGTTCGCCCATTCAAGGTGGCCGAACCCAATGTCCAAGTTTTGGTCTTTCATACATGCTTTAGGTGTTATTTAACCATGCAATATCAGTATTATATTGCTGCCCTTAAACCACTTAAAAACCATCTAATTAAATTCATCCAAACAGTCCATAAAGTACATGGTTTCCATGTTTCACAACATGAAAACCAACAATACTTTGCATGGGGTTCGGCCCTCCATGGTGGCCGAACCCAATAATTTCTTTCGCTATTTTTAAACTTCCAATCTTCATGTAATAAACAACATATTATTACCAAGTTCAACCCTTTAGAAATTCATCTAAAAACCAACCCAATTTCATAGGGTTCGGCCATGCTCATTGGCCGAACACTATGACCTTTGGTTTTTGAAACATTTACTCATTCACCTTGGGTCTGAACCAAACATCCAAATCCATGTTTTAACCTTCTTTAATCATGCATTTTAAATCTATTACAACCATCTAACATCAGTCCTAACTTATATGGTCTTAACTTCTAAAAACCATAAAAACTAACCACTTGTTTCCATGGGGTTCGGCCATGCTAAGTGGCCGAACCCAATGGTCCATTTCCATCTTTTATTCCACTGATTTTAGACCATATAAACTTCAGTCCCTATGCCATTCAGATCCATATTTTTTAATCATTCTAAAACATGTATTTAAATCTTAAATGTAAACACAAAAACAGTCCACAAAATCCATGGTTTTCATGTTTCAAAACATGAAAACCAAGCCATCTCTTACATGGGGTTCGGCCCTCCATGGTGGCCGAAACCAATGGTCATTTTTACCATTTTAAATCCTCCACAAATCAATTTTAAAACCCTGGTGTAATCGGCCATCACCATGGCCCAACACACACCCATTTTATTAACCAAAAATCCTTGGAAATACTTACCAAAGTCCAAACTTTTCTTATGCCTTTGATCCTTGCCTTCTTCCCTCTTGTTTCCTTCCTTCTTTCTTCCTTTGTCTCAGCTGGTTAGAAGCATGAACCACTGGTGAAATCACCAATATAAAATTCGACCAAGAGAGGTGTTCTTGAGAGAGGGAGAGAGATGGATTGTAAGGCTTTCACAATGATAAAACACGCCCAAAATGGGTGCTTATTGCCTTTGTATTTTCAGCCACCACATCACCATTACTCCTCATCAAGCCTTGCACAAACCAAGGAGTAACTTGCAGCCAATTAAAGCAACCCTTAGCATTCTACCCATGCAGCCATTCATATTCCCATATAACTCACCTCAAAACCCATCATATACATTTAATAATCACCATGGAACTCACCAAAAAAAGTCCCCAACGTGTGGGACTTGTTTTGGTTGGTTTGAGACCAGCCAACCTCTTCAAATTCCTACTTAGCTCAGTGAGTTTACAGCCCCTTCAACTTCCTTTTTGACTCACCCAACTCAAGATATTTAGATTTCCATCCCAACTCACCCAACTCACATACTTAATGCATTACATTTAATGCACACGTGTTGACTCACTACTTGATTTAATTCCAACTCACTTCAGTCCCACTCAACTGATTTGACTCGTGTTTTAGCTCCCTTGAGGGTTCACACGGTCAACAATAGTCAACTCGACCCGTTGGGTCCACTTTTAGCTCCTTGACCCGTTTTTGACCCTATGACCCAATTATGGTATTTTGGTCATTTGCAATTGGTTTTTACATATGGGTCAAGCCTACCCATTTTTTCTCCACTTGATTTTCAATCAAATAGGCTTAACCCCACTTAATTTAAAATAATAAAACGGTCAAATAAATCCAGTAAGACCCGATGGGTCCCATTTGAGCCCTTTGACCCATTTAGCCATTTTCGACCCAATTGATGTTCATTACCCATCCAATCAAACTTGACATTTATAATGTGCTCATAGGGTATTCATTTGAACAATGGGCCCCACTATTTCCTTATTTACAATCATATTTATTGAATTCACCAATCCAGGGGCATTTTCGTAATTATTCCAACCATTGAGAATTCTTTGACCCAATTAACCATTTTGACCTAATTTGATGTACATTACCCATCCATTATAATTTGACCCTTATAATATGTTCATAGGATCTTAATTTGAACAATGGGCCCCACTATTTTCTCATTTAACATCATAATTAATAAATTTACTAATCCAGGGGCATTTTCGTAAATATTCATCTTATTGAGAAATCGGGGTGTTACAATATAACCCTCTTTTTAAAATTTTCGTCCCGAAAATTTAGCGAAGTAGGGTTCTAAATGATTCCATAAATATCTCAGAGTGTGCTATTCTTATTTCCGATTTCAATTTCCCAAGTGACTTCTTCAGTGCCATGTCGATCCACACCACTTTGACAAATTGAATCGCTTGGTTCCGTAACACCTTTTGTTCTGTCTCATGTTATATCTTTTTCTCGTGAGCCATTTGTGATCTCACATAGATCAATCTACTCTGCTTCACTTTACCTGTTCTCATAGTATTTTCCATACGTACCTGCTAAATATGTTCTTTCATCTGCTCTCCATGTGAGGTAGTCTGTCAACACGAGCCTATGCTCAAAGCTTTTTCTAATTCCATTTTAACTAGTTTTATAGTTTCATTCTCCTGGAATTCCATTGGCTAACTACAGAGCCAGGTGATCAGTCTAACTCGGCAGTCGTCCATAGTTTCCCATTCAAGTTTCACTAGACACTTATCTTTTCCGTTGAGTATATCTCCAAATTTAAACACATCTTTCTTTGCACATAAGTATCTATGTGACTAACAACTTTTGTTCCAACTTCCACGATACCAATTCCCGGCATCAATCCAAACCACCATGGGAATAATCACCCATGGTTAAATACATCCATCCTTGGTGTTTCGCTTTCAGTAAATATCATCTATCCCTGTTTTATAATCATCCATGAATATAACCCACCTATGGGTATAATCCATTCATGGAAACAATCCACCGTTGGTATCACTCTGTTCATGAATATAAGCTATCCATTATTAATATCCGTCCATGAATATAACCCACCTTCTGGGTATAATCCATTCATGGAAACCATCCATCCTTGGTATCACTCTGACCATGAGTATTATCTATCATGAGTAATAACCATCCATGAATATAACCCCCCTAGGGTATAATCCATTCATGGAAAACAATCATTGAGCAACTCATCTACCCGTGAGTACTATCTATCCATAGTTAATAATCATCCATGAATATAACCCACCTATGGGTATAATCCATTCATGGATACCATCCATCCATAGATCCATCACATTTACCATGAGGCCACTATATCAATTGTTGAATCTACATATCCTCCAATAGTCGTCATCGTTTATCAATAAAAAATACTATAATAAGTGTAGTGGCATTTGATGTACTACGATGCTAGTAACAGATGCGAAGGAAGTATATCAAAATAGCGCATAAATATACAAACTACATTTTACTGCCATACCTTGAATTACTGCATGTTCCACTGTCTCTGGAGGAGAAGTCAGAGTATTTAGTCGATCAGATCCTTGTGACTGAGCTTGTTGGGAGACTAAGGGGAGAACTCCTGAAGTGAGGAGATCCATCATTCAGTGGACAAACTCTTTTGAAATGGCCCTGCCGACCACAACGGAAACAGGTGCTAGGAGATCTACCCTTCTGTGGACACTCTCTTTTATAATGGCCCTGCCGACCATGTTGGAAACAGGAATAGGGAGATTCACTATTCTGCGACACACTCTTTTGAAATGACCCAGCTGATCACATTGGAAGCAGGTACTAGGAGATCTAACATTCTGTGGACGCTCTCTTTTGAAAAAGCCTGGTCGACCACACTGGAAACAGGAACTTCCAGTGAAATCAGTAAAGGTTGAAGATCTCCATAAGTAGGGTCTGAGTCTTTTGCGAGAGCAAAAAGTATTTCTCCCACCCCGACCTTTTTGGTCCTGTGTTTTATTCGGGTTTGTGTCTCCATTTCCGCTCACGAGTTGTTGTAGAACGGAAGTGACCACCGCCTGTACTAGGTTCCGAAATTCCGGAGGTACTTCAGGAATGTTTGAACCATTCCGACCCTTTCCGTTATGTTCTTCTTCCTTTGGAAACATTTCTCCAAAGTCATGGAAACATCAGTTGACTTAGCTTCCAAGTAAAGTTTTGTGTTATTCATAATTCGAGGAAATTGCCAAATCAGCACTCTTTGTATTTCTTTGTTTTTTTGAGGAAACTTCTTATATATTGGGTATCATTTCTCAATTTGAGAAAATCTTGATGTTCTGCTATTCTCGGGGAAAACCTCCCTAAGTATTATGTGTCATTTCTTAGTTTGGGGATATTGCCAAATCATCACACTTTGTTTTCTTTTGTTTCTGGGGGAAATCGCTAAATTCATGTTGTTTGTTTCTCAATGGGGAATATCGGGGGAGTACATCCTACTTTGCTATGTTTGATATGTCCAGTTATGATGATTGTACTTTACTTTGCTATCTTTCATTGTCGTTCTCAGATTGATTGTTCAGTCTGAGTCACTCGAAGTAAATTAATCCGGCCCCAGTCAACGGACTCCGAAGAGTCGGTCAGTTGGGATTCTTATCTGTCAGTGAGACATGAAACCGTCTTAATCTTACTTCGATGATTCAACTTCCCGTTTCGCTCTGATACCAACTGTAACGCCCCGCCCTTTTCGATAACTTCAGAGTCTATTTTTTTTTTAAAATTATAATAAAACCTCAGAAAAGTGAGCGAGCGGCGTCACGACGCGAGTTAAGTTCAGACTACCCAAGTCTGAACCTTAACTGGCAACCCATGTGTACATGGACTGGACCATGATAATGAACACACATGGAACTAACATCAACATGCGGAATAACCTAGACTAATTGCGGAGTAGAAAGACAAGATAGCAAGTAACAGTCTTAAACATTATTTATCATAGATCAACCATCCAAATGTTATCAACCTAATCAAACTATAGCAGGTAGTGAATTATTACATGTCCCACAAAAGTATTCAAAAGACAGTAATATAAAGTAGTTCAGTCCTTCATTCAAGCACTTAGGCTTGGCTCCCCTCCCGGTCAACGACCTTTCCTTTCCCTTTGCTTGTACCTGCAATCTCCTCTGAGGATAGAATTAGGGCGTTAGATCAACGCGCCCAGTAGGTTACCGAATCAGGGCTACCACATGTTAGCATATAAAACATGCATATACATATCATAATACATGATCATCAAAACAGATAAAACAATGCTATGATGTATGCACATGCAATGAGCATCCCCCATCATGTACATTCATAGCCATCACTTGACGTGCCTTGCACCGTCAAGGTAAATTACAATACAACTTCCATCTCTTCATCATTGACTGATTCATATCACGTATTAGTCCTCCTGGCGGGACTCTCATCGCCTAAGGAGACCAATGTGACTATGATCATCATGTTACTCCTCCTGGCGTGACTTGCACCACCGAGGCAGGACGTCACTTATAACTTGAAACACTGTAGAACCTCACTCATAATCCCATGTCTATTCATGAGATGCCAATGCCTGTATGCCATTTGTTAATGCATAAAATATCAGTTGAAACACATATATTAAAACAAGAGTATCATAAGAAAAACTGGGTAAAAACCGTGGTTACAAGTAGGTAGGAAACCTACTGAAGATTCACTTCAGTACTTGATCTTTCTTTCGCATCACCCGGTCACGACTCGCACGTCGTTCAACTTCCGGTACCTTATCCATATAGCAATCAATAAATCATACTATCACTTACTTGTTCATTCATATCTAAGACCCAACTACATCATGTGAGTCCTTTGATCAATCCCTTCGTTTGACTTGTATTCACAGATTTGCCATTGGTATAACTAATGTCTAATCTTGCTCATAATCAAAGTTCATAAAAGTAATCTACCTTAGTGGCTGGTTATTTACTTATCACTAAGTCCAAAGGTAAATCCATATGTTTACTTAATCCAACTCATACAACCAAGTCATAATCTCCAACAAAACAATCTATGGGAATGGCCGAACCCTATGATCCTCCTACACAATGATCCCATCATTTGTTTACAAGTTAGGCTCTACCATTTAGCCATATTAACTACAAGGTTCAGCCATCCCATGGCCAACCCAAAACAGCAAGCTTATTTCATTTAACATACATAGGAAAACCCATAAATCTTGGTCCATTCATCCCAAAACTAGCCCCATGGGGTTCGGCCATGCACATGGCCGAACCCAATGGTTCTCATGATCTGATTAATCCCTCAACTTCCCATGATTATTCATGATTTAACATGTTAACCCAATCATGAATTACACATGGTTCAGCCGCATAAACATCAACCAAAACAGTAAATTAACCTCACCAAATCATGCCAATTACTTACATGGGGTTCGCCCATTCAAGGTGGCCGAACCCAATGTCCAAGTTTTGGTCTTTCATACATGCTTTAGGTGTTATTTAACCATGCAATATCAGTATTATATTGCTGACCTTAAACCACTTAAAAACCATCTAATTAAATTCATCCAAACAGTCCATAAAGTACATGGTTTCCATGTTTCACAACATGAAAACCAACAATACTTTGCATGGGGTTCGGCCCTCCATGGTGGCCGAACCCAATGATTTCTTTTGCTATTTTTAAACTTCCAATCTTCATGTAATAAACAACATATTATTACGAAGTTCAACCCTTTAGAAATTCATCTAAAAACCAACCCAATTTCATAGGGTTCGGCCATGCTCATTTGCCGAACACTATGACCTTTGGTTTTTGAAACATTTACTCATTCACCTTGGGTCTGAACGAAACATCCAAATCCATGTTTTAACCTTCTTTAATCATGCATTTTAAATCTATTACAACCATCTAACATCAGTCCTAACTTATATGGTTTTAACTTCTAAAAACCATAAAAACTAACCACTTGTTTCCATGGGGTTCGGCCATGCTAAGTGGCCGAACCCAATGGTCCATTTCCATCTTTTATTCCACTGATTTTAGACCATATAAACTTCAGTGCCTATGCCATTCAGATCCATATTTTTTAATCATTCTAAAACATGTATTTAAATCTTAAATGTAAACCCAAAAACAGTTCACAAAATCCATGGTTTTCATGTTTCAAAACATGAAAACCAAGCCATCTCTTACATGGGGTTCGGCCCTCCATGGTGGCCGAAACCAATGGTTATTTTTACCATTTTAAATCCTCCACAAATCAAGGTTAAAACCCTGGTGTAATCGGCCATCACCATGGCCCAACACACACCCATTTTATTAACCAAAAATCCTTGGAAATACTTACCAAAGTCCAAACTTTTCTTATGCCTTTGATCCTTGCCTTCTTCCCTCTTGTTTCCTTCCTTCTTTCTTCCTTTGTCTCAGCTGGTTAGAAGCATGAACCACTGGTGAAATCACCATTATAAAATTCGACCAAGAGAGGTGTTCTTGAGAGAGGGAGAGAGATGGGATTGTAAGGCTTTCACAATGATAAAACACGCCCAAAATGGGTGCTTATTGCCTTTGTATTTTCAGCCACCACATCACCATTACTCCTCATCAAGCCTTGCACAAACCAAGGAGTAACTTGCAGCCAAGCAAAGCAACCCTTAGCATTCTACCCATGCAGCATTCATATTCCCATATAACTCACCTCAAAACCCATCATATACATTTAATAATCACCATGGAACTCACCAAAACAAGTCCCCAACGTGTGGGACTGGTTTTGGTTGGTTTGAGACCGGCCAACCTCTTCAAATTCCTACTTAGCTCAGTGAGTTTACAGCCCCTTCAACTTCCCTTTTGACTCACCCAACTCAAGATATTTAGATTTCCATCCCAACTCACCCAACTCACATACTTAATGCATTTCATTTAATGCACACGTGTTGACTCACTACTTGATTTAATTCCAATTCACTTCAGTCCCACTCAACTGATTTGACTCGTGTTTTAGCTCCCTTGAGGGTTCACACGGTCAACAATAGTCAACTCGACCCGTTGGGTCCACTTTTAGCTCCTTGACCCGTTTTTGACCCTATGACCCAATTATGGTATTTTGGTCATTTGCAATTGGTTTTTACATATGGGTCAAGCCTACCCATTTTTTCTCCACTTGATTTCCAATCAAATAGGCTTAACCCCACTTAATTTAAAATCACAAAACGGTCAAATAATCCAGTAAGACCCGATGGGTCCCATTTGAGCCCTTTGACCCATTTAGCCATTTTCGACCCAATTGATGTTCATTACCCATCCAATCAAACTTGACATTTATAATGTGCTCATAGGGTATTCATTTGAACAATGGGCCCCACTATTTCCTTATTTACAATCATATTTATTGAATTCACCAATCCAGGGGCATTTTCGTAATTATTCCAACCATTGAGAATTCTTTGACCCAATTAACCATTTTGACCTAATTTGATGTACATTACTCATCCATTATAATTTGACCCTTATAATATGTTCATAGGATCTTAATTTGAACAATGGGCCCCACTATTTTCTCATTTAACATCATAATTAATAAATTTACTAATCCAGGGGCATTTTCGTAAATATTCATCTTATTGAGAAATCGGGATGTTACACATGGTGGCCGAACCCAATGGTTAGGTTTACTGTTTTTAAACCTCAGATAATAATATAATAATAGTATATTAAATCAGGTTTTAACTTTCAAACAAACCTCCAAAAATTAGCCCATTTTCATAGGGTTTTAATTTCCAAAACTATCATAAAACAGTCCACAAAATCCATGGTTTTCATGTTTCCAAAACATGAAAACCAAGCCATCTCTTACATGGTTTAGACCCTTGTCAAATTCGGCCATAGTATGGCCAAATTATGACATTCAAATTCATGCTTTCAATCTTTCCAAAGTATGTATCTTAAACCTCTAAAATCAGTCCTATACTTGCATGGTTTAAATCTTACAAAACCATCAAGTTTAACCATAATATTTCATGGGGTTCGGCCATCCATGTTTTCCATCTAATTGGGTATAAAAGAATCCTACTTTAACCCTTGATAAATTTGACCATCACATGGCCGAATCATGTCTTATTTTTCCCATTTTGTTAAACATAAATCAATGGAAAAACTTACCACTTTCCAAGCTTTTCTTATGCCTTTGATCCTTGTCTTTTAATCCTTGCTTCCTTAACTCCTTGCTGGTTATATGCTGGATATTTGGTACCAAAAGCCTCTGCTGTTCCAGCCAAGAACACCAATTGGAGAGAGGGAGAAAGAGATGGAATTGTAAGGCTTTCACAATGATAAAATCGGCCACACATGGGTGCTCATTGTTTTTGTAATTCAGCCGCCAAAACTCCTCCACTCCCTCATCAATTCATGCACAAACCAATGGGTATTGGGTGCCATCCAAGGCACCCCTTGGCAGCTACCCATGCAGCCATTCAGATTCCCAAGCAACTCACCTCAAACTATGCATTTCATTTATCATTGATCATGGAACTCATCCCAAACAAGTCCCCATCGTGTGGGACTTGTTTTGGGTGGTTAAAGCTGAGCAAAACTCTTCCAATTCCCACTTGAACTCATGATTTACAGTCCCATGGGTTTCCATTTTGACTTACCCAACTCAAGGTATTTTTATTCCAACCCAACTCATCACATTTAATGTTTTTCATTCAATGCACATGAGTTGACTCATAACTTGATTTAATTTCAACTCACCTCAGTCCCACTCAACTGATTTAACTCGTGTTTTAGCTCCCTTGAGGTTCACACGGTCAACAATAGTCAACTCGACCCGTTGGGTCCACTTTTAGCTCCTTGACCCGTTTTTGATCCATGACCCAATTATGGGTATTTTGGTCATTTGTAATCGGTTTTTACATATGGGTCAGGCCTACCCATTTCTTCTCTACTTGATTTCCAATCAAATAAGCTTAACCCCATTTAATTTAAATTCACAAAACGGTCAAATCATCCATTTTGACCCGATGGGTCCCATTTGGGCCCGTTGACCCATTTAGCCATTTTTGACCCAAATGATGAAAATTACCCATCCAATCGAGCTTAACACTCATAATGTGCTCATATGATTTTAATTTGAGCAATGGGCCCCACTATTTCCTTACTTATCATCACAAAATAATTAATTTAACAACCGAGGGGCATTTTAGTAATTTTCCACTTCATTGAGAAATTGGGGTGTTACAATGAGAATCTCGTCAAGTGATGGCTATGTATATGCATGATGGGAGGGACTCATTTCATGTACAGATCTACATAGCATTGATTTTCCTGTCTTGATGACCATATATGTTATGATATATGCATGTTTTTATATACTAACCATGTGGTAGCCCTAATCGGAAATCCTACTGGGCGCATTGATCTAACGCCATAATTCTATCCGTAGAGGATAATGCAGGAAATGGAAAAGGGAAAGAGAAGGTCGTGGACCTGGAGGGGAGACAAGCTTAAGCGCTTGATTGATGATTGGGATGCCTTTATTACTGTCTTTTGAGTTATATTTTATGGACATGTAACAACTAGTAAGCTTTGCTATGGTTTGTTTATGGTTATGACAATGGATGTTTGGATTAAGTTATTTAATAATTGAGACTTGTACTTGCCATCTATTCAGTCTAATTCCGCAGTTAGTCTAGTTTATTCCGCATAACTTGTTTAGTTCCATGTGTGGATTGTTATCTTGGGTTTAGTCCATGCACACATGGGTGGCTAGTTAAGGGTCAGACTTAGGAAGTCGGAACTTAGCTCGCGTCGTGACGCCGCCCGCTCTCTTCCGGTGTTATCCTATTATTATTTATAAAAAAAAATTTGACTCTGATTTCTCGGAGAGGGCGGGGCATTACAATATGACCCATTAAAGTGGTTCATGGGGTTCGGCCATACACCATGGCCGAACCCATGGTCCTTCCATTTTTCCATCTTAGCCATCCTTCTGTCTATGGTTAAACACTCCTCTTTTTTATACATATCTAGGTCCATAACTGATCCATAATCATGGATCCACAAATGATTTATTTAATCATAACATAAAACCCTAACAAATGCTTCCATTCCTTAGCTTGATTATCCATCCATTTAAACATGTATATATCCATACATAACCCCTTAAAAAAATGTGGTTCATGGGGTTCGGCCATACACCATGGCCGAACCTATGATGTCTTATCTCCATATTCTCCATGAACTCAATTACAATATTTAAGTCTATGAACCAAGGTCCCTCCATGGGGCTTAACCATACATTTAGGTTCATCTTTTTGAAACATCATTTACCATGTTTAAAATCAATTAAACTTAACATCATCCTCCCATTATTTCCATGATCTAAATACATAACATAATTCAATAATTCTCTATGGGGTTCGGCCATGTTGTACATAACATAATTCAATAATTCTTTATGGGGTTCGGCCATACACCATGGCCGAACCCTAAGGTCCTTGGTTCTTCATCCTTTACCGTATGTTAAGGCCATTTACATTGTTAATGTTTTTCCACCAATGTCATCCTTAAAAACCTTTAACATCAATAATACCCTTCCATTTTAAAAATCATAAATCCAAGATTGGTCTTTTGATGGGGTTCGACCATACATCATGGCCGAACCTCATCCAACCCCTTTTTGGTCTTTGATGGTTCTTGTGTATACCATTTAGGGTTTGGCCATGCAAGAGCCAAAGCATGATCCTTGATTATCTTTTTCTTATTTATGAAATCTTAACGAGTACTTACTGATTCCGCGACTCCTCCGGTTTCTTTCACTCCTTCTTGCTCTTTCAATCTTCCTCTTCCTTAGCCTTTTCTTCCTCCTTGATCCTTAGCCGAAGTTGATCTTGATGAAGTCCCTTGAAGTGGTTCGGCCAAGAGATATATGTTTGAGAGAGATAGAGTAGGTTGGGATAGAAAGATACTCCAAGTCCTTGTCATGAGGGTGATCGGCCTTGTGTGAGAGGGAGAGAAGCTCTAAGTCTTGAGGAGTGGTCGGCCAAGAGAATGTTTGAAGGAGAGAAAATAGCCAAGAGGGAGAGGGAGGGAGTGAGATGAAACTCCACTCTTTTCTTGGTTAATGAAATTCAGCCCAAGGTTAATGTCCTTTGGGGACACCCTTGTAACTCCCAAACTCCTTTACTTCCCTCCTTAGTGCTCCACTTGGGGGTTTCATCCATGACATGAAACTCCCAAGGCTCCAACGGTGTTGTCTTGCTTGAATTGGGTCACCACTCCAAAACCGTCCTCCTCCCATTTAATTCCCATATGGGGGTTTCATCCATGGGGTGAAACTCCCATGTGCCCAACGGTGTGCCTTCACTTGGCTTGTGTAACCGTCCACCTCCCATTGGTGTTCCATCTTGGGGGTTTCATCCATAAGATGAAACTCCTAGGCCCCCAATGGTGCTGCCTTGTTTCAATGGTGTAACCTCCACCAACCTTTCTCCTCCCATTAATGGTTCATTTGGAGGTTTCATGCATGAGATGTAACACTCCCACCATTGACCCTTGGGTTTCCATCTTGAGATGGAAACCCTCCATGCTTCCAACGTGTGCCATGGTTGAATTGTGTAACCCCCAAAACCCTTTCATCTTCCCATTCATGATACACATGGAATTTCATCCCATGAGATGAAACTCCCATGTTACCAATGTGTATCCTTGAATTGATATTTGAAACAAAAAAACTCCTCACCTCTCCATTAATGATCCAATTGGGGGTTTCATCCATGAGATGACACTCCCATGCATCCAACGTGTGACCATTATGTTTGACCTCATAAGATGTAACTCTCCATTTTATCACCTAACTTATCTAAGATCATGGTCCCATTAACTTCCCATCCAACTCATTTAACTCAACTCATCCAATTATCTCAACTCACCTCTTTAAATCAACTCATTTAATTCACTTGAATCAACTTAATTATTTGATTCCATTTCCAATTTAAATCAGCCCCAACCTAATTAAGCTTGGACTCACTTGGTGGTCAACCAAGTCAATCACGACCCATTGGGTCCCATTTGAGCATTTTGACCCAAATAACAACCTTGACCCAATTAAATGTACCTTACCCATTTACTTTAAATTGAACCTTATATCATAACCATTGGGTCTTAATTGGGCCATTGACCCAACACCTTACCCATCTAAGGTTCATATCCGTTAATTCACAATTAAAATGGCAAACTCTGTAAATATTGATAACCTAAAAATCCAGGGTGTTACATGTTGAATATGATGCTTGGGACTTGTTGATAACATGTTGGGTGTCTACTTCTAATGTGTGCATGAGATCATGATGAGTATGGGGATTTGTGTTTTGATATCTTGTTATATGCTTATGTTGTTATACATGATCATGATATTGTATGCATGCATGGGAGGTAACCCGTAACGGACAGCGTGCCGTCGGATGTTGAGATGGAGGAACTATTTATATGTGCATATGTTTATGATGATGAGATGATGTTTTGGTTGTTGGGAGGATTTCCCCGTTACGCTCCGGCAGTCGAGACTCCCATAGGGGATGCGGGTTTCCTCGTTGCGTTCTAGCAGTTGAGGTGCCTACCCTAGCACAGAGAGGTTATCTACATGTTTATATACTTATGATGAGATGATGATTTGGTTGTTGTGAGGACTTCCCCATTACGCTCCGACGGTCGTGAACCCCATAGAGGATATGGGTTCCAATGTTGAGTTCTGACAGTTGAGGTGCCTGCCCTAGAGTTTGGATTCCCCGGGCATGGTGGAGCTGATTTTCCGACACGACTCGTGTGGTTGAGGCAATTGTGTATTGTGTAGTCTCCCAATGGCATTGGTAGGGAGAACCGAGTTTTTTGGAAGACCCGATGTGGGCTACAGAGAAGATGTCTCGGATTTGGTCAGTGGATTATTAGTTGGTGGTGTGATTGGATTTTGTGCATATGAGCACCCTTCTTATCATGATGTTCTTGCATTCATGCATATGATATATATGTTGCTAACATGTGATATACATTATCTCTTCACTAAGCTGGTTAGCTCACCCCTTACCTTTCAGGTACCCCGATTACGGAGGGGCCAGGCGGAACCCTTGAGGAGGCACACAGGGAGGGGTAGTAGTAATTAGATATTTCATAATTATGTTTATGCGTTAGTAGAGAGGCCCTTACTTCTATGGATTTATTATTGTATGTAGTTTGTTTAGATGACCGTATAATTATATTTGAACAATCAATGGTTGTTTGTTACATTTAAAAGTAAAATGGACTTTCATTTTACTAATCTTTAAGAGGGAGGTAGTTATCCCGTTTCAAAAAAAAAAAAAATTAGACTTGATATCTATCTTTTGGGATTTTCTTGAGATATTCTGAAGATAACGCTCCCGTAACGGGACGAGGCATTACAAATTGCCCATGGTTGCTCATGATCATTAGTGAGAAACGATCAATTGTCCGTGACCTTTTTCTACCCATTTGAAAACAATTAATGCGCAATGGTCACTTTACAACAACTATATTTGAACACGCAATCAATCATGGTTGCACGATCAATCTCCCGTTGTAACTTCAGGATTTTCTTATTTGCCTATTTAAGCACCAAACCTTGTTGTATTTTGGTTGGACCTCCCACTTGGAAAATGACAAGGCAAAAGCATAGCTCCCCACTCCTTTCTAAGCACTAGACTAGAGAGAAAACATTCTAGGATAACTATTGGTGTATCTTAAATCTTGGAGACCTTACCCAAGGACTGTGATTGAGCATACACAAGTCACATCGTTGACATCACATTGGGAAGAACATCTTTAAGAAGCACACATCTACAAGTTTGAGCTATCAAAAGGCAAGTCCTTCCTAAGTTTGATTTTATTTTCAAATCTTGATTTTGAAATGGATTAAAGAAAGGTGTTTGAACCACTATAAGAAATAGAAGGATCGGAGTTGGGTGAAATTCCCAACCAATTGATTAGGTGGAAGTCATAATCTATTAGTGTGGATTTAATTCTCCACTTAGAGAATTGGAGATAACCCAAGGTTGGGTGAGTCTCAATAGTGGATGTAGGTTGGTTAACTAAACCACTATAAATTGGTCTTATGGTGTTAAAGTCTTTTTTGTGATTGTTCTTTAAATTGGCACACTCTTTTATCACACACTTGATTAATCTAATTTATTCTGCTGCAAATCATTTCATTAATCAAGATTTTTTTAAAAACCATTAAAATTGGTCATTGCCCTATTCATCCCCCTTTAGAGTCAATCTTGCATCGGGTTCTAGCACACCGAGAACTTTCATTTGGTATCAGAGCCTCGTGCTCTTCATAAAGGATCTAATATCCGAGTTGATCCGTGCTAGAACATCAATCATGGATGCCCAAAAACTTGTTTGTAGATTTCTGTTGTTTGTTTATTATATCCTGTTGTATTTGATAACAAAAATAGAGAATATCTTGGTATTCTATGATGAAAAAGATTGGACCTCTATCCAAAAAGATTTTATTGAAAACTTTAGCAATTCTTTGGATAGTTCAATGGATGGCTCCACATCTCATAACCAATTGGAGAATCATGAGAGAAATGAAAGTTTCAATTGTTTCATAGCCTCCATTGTTGATGTACATGGGGATGATAATGAGGATCCTAATGAGGATGAAGATGACCTCCAAGAATTCTATAATGCCTTGTATTTAGAAAGTATGAGATTGGCTACGGATATTGATAAGGTAAAAATTGAGAATGCCAAACTCTCTAGCCAACTTCAAATTGTTAATATGGAAAATGATTCTCTCTCCTCAAATTTGAAAATTGCAAATGATGAAATCATGAACTTGAGAGAATCACATAAACTGCTTCAAGAAAATTTAAAATTGCATGAGAATGAAATCTTGAAGCTAAATGATGTTGGAAGATGTCATAAAGATGAGAATTTAAAATTGAGCTCAAATTTTGAAAAAGTTAAGAAATCTCAAGATATGGTTACCAAAGGAAATCTATGATTGGAATAATTTATGTTGGGTAAACCTCATGGTGATTGGCATGGTAATTCTCAATCTAACCCAAGGAGACCCATGAACCAATCCATCTTAGGTAAAAGCCACAACACACACACTACAAATATATTATGTTTTTATTGTGGATTAACCGGGCATTTCAAGCATGAGTGCAAGACAAGGAGAATACAGGTTAAATCAAAGGTAGCTAATGGTCTTTCTCCAAGAGAAAAGAAGTGAAAGATTGAGGTGATTGAAAATTCAAACTTTGCCAAGAAAATAAGGTAAATCATTTTGTATATTTGAATGTTCATAGGAAACACTATGCACCTTACTTCATGCTTCATCCCAACATAGGCAAATCAAATAAGGATAAGTTGAGACCTCCTCATATCATTGATAGGAAAATTAAAAGGATGGTCTTGTCTCATTTCAATGAATTTGGGCCAAATGTTCATGATGGTAGAATCAAAATGCCTAATGTTCAAAGATTTGAGAGGAATTGCCCGGATCAAAATTTCATTTGGATCCCCAAGGGATAGGACCTTGTTCATGTCCTACATTGGTCTAAGAATTGTGCAAAAATGGAGTATCTCTAGATCAATTGTAGTTTAACTCAATATTTGTTCAAGTGAGTTCAAACAACCAAGGGTTGTGGCATGGTACATTTGACTCTTTCAATCACTTGATTGTACTCATCCTAGCTATAGTATTAATCTTTCTTGAAGTGTCATAGAAATGTGGACTTTGATTCCAAGTCCTAAAGTTCTTAGCTCGTATGTGTTATGTTTTCAATATGGTTAACACATTATAACACATTTGAATTTGGTTTTTGGAATCTTAGTGTGTATTTTGCCTTCTTTCCATGTTTATTAATTGGTATACTTTTAGGATTGAATTTGTGGAAGATACTTGTGTGGCATATATGTTTTTATTGGTAGAATCATGTTCATCTTATGCCACACATTTTAGAAAACTAAGAGAGAGATTTCAAATTGAAAAGGATGTAAAATAAAAAATTGTGCTGTCATGGCGACATATTGCCATTTTACGATGGATCGGCAACGACTGATCGCCTTCAGCGATATATCACCAGTGCACAAAAGGTTTGGTTAAAAACCCCTCTTCTGATTTTATGTCGCATTCCATGAACTTAAACTGGTATATCTTTTTGTGGAATGTGTATTTTCATGTAGGCTTGCACATTATGCTTTTATTTTGGATTAATTGTTGTTTCATTTCATTCCACATGTCAAGTTATTTGTGCGTCTTTTGGGAATGAATGAAGATTGTGCATTACGTCATGTATTAATCTTGTATGCGCTTGCATTATATCTCTCTTCTTCCCTGATCTTGGTTTGGTAGAATCTTATTTTTGAGACGATCATGTGCACATACATAGTGTTGTTTCATTCTAAGTTCTCAAATTTGTGAATATCTTGTGGAATGAAACTTGATCCATGCTTGTGAATGGTATTGATGATCCAAATGTGACCAAATGCTTAAAATTAGTAATCCATTCATGTACCATTCTATTCAAAGATGGGAGTATCCTGGGTGAGTGGTAAAAGTAATCAAGCATGGTAGCTAAGATGGTGATGGCAAACACTTGTATGCTTTACATGGTGATCACTTCTTCTCTTGCACCATTCCCTTGATCTATTATTGGTACATCTTGGTGCATTTGAAAATGTTTTGGCAAGTGTTTGTGTTTATGGACTCTAATGTGCTCTTATCATTGTTGTATTTTTGCATGTCATATTTTTCTCATACATCATTTCCATGCATCTTATTGGTACATCTTATGTGAAATGAATGTATGTCATGTGTGTTTGTGCCCTCATTCCTATTCTCATCATTGGTATATTTGTGGAATGACGTTTGGTTCATGAAACACCAAGCTTTTGCTAAACCTAAGAATGCCCTATCATATGACATCACACATGGGCAATGGACTTTTAAATTTGTAAATTAAAATGCCCAACGTTATTAGATTGGATTGGATAAAAAATTTCAAGTTGGACTTATAATGGTATATTGATCCATGATCCAAGTGTTTGTGCATATATTAGTAATTTGATTAAATTATCAAATGGCACACAATTGTGTGACTGTATGGAATTGCATCAGCATTCAAAGGTGGTTTGCAAAACTTGTTGACTTATGAAGTCGCATGCATCACAAGCAACACTCTTCATCTCTCAATTTGTAAATCTTATAGGGATGTATTATTATCTTTCCAATTGTCTTAGAATGCACTATCTTGGAAAATCATTAGACATTGGAAATGTGTTTTTGGAGAAATGTTCAAAATAAGGAAAATATTCCTTCTCCAAAACTGTATTTGGTATTCATGGTTTAAACCTTCAAATGTAATTTGAAAAGTAAGGTTTGAATGCAACCTAGTTTGTGCACCTGTGGCTTGGCTTTCAAGAACAATCAAATGTAGAATCTGAAAACCAATTGGATTTTGATAGAAAAAGCTAACATGGTTAAGTTGTCCAAATTCTATGGACTTGGTGCATTGTGCTCTCAAATTATTGAGCAAGGGAGAGCACACCTTGGAAAATTTAAGTGGAACCCAACACCTTAGGATGACCTTGCCTAGGCTTAGTGCTCATATCTGGTAAATCAAGTAAGCCTAGTGGTTATTTGACACCAAAATCAGAACATGACTTAAATATTGAAAACCATAGATTTTACTGTCAGGACGACACATCATGTTGGCGATACACCGCCATTGATAGGGACCATCAATTGTGGTATAGCGATGCATCGTATGGAAAAACGAAGGTTCTGGTTGGAATGGGCTGTCAAACACCAGTCGTCTCAGAACATGATCAATTGTACAATACGATCAATCGTTGAGACAGGGGTTGACCCATCAGTCATGCTATCTGTAACGCCCCACCCTTTTTGATAATTTCAGAGTCTAATTTTTTTTTTTAAATTATAATAAAACCTCAGAAAAGAGAGCGGGCGGCGTCACGACGCGAGTTAAGTTCAGACTACCCAAGTCTGAATCTTAACTGGCCACCCATGTGTACATGGACTGGACCATGATAATGAACACACATGGAACTAACATCAACATGTGGAATAACCTAGATTAATTGCAGAATAGAAAGACAAGATAACAAGTAACAGTCTTAAACATTATTTATCATAGATCAACCATCCAAATGTTATCAACCTAATCAAACCATAGCAAGTAGTGAATTATTACATGTCCCACAAAAGTATTCAAAAGACAGTAATATAAAGTAGTTCAGTCCTTCATTCAAGCACTTAGGCTTGGCTCCCCTCCCGGTCAACGACCTTTCCTTTCCCTTTGCTTGTACCTGCAATTTCCTCTGAGGATAGAATTAGGGCGTTAGATCAACGCGCCCAGTAGGTTATCGAATCAGGGCTACCACATCTAAGCATATAAAACATGCATATACATATCATAATACATGATCATCAAAACAGGTAAAACAATGCTATGAAGTATGCACATGCAATGAGCATCCCCCATCATGTACCTTCATAGCCATCACTTGATGTGCCTTGCACCGTCAAGGTAAATTACAATACAACTTCCATCTCTTCATCATTGATTGATTCATATCACGTATTAGTCCTCCTGGCGGGACTCTCATCGCCTAAGGAGACCAATGTGACTATGATCATCATGTTACTCCTCCTGGCGTGACTTGCACCACCGAGGCAGGACGTAACCTATAAATTGAAACACTGTAGAACCTCATTCATAATCCCATGTCTACGCATGAGATGCCAATGCCTGTATGCCATTTGTTAATGCATAATATATCATTTGAAACACATATATTAAAACGAGAGTATCATAAGAAAAACTGGGTAAAAACCGTGGTTACAAGTAGGTAGGAAACCTCTGAAGAATCACTTCAGTGTCTGTTCTCTCTTAGGCTTTATCCAGTCACCGCTCGCAGTTTGTAACTCCCATTGGTTTAGTATCTAATTTGAATTTGTAACTCCCCTCCTCCAAGTGTGAACACACTTTGTAACTCCCATTGGTTTAGTATCTAATTTGAATTTGGAATGCCATAATCTATTGTGTGTAACTCCTCCAATCAGCTACCCATTTTATTCTCCAACCTTGGAGTTACATGCATGGACCATCATTCCATGTATTGGCTGTCTTTTGAAGACCCAACCAATGTACTCTAACCATTTCCAACGTGTAAATACTTTGCATTTGAAATCACACTCCCACCTCCAACGTCTTCCATGTATATCTTTGTGATTATTTGCATTCTCTTCTTTATTGATCTCTCATTATCCTTGCATTTGTAATTCTCAAAACAGCCATCCCACTAACTCCATTGTAGCCGTTACATGCATGCAATGTTCTCATGCATCCAACGTCCCTATGCATCCCATGTAACTTCAAAATGTAACTCCCATCCAAAATGTAACTCCCATTTTATTCATCACATAAATGAGAGTTACATGCATGGTAATGCCTCCCATGCACCAACGCTTTTCCTTGCTCAAAATTTGGAATTAAAACACTTCCCCTCTCATTCACACACTTCACTCACTTTCAATAAATTTAACTCCCTCAACTCATCTTATTCATTTAATGTAACTCAACTAATAAATTCCACTCAACTCACTCCAACATTTATTTCAACTCAACCCACTTAAACATTTAACTCATCTTAACCCAATTGAGCTTTGAGCTCACCAAATAGTCAAATATGTCAACTACGACCCATTGAGTCCAATTTGGCCATTTTGACCCATTTCACAAAATTTGACCCAAATATGATTTTTGACCCGTTTAAGTATATCTTAAACATTTATTTGTTTTGTAAACAAACTTCCATCCTTTGGGTCTTGATTGAGCCATTGACCCATTTAAATTCAAATCAATTTTATCACAATGGCAATTCCGTAAATATGAATAATTTCATATAAAATGATAACTTTGAAATTCCAGGGTGTTACATTACCAAGCAGAAGACCCACGTCCAACGTGATCCGGTCTACCTCGCCTTGCATCCCTTCACCTTATAGGTGATTCAGTCAAGCTCTAAGGCAGTCGCTCCGCGTCTGACGAAGCTAGTACCACCCCCACCGGGTAAAATAGTACCTAGCTCTGCGCATTCCAGCACATCTAGTGTGCCAAACAGCCGTGAGAGCGCCCTCCAGCGCGTAGCATGCGAGGGACCCACTCCTCAACGGTAGCCCTACGGGACCAAGTCTCCCTATTTCGTATCAAGGTTCCCACAGCCTCATAGCTACTCAAAGCCATACTCATGAAGTTTATATTCTTATCTCATCAATACCATGTGAGGGACGCACCCATACCACATCTCAATGTAATCAAGTGACCTCGTCACCTATATCTTAGTGCCAAAAATCCTCTTAGAATCATAACATCGCATACTTTATATAAATTCATACTTCATCCTTGTACAAAGGTGGGTAGGGTGAAACAAAACCCTATAGAGAACAAAATACACCCTTACCAAATAATCCTCTTTTTAATACCCCTTCATATTACTTCCTAGCCTAGTCTTCCGTAGAAGATTCCGCATCAAAAGCGAACTTGAAACGGTTATCAGGACACGTCATCGCCGTGTGCCCCAATACTTCACATGTTGTGCAGCGTATTAATCTGGGTCCTCCAATACAAGGACAATTAGTCCTCGCCTTTCCATGCCCATGCAGTCCACAGAACGGGCAGACAACACTTAGCGGGTGAGGACAATACCGGCAGTGGTGCCCATCTTGATTGCACAGTTCACATGTGTCATAGGGATCTATCTCCCCAAGTGATTCCAATATAATAGGTATACTAGCCATGGGATCCTCCAGTAAATGTGCTAGATCATCCTCCTCTTCCTCAGGAGGTCCCACTAACCAAGGAATATCTTCCATAAGATACTCCGGTAATGGTGCTAGGTTCACCTCCTCCATTGGTGCTAAGTTCAATTCTTCCAATGGTGCTAGATTCCATTCCTCTTCCTGAAGGTTCACATTAGCCTCCATGTTGGTGTTGTTAGAAGCAGACACCAAGTCTATGGGATTGCTAGGAGTTCCACTGTAACACTCTAAGTACTCCACATTACTCGACATATCTGTATCATATCAATAAAACACAAGAATATTCAACAACAATTTCAAATAACCCACTCTTGGTTTTCAGGGGAATCTGATCACGGATTATATCATGTATTTTGTTTGGGGAAGATTACCAAATGATCACTCTTTGTATTCTTTTGTTTCTGGGGAAATCTCTAATTTCCTATTGTTTGTTTCTCAGTGTGGGGATTTCAGGGGAGTACATCCTACCTTGCTATGTTTGATATGTCCACTTATGATGATTGTACTTTACTTTGCTATCTTTCATTGTCGTTCTCAGATTGATTGTTCAGTCCGAGTCACTCGAAGTAAATTAATCCGGCCCCCAGTCAGCGGACTCCGAAGAGTCGGCCAGTTCGGATTCTTATCCGTCAGTGAGACATGAAACCGTCTTAATCTTACTTCGATGATTCAACTTCCCGTTTCGTTCTGATACCAACTGTAACGCCCCGCCCTTTTTGATAATTTCAGAGTCTAATTTTTTTTTTTAAATTATAATAAAACCTCATAAAAGAGAGCGGGCGGCGTCACGACGCGAGTTAAGTTCAGACTACCCAAGTCTGAACCTTAACTGGCCACCCATGTGTACATGGATTGGACCATGATAATGAACACACATGGAACTAACATCAACATGCGGAATAACCTAGATTAATTGTAGAATAGAAAGACAAGATAGCAAGTAACAGTCTTAAACATTATTTATCATAGATCAACCATCCAAATGTTATCAACCTAATCAAACCATAGTAAGTAGTGAATTATTACATGTCCCACAAAAGTATTCAAAAGACAGTAATATAAAGTAGTTCAGTCCTTCATTCAAGCACTTAGGCTTGGCTCCCCTCCCGGTCAACGACCTTTCCTTTCCCTTTGCTTGTACCTGCAATTTCCTCTGAGGATAGAATTAGGGCGTTAGATCAACGCACCCAGTAGGTTATCGAATCAGGGCTACCACATCTAAGCATATAAAACATGCATATACATATCATAATACATGATCATCAAAACAGGTAAAACAATGCTATGAAGTATGCACATGCAATGAGCATCCCCCATCATGTACCTTCATAGCCATCACTTGATGTGCCTTGCACCGTCAAGGTAAATTACAATACAACTTCCATCTCTTCATCATTGATTGATTCATATCACGTATTAGTCCTCCTGGCGGGACTCTCATCGCCTAAGGAGACCAATGTGACTATGATCATCATGTTACTCCTCCTGGCGTGACTTGCACCACCGAGGCAGGACGTAACCTATAAATTGAAACACTGTAGAACCTCATTCATAATCCCATGTCTACGCATGAGATGCCAATGCCTGTATGCCATTTGTTAATGCATAATATATCATTTGAAACACATATATTAAAACGAGAGTATCATAAGAAAAACTGGGTAAAAACCGTGGTTACAAGTAGGTAGGAAACCTCTGAAGAATCACTTCAGTGTCTGTTCTCTCTTAGGCTTTATCCAGTCACCGCTCGCAGTTGTGCACCGTCACCGATATCCGTCACCTTATTCACATAAATCATGGACCAACTTTTAATCCCTTACTTTATTTGATTCCCATTTTTGAGTCTAAGTCCACAAATACCAACTCATGGTTGTGACGTTTATTTACAAACATGCCATTGCTACCAATACCTTGATTAAACTTTACAACTTACCCACAACCTTAACATGGCTCAGCCATGTTTTGGCCGACCAAATCAGCAAACATAATTCCATTTTTAATCACACCCACATCCATAATATGGCCCATGAAAACAGTCCATGGGGTCTATGGTTTCCATGTTTTCCAACATGAAAACCAACCCTCTTTTACATGGGGTTCGGCCCTCCGTGTTGGCCGAACCCAATGGCTATGTTTACTGTTTTTAAATCTCATATAAACATGTATAAACAATATATTAATATCAGGTTTTAACTCTCAAAGAAATCATCCAAAACAGTCCATAAAAAATCTATGGTTTACATGTTTTTCCAACATGAAACCAACATTCTTTTACATGGGGTTTGGCCCTCCATGGTGACCGAACCCAATGGTTAGGTTTACTGTTTTTAAACCTCAGATAATAATGTAATAACAGTATATTAAATCAGGTTTTAACTTTCAAACAACCCATCCAAAACAGTCCATAAAATGTCTATGGTTTACATGTTTTTCCAACACGAACACCAACATCCTTTTACATGGGGTTCGGCCCTCCATGGTGACCGAACCCAATGGTCAGGTTTACTGTTTTTAAACCTCAGATAATAATGTAATAACAGTATATTAAATCAGGTTTTAACTTTCAAACAAACCTCCAAAAATTAGCCCATTTTCGTAGGGTTTTAATTTCCAAAAACTATCAAAAACAGTCCACAAAAATCCATGGTTTTCATGTTTCCAAAACATGAAAACCAAGCCATCTCTTACATGGTTTAGACCCTTGTCAAATTCGGCCATAGCATGGCCAAATTATGACATTCAAATTCATGCTTTCAATCTTTCCAAAGTATGTATCTTAAACCTCCAAAATCAGTCCTATACTTGCATGGTTTAAATCTTACAAAACCATCAAGTGTAACCATAATATTTCATGGGGTTCGGCCATCCAAAGTGGCCAAACCCTATGTCCATGTTTTCCATCTAATTGAGCATAAAGGAATCATATTTTAACCCTTTGATAGATTTGACCATCACATGGCCAAATCGTGTCTTATTTTACCCATTTTATTAACCATAAATCAATGGGAAAAACTTACCACTTTCCTTTGCCTTTTGCACTTGACTTTTAATCCTTGTTTCCTTAACTCCTTGCTGATTGTATGCTTGAATATTTGGTACCAAAAGCCTCTGCTGTTCCAACCAAGAACACCAATTGAAGAGAGGGAGAAAGAGATGGGAACAATTGGGTTTCCTTTGACAAAAACGGCCAACCATGGGTGTTTATTGTTTTTTGTAGTTCAGCCCCAAAAACCTCTCAATTCCCTCATAACTTCTTGCTCAAAACGGAGGGCATTGGGTGCCATCCAAGGCATCCCTTGGCAGCGATCAATGCAGCCATTCAAATCCCCAAGCAACCCACCTCAAACCCATGCACTTATATTTAATATTTACCATGGAACTCACCAAAACAAGTCCCCAACGTGTGGGACTTGTTTTGGTTGGTTTGAGACCAGCCAAACTCTTCCAATTCCCCTTGGACTCACTGAATTTACAGCCCCTTGAGTTTCCATTTTGACTCACTCAACTCAAGGTATTTTTTATTCCAACCCAACTCATCACATCTAATGCATTTCATTTAATGCACATGAGTTAACTCCCTTTTGATTTAATTCCAACTCACCTCAGTCCCACTCAACTGATTTGACTCGTGTTTGAGCTCCCTTGAGGGTTCACACGGTCAACAATAGTCAACTCGACCCGTTGGGTCCACTTTTAGCTCCTTGACCCGTTTTTGAGTCCATGACCCAATTATGGTATTTTGGTCATTTGTAAATGGTTTTCACACATGGATCAAGCCTACCCATTTCTTCTCCACTTGATTTCCAATCAACTAGGCTTAACCCCCTTTAATATAAATTCACAAAATGGTCAAATCATCCATTTTGACCCGATGGGTCCCATTTGGGCCCTTTGACCCATTTAGCCATTTTTGACCCAAATGATGAAAATTACCCAACCAATCAAACTTAACATTCATAATGTGCTCATATGATTTTAATTTGAGCAATGGGCCCCACTATTTCCTTACTTAACATCACAAAATAATTAATTTAACACATCAGGGGCATTTTCGTAATTATCCACTTCATTGAGAAATTACCCAACCAATCAAACTTGACATTTATAATGTGCTCATATGACCTTAATTTGAGCAATGGGCCCCACCATTTCCTTATTTACAATCATATTTATTGAATTCACCAATCCAGGGGCATTTTCGTAAATATTCATCTTATTGAGAAATCGGGGTGTTACACTATCAATTGCCTGAAGCTTGAATTTAACACACACACTGTCAAATACAGTCACGCTCAGGATGATACATTCGTTTGGCGGCAACCCATCGTGAGAAACCATCACGATCAATCGGGCGCACGACCCATCGCTAGAGACAGGGCCGAGACATTGGGTGTACAACCCATCGCCTTGTTATTGGTTGAGATTGTCTTGACAAACTCCTGTAAAAACAGGATAGACTCAGGCCGATACGATCGTCACCCCCACGATCAATAGTGAAGGACGATCAATTGTCAGTGAACGTTTTCTATCGGTTGGAAAACAATTTGTCACGCCCTGACCCTCTAGTCCCACTGACGTGAGATTTTTTTTTCTAACACATATACTGAACCGTTGCGGAAATCATACTAATACATGGACTTAATATTTCACATGACCAAGTTTGGATTTGACATTTGGCAGCCTTAGATCCAACCATACTCAGCAGGTAAGAATCCCAAGCTGATGAAGGGGTCACCATGGGTCCGCTTAAAACCCAAAACCTTGGCAGATTCCACCTCGACGCATACACTACTAACCCACATGTAATCTATAATTTGACCTCTTAGGAAAGTCCAAGTAGAAAATATCACAAGTAATCTACCTAACATTCACCATAAACAATCCCATCAACATCAGAATTGCAGATCAGAAAATGAAGTAGACTTTATTACATTCTATAGTGTTTCAACGAACACAATTAAGGGTTTATTACATAGCATGTTCATACGTACAACATCGAATAAGATAAATGTAACGCCCCGCCCTTTTTCACTCGCTTCTTCCTGTAAATCAGAGTCTATTTTTTTTTTTATAAACGAAGAGTGATAGAGAGCGGGACATCACGACGCGAGCTAAGTCCGAACTTCCAAAGTCCGACCCTTAATTGGCCAACCCTATGTGTGCATGGACTCAGTCCATGAAAACAGTTCGCACATAGCAATATAAACATGCGGAATAAAAATCATAACATGCGGAAACATAATAGAACACAGTTCTATTCCATTTCAGATAGCAAAGTACGTCAAGTCTTTAATCATAATTATCCAATAAAACATCCAGCCATAGCAAATTCATCTAAGTTATTACAATCCGAATTTAGATACTCAAAATACAAGTCCATGAGTATCTTAAACAAAATATAAGCTATAATCCTCCAAGCTCCTATGCCTGGCCCGTTTCGCGTTCATCGTTCCCCTCGTTTCTTGTATCATCAACTAGGGTAGAAGTAGGGCGTTAGAACAACTCGCCCAGTAGGTATTCCAATTCGGGTTAACACATGGGTTAGTACCAAAAATCCAGATATAATAAATATCAAATCCAGTTATAATATATCATACAATACTTATAAAGCATCGTATCCAAAACAGTGTATGATAATAGAGATCCAATCATACAGATAAAAACCGGAAACCTTGCATGATAATAAAGATCATAATCATGCCAATTCAATGCCATCCATGCTATCATATGCAACGAGTCCCACCCATCACAAAATATGCTCTTGATGGAATGCTCCTCATCAAGGTATCCCCCACGATTCTTTTACGGACACCCCAACGGAGTGGTGGATCTCCGGCTACATTTCACACATAGTATCATCTTGATGGAGTTCTCCTCATCAAGGTATCCCCCCCATGAGTGCTTTACGGACGCCCCGACGGAGTGTGGGTCCCCGGCTACATATCATCCCTCCCATGCCATGCATGAGATGCAAATGCCAATGAAAACACATGCTATTTTATCATATAAACATAGCATTAAAAATCACATTTTTAAACATATCCAACACATACTATTTTAGTCATATAAACATAGCATTTAAAATCACCATTTGAAACATATCCTTTGCAATATAAATTTCATCAAAAATAAGATAAAAACAGTGTACATAAACCCATGGTTTCAAAGAGGTGGAATCCCACCAAAGACCGCTAACGTGTCCTTGCGTCTTTCGTCCGGTAACCGCTCACGATCGTAAACACCTTATGAAGTTCCGTTACCTTATAACATATTAATCAATCAAAACCAAGTCGCACTTGATTTTCAATATTTTAAATCCATAAACACAATTCTCATGGGGTTCGGCCATACACCATGGCCAAACCCATAGTCCTTTATTTTCATTTAATTACAATATTGCCATTCATGGCTAACCTTCCATTTTAGCAAGTATTTACAACCTTGCCACTGGTCTTAACATAACCAAAACATTCCTCTTGTTTAGGTTAGAAACATAGATTCATAAACATCTAAGTTCACCAAATAATTCCCATGGGGTTCGGCCATACACCATGGCCGAACCCATGGTCTAGCACTTTCACTCTTATTTACCACTTTGCCATTGCCTCCAACAACTTAGGCTTAGGTTCCAACACATAGGTCCATTTATTTATTTTAAACATTCATAACACTCCCAATAACCCTTTAAAATAATTCATAACCGACTCCATCAACTTATGTTTGAGTTTCAAAACATAGTTCCATTAATTCTACATAATTACCATATTGCCATCCAAGGCTATAATTTCATTATTCTCATCCTTCATCCCTTGGTTTGGTGAACCATTCAATTACATTATACAAAGGCCCATTATACAAGTTCACCATCTTAGGTCCATAAATGACCCATAATTACTTCACCACTTTGGTCCATAAAGAACCTCATGGGGTGCGGCCATACACCATGGCCGAACCCATGATTCTCCACTTTGGCCTTTAATTACACTTGCCATTACCTTCATCACCTTAGGTTTAGATTCCAAAACATAATCCATAATTCATTTATTTGCATTCTCTAATTGGTCCACCATTCATTTAAATATTAAGTCCATACATGACCCATAAAAATTGGTTCATGGGGTTCGGCCATACACATGGCCGAACCCATGATGTCTAAGTTCCAATTTTTAGCATACATTTACATCTTTGCCATCCTTAGGTTTCTTTAATTAGACATATGCGCATATTCATAGATTTTTATATCTAATACTCGGCCATGTACTATTTATTCAATTGGACATATTCTTTATTGATCATGATCAGCTAAAGCAATATCCCATCTCATCCATGCGTGTTGCCCATCTTGGTTAATCCTTGTTCAACTAAAAACTTCTAAAAGCTAGTCATCAATATCTTCCATTTCCTAAAATCTTTCCATGTCGACCCCACATACACTGCCCATGATCTTTTATTTAATCTTAGCCATTTTGCATTATTATTTAATTCAACCCCATTTAATTTAAATTGAACTCTCTAGGTGGTCATCCAAATTAACCATGACCCATTGGGTCCCAATTGGGCATTTGACCCAAATAAACAACCTTGACCCAATTAAACATATCTTTACCCATTTATTTTAAATTGAAACTATAACATATATGTTGGATTTTAATTGGACAAAGACCCAACACTTTACCCATATAAAGTCCATATCTAAAATTCACAAATTAAATGGGTAATTTCCATAAATATTTATAACTTGAAAATTCAGGGTGTTACAATAAACTTGAAATCCCAAGAGTGGGTAAATATCTAGAGGGCTTCCACCCCTTTCTATAGCTGAAGATTCTCTTGTCCTTCATCCCCCGGATTTCCTTTTTCGTAAGGGGTGTGAACTTTACAAGCTCAGTGAAAACAAAGCAACAGAAAGTCCTAGATAATAAAGTATATTATCAGCATAATAAACATGTTATCAAACAGCAGTTTATACACTCATAAATCATGTAGAATAATGTCAATACAGTTATCCATCATAAAATGCCCTTTCTTTCTCAAAAAACTACCCTCTTCAAACGACGTCTACGGCTCTTCTCTAGCAGCGAGTAATACGTTTCCTACATCACTGGCAAATTCATGCTCATTGCTTCACATAGCCCGTATTTTAAATACAGTCGTACTAGTGCCCTCTACGAGCTAGGTACTTCATACATTGGTGTGAGGTAATTTGATATGCAATGTAACGCCCTGCCCTTTTTCACTCGCCGAAAATCAGAGTGTAACACCCAGCCCTTTTTCACTCGCTGAAAATCAAAGTCTATTTTTTTTTTAATAGAAAGTGTGATAGAGAGCGATATGCTACGACGCGAGCTAAGTCCGAGCTTCTAAAGCTCGACCCTTAACTAGCCAACCCTATGTGTGCATGGACTAAGTCCACGAATATGGTTCACACGCCATAAGTTATACAAGCGGAATAAACCTAACTGCGGAATTATAATAGAATCCTAATTCTATTCCATTTTTTATAGCAAAGTAGTCCATGTCTTAACCATAATTATCTTAACATAAATATCCAAAATAAACCATTCAAACCATAGCAAAATATCTAAGTTATTACATGCCCGAAATGCTAGCTACTCGAATTACATAGTCCATGAGTAACTTAAACAAAATATAAATAAACACATCCAAGCTCCTATGCTTGGTTCTGATCACGTTCATCATTCCCTTCAATTCCTGTATCATCCACTAGGGTAGAAGTAGCGAGTTAGAAAACGCGCCCAGTAGGTATTCCAATTATGGTCAAACACATGGTTAGTATAAAAACATATATATATATATATATAACATAATAACAAAACCATGTAAAATAATGCCATGCCATGGTGTTGTATGCAATGAGTCCCGCCCATCACAAACACATGTATCCTCTTGATGGAATTCTCCTCATCAAGGTATCCCCACAGTTGTCGTACGGATGCCCCGACAGAGTGTGTTCTCCGGTTACATCTTGATGGATAATGCACATCAAGGTCTTCCCACAAATGCCTTACGGAAGCCCTATGGAGCGTGGCCTCCGGTTACATTTCCTCCCTCCCATGCCATGCATGAGATGCAAATGTCCATATGCTATGTAATAGTGTATATCATAGCATAAAAACCTCATATTTAAAACATATCATTTTTTTAACATAACTCATCAAAATAAGAATTAAAACCATCATACAATTCTCATGTTTTCAATGAGGTAGAATCCTACCAGTGACCACTAGTGTGTCCTTGCGTTTTCGTCCGGAAACCGCTCACGACCGTACACCCCTTGTGAGGTCCCTTTACCTTATAACATGCCAATCAATCAATCCCATATCCATTTGATTCACAATTATGTCTAAGTCCATAAACACAACTTTGTGGGGTTCGGCCATACACCATGGCCGAACCTCACTCACTAGGTTTTAGTCCCTCCTTTGATTTATTAATCAATCACCTCTAAGTTAAACATTTAAATACTTAGTCCACAAAATACACCTTAGTGGGGTTCGGCCATACAACATGGCCGAACCTCACTCACTTGATTTTGGTCCTCTTTGTAGTCCTTTGATCATTTACATTAAATCCAAGATCAAGCCATCTTGGATTTATAACTCTAATCACTTATACAATAATAATCTAATGTTGGTAACAAACGAAGTCCATAAAAACATTCCTCATGGTGTTTGGCCATACACAATGGCCGAACCCATGATCTTTCATTTTACCCATATTTACTTCTTTGCCATTTTTCCATCACCTTATGTTTTAGGTCCAAAAACATAGGTCCACAAAATATTCCTCATGGGGTTCGGCCATACACCATGACCGAACCCATGGTCCTTCCATTCCATGAGTCAATCATACATTTTAGGCCACTTATACAAATCTATATCCAAGAACATAATCCATTCATCTAACATGATAGATCCATGAATGACCCATTTACATGGTTCATGGGATTCGGCCAAACACCGTGGCCGAACCCATGATGTCTTATTTTCCCATTTTCTCCTTTAAATTGTTTACACTCTTAGGTCCATATTCAAAGTCCCTCCATGGGGTTTAACCATAAATTTAGGTTCATCCTTTTGGATCATCGTTTACCATGTTTAAAATCAATTAAACTTATCACCTTTCCCCATCATGTCCATGATCTAAATACATGAACATAATTCCATAATTCTTTATGGGGTTCGGCCATACTCCATGGCCGAACCCCTTTAACATCCTTAATACTCACCAATATCCTTTCCATGGGGTTCAGCCATACAACATGGCCGAACCCTATGGTTCATCATTTCCCTTCTAAAATCTTACATTTAAGATTGATCTTTTGATGGGGTTCAACCATACATCATTGCCGAACCTCATCCAACCCTTCCTTTGTCCTTAATGGTTTTTATACATAAAACCTTAGGGTTTGGCCATGCAAGGGCCAAGCCATGGTCCTTGATCATCTTTCTTTACTTAATAAAAATCTAACAAGTACTTACCGATTCCGCGACTCCTCCGGTTTCTTTCACTCCTTGTTCCTTTGATCTTCCTCTTCCTTAGCCTCTTCTTCCTCCTCGATCCTTGGCCGAGATTGACGTTGATAAAATCTCTTGGAGTGGTTCGGCCAAGAGATATAGATTTGAGGGAGAGAGAGAAGCTTGGGATAGAAAATACTCCAAGTCCTTGTCTTGAGAGTGGTCGGCTTTGTGTGAGAGGGAGAGAGAGTGAGATGAAACTACACTAAGTGTTCTTGTCTTGAGGAGTGATTCGGTCAAGAGAGGGAGAGGGAGAGAGTGAAATGAAAACTCCACTCCTTTCTTGATTGATGAGGGTCGGCCAAAGGTGGTGTCCCTTGGTGACACCCCTTTGTAACTCCCATGCCCTTTTACCTCCCTCTTTAAAGTTTCATTTGGGGGTTTCATCCATGAGATGAAACACGCCCAACGCTTGGCTCTTGGGTTTCCATCTTGCGCTGGAAACCCCTCCATGCTTCCAACGTGTGCTATGTATAACCTTGTGTGGCATCATAAAACCGTCACCTTCCCATTCATGATACACATGGAGTTTCATCCCATGAGATGAAACTCCCATGTTACCAACGTGTATCCTTGAATTGGTATTTGAAACAACCAAACTCCTCACCTCCCTCATTAATGGTTTATTTGGAGTTTCATCCATTGAGATAAAACTCCCAACTCCAACGTGTATGCCTTGTGTTGGGTCTCATGAGATGTATCTCTCTACCTACTCCACTCACTTTAGTTCAAGGTCCCATTAACTTCCCATCCAACTCACCATAACTCAATTATTGTTCATTCTTTTAAACTCAACTCACTTAAAATCAACTCAAATACATAATTCCATTTCCACCATAATTTAGCCCCAATTAAGTAAGCTTGAACTCACTTTGTGGTCAACCAAGTCAACCACGACCCATTGGGTCCCAATTGGGCATTTTGACCCAATTAACAATTTTGACGAATTAAATAAATCCCCATTTCATTCAATTTTGACCCAACACCTTACCCATCTAAGGTCCATATCCATTATTTCACAAATTGAATAGACAATTTTCATATAAAATTATAACTTGAAAACCTGGGGTGTTACAATGCAACCCTCTTTTTAAAATTTTCATCCCGAAATCGAGCGAAGTAGGGTTTTAAAACAAATTACACAAATAACTCTGGGTGAGTTCTTCTCATTTCCGATTCAAGTTCCCAAGTGGCTTCCTCATTACCATGTCGATCCCATACCACCTTGACGAACTGAATCGCTTGGTTTTGTAAAACCCTTTGTTCTGTCTCCACCACTCTGACAGAATTTTCGACGTATGTTACATCGCTTTGCACTTCTATGTCTTGTACATTCAGTACATGTGAGGGATCAGGATTGTACTTCCTCAACATAGATATATGAAACACATCGTGCAAAGATGCCAACCGTGAAGGAAATGCCAATTAATAAGCCACCTCCCCCATCCTCCTTATGATTGAAAACGACCCCACATACCTAGGCGACAGTTTTCCCTTCTTCCCAAATCTCATGTGTCTCTTTCGTGGTGAGACTTTCAAGAACACTAAGTCTCCACCTCAAACTCCAGGAACCTCCTCCTCTTGTCAACGTAGCTCTTCTGACGACTCTGTACAACAAGTAGGTGCTGCCGTATCAACTGAATTTGCGTTGTAGTCTTTGCAACTAACTCTGGTCCAATCAGTGCAGACTCACTGGCCTCTGTCCAGCATACTGGTGACCTACATGGTCTACCATATAAAACCTCAAATGGAGCCATCTGTAGCTTTTTTGGTAACTGTTGTTATAGGAAAACTCTACCAGCGGCAAATGATCCTCCCATCCACCCTTGAAATCTAGCATACATGCTCTCAGCATATCCTCCAACGTCTGTATTGTCCTCTCCGACAGTCCATCAGTCTGTGGATGAAATGTTGTGCTAGTCAGTAGATTTGTCCCCATAGCCGACTGCATGCTTTGCCATACTCTACCCGTGAATCGGCCATCTCTGTCGGACATAATAGTCCGGGGAATACCATGTAATCTGATGATATCCTTGATATACCGTCGACCCCAGGTCTCAGATGAATCTGTCATCCTGATGGGAAGAAAGTGTGCAGACTTGGTCAATCGGTCTACTACGACCCATAACGCATCGTTGCCCTTTGATGACCTTAGCAACCCTGTCACAAAATCCATGGAAATGTGCTCCCATTTCCACTCCAGTACTGGTAAGTGTTTGAGCAACCCTGGTGTCTTCTGATGTTACGTCTTAACCTGCTGACAAGTTAAACAATGAGCAATAAATTCTGCCACATCTCTTTTGAGTCCGTGCCACCAGTAGTGTCTCTTTAGGTCGTGATACATCTTGGTGCTACCCGGCTGAATAGAGAGTTTGGTCTGGTGTGCCTCGATCAACAACTCTCTTCTACAGCTTCTAGGCACATATATCCAACCTCGGAATACAAGACCCTGTCCCGGTCGTAACTCCCACTCCAGTAGGACCTCACCAGTAGACATCTTAGTCCATATCTCTTCCACTTCCGGGTCTGCCCGCTGTTCCTGTTCAATCTTGGAGACCATGTTGGACCGTATGATCAGATTGTACATACTCCCATGGTTACTGATATAAAGATCGAACTCTCGAATGGTATTCAGCATCTCCCATTCTGTTCTGATCAAACTAGCCATTGGTGCATGTGATATGCGGCTGAGGGCATCCGCCACTTTGTTCACCTTGCCAGGATGATAACGAAGTGCGAACTCATAATCCAGCAGATATTCCATCCATCTGCGTTGCCTCATGTTGAGCTCTTTCTGATCAAACAAGTACTTCAAGCTTTTATGATCGGAAAACATTTCAAACTTCTCGCCATACAAATAGTGTCTCCAGCTTTTGAGGGCGAAAACGACTGCGGCTAGTTCCAAATCATGCGTGGGGTAGAGTTTCAACTGTCTTGAACCATACGACACTACACGATGACTTTGACTGAGAGAACACCCCAGTCCCTCTCCTGAAGCATCGCATTGTACCTCATAACCCTTGCCTCTTTCCGGCAAAATTAGGATAGGAGCAGTTGTAAGTCTCTCCTTCAGCTCCTCAAATCTCCGGTTGCACACATCTGACCACTCAAATTTGACTCCTTTCTAGGTGAGTCGGGTAAGTGGAGATGCAATCTTGGAGAAGTCCATGATAAACTTCCGATAGTAACCAGCCAAACCCAGGAAGCTACGAATTTCAGTCACATTTTTCGGTGCTTTCCATTCTCTCACTGTCGCCACCTTACCCTGGTCCACGACTATACCCTCTGCTGATATAACGTGCCCCAAAAAGTTAACCTTAGATAGCCAAAATTCGCACTTGCTTGCTTTGGCATATAGTTGGTTCTTCCTCAAGGTGTCCAAGACTATCCGCAGGTGCTCAGCATGTTCTTCCTGACTTTTTGTAACACCCCGGCCTTTTCACTCTAATAATCAGAGTTTATTTTTTTTTAATAATAATAAACAAGTGATCGGGGCGGGTTGTCACGACGCGAGTTAAGTTCGGACTTCTAAAATCCGACCCTTAACTGGCCAAGCCCATGTGCGTATGAACTAAGTCCATAAGAACTGATCCACACATGGTACCAATGAGACTTGCAGAATCAACTTAATCTTAGTCTAACTACGGGTTATAATAGATCCTAAGACTACTCCATTTTTTATCTTTAGATAGCAAAGCATATAAACATAATCTCCAAAATTACTAACATAGCCTTAAACTAACATCCATACCAAACCATCCAAACCATAGTTAACTACATTATTACATGCCCACAAAATTTATCTACCAAAATTACATTGTCCAAATAACATAAATAAAAAGTCCATCAATCAAGTCCATTCAAAGCCCAAGTGCCTATGCTTGGTTTCCATCACGATCCTCGTTCTTTCCCTTTCCTGTGTCATCCACTAAGGATAGAGATAGGGCGTTAGATCAATGGGCCCAGTAGGTGTTTCCGATTAAGGCTACCACAAGGTTAGTATCAAATCATGCAAATAATATAACAATACATGTTCAACAAAATCTCATAAAACAATGCAATGTACATAATGCACATGTAATGAGTCCCACCCATCACAAATATACATAGCTTCCTCTTGACGGGATTCTCATTGTCAAGGTACCCCACAGTGTGTAACACCCCGATTTCTCAATGAAGTGGATAATTATGAAAATGCCCCTAGTTTGTTAAATTAATTATTTTGAGATGTCAGATAAGGAAATGGTGGGGCCCATTGCTCAAATTAAGGTCATATGAGCACATTATAAATGTCAAGTTTGATTGGATGGGAAATGGACATCAATTGGGTCGAAAATGGCTAAATGGGTCAAAGGGCCCAATTGGACCCAATGGGTCAAAATGGATGATTTGACCATTGTGTAAGCTCAAATTAAATGGGGTCAAGTTGAGCTGATTGGAAATCAGGTATAGCAAAAATTGGTTAGCTTGAAACACAAGTGAAAACCAATTAAAAATGGTAAAATCAGCCCATGAATGGGCCATGTTGTCAAAACGGGTCAAGGGGCTGATTGGGGACCCAATGGGTCGGGTTGACTAGGTTGACCAAGGATGACCGTGTGGGCCCTCAATTGAACTCAAGTGTGAGTTAATTCAGCTTGAGTTGGACTGATTTGAAGTGAGTTTGATTTAAGAAAAGAGTTGACTCAAACTTGGTGCATTAAATGTGATGAGTTGGATGAGTTGAGTTAGAATAAAAATATCAAGCGTCAAGTGAGACAAGAGGAAGTGGAAAGGTGCTGTTAATCACACACAGCCCTTGGAGAATCAATCCCAGCCGTTGAGAGTGAAGAGGTGCTGTGGCAAAGCCAAAGGACACCAAGCTTGGGGCGGCATCATCTCATCCCATGAGATGCATGTGTTTAAACATGAAAGGTTGCAACGTTTGGTGAAGGGGTGTCTTGGTTGACACCCAACACCGCATCGGTTTTGGCAAGATTAAATGAGGGAAATGAATGGAAGATGGGATGGAAACTACAAAAGGAAAAGGTTACCTTTCTTGGCCGATTTTTACATAGACTATCCAAGAAATTCCCATCTCTCTCTCCCTCTCTTCAAGTTCGTTTTTCTTGGCTGAACAGCAGAGGTTTTGGCACCAGTTATTCAAGCATAAACCAGCAAAGAATGAAGGAAAGAAGGAAGAAATAAAAGGGGGAAGGCAAGGATCCTAGGCAAAGGAAATTTGGTAAGATTTCTTAAGTGTTCAAGCCAAATAAGTTGTAAGAAAAGGGTGTGTATTGGGCCATAGTTATGGCCGAATGCACCAAGGTTTTAACCTTGAACAATGGACGTTTTAAAATGGTAAAAATGACCATTGGGTTCGGTCACCATGGAGGGCCGAACCCCATGTAAATGATTAGTGGTTTTAATGTTTTTGAAACATAGAAACCATGGAGTTTTTGTGGACTGTTTTTGAGGTTTCCTTGAGATTCAAATGCATGTTGTAAGGAGGGTTAAAAACATGGATCTGAATGACATTAGGACTGAATGTATCATGGGTCTAAACAGTGGATATAAACTGGGGAAATGGACCATGGGGATCGGCCATCTTGGATGGCCGAATCCCATGAAGTAATATGGTCATTTGGACAAGTTGATGAATGTATTTGGATGTTTTAAGAGGTAAAAAAATGCAGTAATGTTATGCTGTTTATTACTTGTCTAAATGAGATCTAAAACATATTTAAGAGGACCAAAACATGGACATAGGGTTCGGCCACTTTGGATGGCCGAACCCCATGAAAATATTAGATGATTTTGTGTGATAAAAACCATGTAAGAGTATGATGTTTTATGGGAATTAAATGAGGATATGGTTACTGTTTTTGGCTGGCTGGCATAGGGCTGAACCATATCAATGTTAGGGTTAAGTTATTGATTCAAATCATGGGTAGATGGTGGACAAAATAAATCAAGAGAACCATTGGGTTCGGCCATGTGCATGGCCGAACCCCATGGGCTGTTTTTGGAATAAATGGACTAAGTTCATGGGTTGTGTTTGATATTATTCCCATGATTTTATAAAGGGTTTAAAGTATTGTAATGGAGAACCATTTGATGATGGAAGAGTGGGAATACAAGGTTCGGCCAAGTATATGGCCGAACCCCATAAAATGACAAATTCTAAGTTGATGATGTTCGGCCATGGGCATGGCCGAACCCCACATGATGTGGTTGGGTCTTAGATGTGAATGAATAAGTAAATGATGTTATGATTTACTGATTGTTATATGGATAAGTTACCGGAAGTTGAACGACATGCGAGTCGTGACCGGGTGACGCTAAAGAAAGATCAAATACTGAAGTGAATCTTCAGTAGGTTTCCTACCTACTTGTAACCACAGTTTTATCCTAGTTTTCTTTATGAGACTCTTGTTTATTTTATGTGGTTTTGAATGATATATTATGCATTTACAAATGGCATACAAAGCATTGGCATCTCATGCGTTGACATGGGATGATGACTGAGGTTATGCTGTGTTGCAATTTATGAGTTACCGTCCTCCTTAGGCGATGAGAGTCCCGCCAGGAGGAGTAACAGGATGATAAGATTCACATTGGTCTCCTTAGGCGATGAGAGTCCCGCCAGGAGGACTAATAGGTGATATGAAAACAACTCAATGATGAAGTGTCTTTCCATAGGTAACGAGGTTTACTGTGGTTTGCCTTATCATGTGAGACCCAGATGGAAGTGTATTGTGATTTACCTTGACGGTGAGAGTCCCGTCAAGTGATGACTATGTATGTGTGATGGGGTGGGGCTCATTACAATTGCATACATACATAGCATGGTTTTATATGTTTTTGCTAATCATGTACTAAGATATATATGCATGTTTTATATGCTAACCATGTGGTAGCCCTGATCGGGAACCTACTGGGCGCGTTGATCTAACGCCCTAATTCTATCCTTAGAGGATAATGCAGGTACAAGGAAAGGGAAAGAAAAGGTCGATGACCGGGAGGGGAGCCAAGCTTAAGTGCTTGATTGATGAACATGACTTTTATTTAGTGACGTTTGAGTTATAATTGATGGACATGTAATAAGTTAATACTTTGCTATGGTTTGATTAGGTTATTAACTATGGATGGTTGTTTTATGTTAATTAATATTTGAGACAGTTACTGGCTATCTATTCATACTATTTCTGCAGTTAGTCTAGTTTATTCCGCATGTTGTTGTTAGTTCCACGTGTGATTTATTAATATGGTCTAGTCCATGTACACATGGGTGGCCAGTTAAGGTTCAGATTTGAGTAGTCTGAACTTAACTCACGTCGTGACGCCGCCCGCTCTCTTTCACTCTATGTTTCTTTCAAAAGAAATTTTCAGACTCTGATTTTCGGAAGGGTGAAAAAGGGTGGGGCGTTACAGTTGGTATCAGAGAGAAACGAGAAGTTGAATCATCGAAGTAAGATTAAGACGGTTTCCACTAACAGATAAAAATCCCAACTGACCGACTTTTCGGAGTCCGCTGACTGGGGGCGGATTAATTTACTTCGAGTGACTCAGACTGAACAATCAATCTGAGAGCGACAATGAAAGATAGTAAAGTAAAGTACGGTCATCATAATTGGACATATCAAACATAGCAAAGTAGGATGCGCTCCCCTGATATCCCCACACTGAGAAACAAACAAGAGGAAGGTAGAGATTTCCCCAGAAACAAAAGAACACAAAGAGTGATGATTTGGTAATCTTCCCAAACAAAGTACATGATATTATGCATGATCAAATTTCCCTGAAAACCGAGAGTGGTTTATTTAGAATTGTTGTTGAATATTCTTGTGTTTTAAATGTTGTGGCACAGATATGTCAAGCAACGAGGAACACATAGAGTTATGGGATAAAGGGACACCTAGTTGTCCAGTAGATTCGGTATCGACTTCCAACAGTATCAGCATGGAAGTCAATGTGGACTTACAAGAGGGGCCTCCCGAGGAGGAGGAATGGAACTTAGCACCACTGGAGGAGGTGAACCTAGCACCATTACCGGAGTATCATATGGAAGATATTCCTTGGTTAATGGGACCTCCTGAGGAAGAAGAAGAGGATCTAGCACCTTTTCTAGAGGATCCTATACCAGATGTTCCTATAATCTTGGAATCGCTTGGGGAGATAGATCCCTACGATACATGTGAGTTGTGCAATCAAGATCGGCACAACTGTAGGTATTGTCCTCACCTTTTAGGCATTGTCTGCCCGTTCTGTGGACTGCATGGGCATGGGGAGGCGAGGACTAATTGTCCATATATTGGAGGACCTGGATTAATACCCTGCACAACTTGTGAAGTATTGGGGCACACGGCGATGACGTGTCCTGATAACCATTTGAAGTTCGCTGATGATGCGGAATCTTCTACGGAAGACTAGGCTAGGAAGTAATATGAAGGGGTATTAAAAAGAGGTTTATATTGCAAGGGTGTATATTTTTATATAGGGTTTTGTTTCACCCTACCCACCTTTGCACAAAGATGAAGTATGAATTTATATAAAGTATACGATTTAATGATTTTATGAGGATTTATGGTACTTAATGTATATTATTGATGGAAACTAAGTCTATGATGTTTCCATGAATTAGGAAGAAATGGCGCCACAGAAAAAGGTTATAAAGAATCCGAAGGGAAAGGAAAAAGTTTTACAAATCGGAATAGGTGAGGGTGCTTCAAAAAGGAAGACCCGACAAGACAGTAGAAAGAAGGATGAGGTGTTCATAATCACACAACAAGGGAAGGTGGTACCCCAACGAGAGAAGATTGTACATAAGAAGGTGCAATCGGTACATGATCGAGAGCAGTCCATTCATGATGAGGAGAGATCAGTCCACGAAAGATCACGTAATGAGGAAGAATCACATCATTCTTGGTGAGAGAATGAGAATAGTGACCCTACGTATCGACGGTACGAAGAGGAAGGTAATGACTCTTCATATCGACGGGAAAAGGAAGGTAATGACTCTTCATATCGACGGGAAGAGGAAGGAAGCAACAACAACAATGTGACTATACCGCATGTACCGCATGAACTGCAGAGCTTGGTACAGGCAGTAGTCACTTCTGTACTCCAACAACATATGAAAGGAGGTGGAAGCACGAGTGAAACTAATGACCGTAATATGGTCAGAGATTTTCAACAACAGCGCCCACCTTACTTCAAGGGCAGAGAAGGGCCTGTCGGAGCTGAGAACTGGTTGGCAAAGATCTCCCACATACTGACTCTTTTGAATATTAAGAGTCATGCTCACAAAATTCTATTGGCCACGTCACAGCTGATAGATGACGCTGCTAAATGGTGGAAAGTAGTGGAGAAACAGCAGCCACTTGTGCCAAAAGGAGAAAGAATTGCTATGACCTGGGATCAATTCTCAGCGACATTCTTAGAGCACTATTTCCTAGAGGAAGAGAGGGAACGTCAGATTCAGGCCTTTATGACATTGTACAAGGCTCGATGACGGTGGCTGAGTACCACTAAGAATTTCTCAGCCTGTCAATCTATGCATTTTATGTTGTGGACACGAAATATCGGAGGGATCGCAAGTTCTAGCGTGGGTTACGGCCAAACATTAGGGCCAGGGTAACCGTGTTCAAAGCAGCCACACTGGCGGAAGTGGTCAGCAGGGCTACCATTGTGGAACAGGAAATGGCGGAATTTGCAATAGTGGACAACCGCCGAGCTCCGAGTGGGAGGGGTGCGTATCAACCCAACAAGAAGTTCAGATCGAACTTCTGCAGATCCTCGCCTTCTGTTGGATCTAGTGGGGGCTTTCGCCCCAACCAGCCCACTCAATCTGTAGCAGTCACTCAAGCTTCTCGAGGAGTGAACACCTGCTTTCACTGTGATCAACCAGGTCACTACAAAAAGGACTGCCCGAAACTCAACAGGCTGTCATACTCCAGATGATCATTTCGTCCGCCAGCTAGACCGGTAAACTCCAGAGGAGGCAGAATGCAAAGTCGGGGAGGTCGAGGGTCTAACCCTGTTGGAGCTGGATGATTATTTACCCTAACTTCTCCAGAAGAAGAGGACCATGCGGTGATACAAGGTATGGCGGTAGTGAGTAGTTCTTATGCATATGCACTATTTGATTCTGGAGCATCACACTCCTTCATAGCTGCATCATTTATTACTGCTACCGGTACATTAGTTCAAAGATTAGCCATAGCACTTACTATTGTATCCCCTATCGGAGATTCGGCATTGGGACTTATATGTACTGCGGTTAACACTGAATTAGCTGGACTCAGATTTGAGTTCAATTATCTAGTGCTTGACATGTCTGAGTATGATATTATATTTGGCATGGATTGGTTGGCTAAGTTTCATGCCAACATCGACTGTTATGGCCGAAGAGTGACATTTAAGTCACCCGAGGGCAAGCAATACGTACTTCGTGCAGATAAACAGAGTGGATTGCAGGAAGGGTTAAACCATGTGGTATTGAATAATATCACCATAAATAAAGCTCCAGTTACTGAACTTCCGGCAATTGTACAAGAATTTACGGATGTATTTCCAAATGACCTCCCTGGTTTACCGCCTATGAGGGAGATTAACTTTGAGGTCAAGTTGTACCCTGGCACAACACCAGTGTCGTTACCACACTATCGGATGGCACCAGCAGAGATGTCGGAGCTAAAGAAGCAGATTGATGAACTGCTTAGGCTGGGTTGCATCCGAAACAGTACGTCTCATGGGGAGCACCAGTGTTGTTCGTAAAGAAGAAGGATGGTTCACTTCGGATGTGCGTGGACAACCGGAAGCTGAATCAGTTAACAGTCCGGAACAAGTACCCTCTACCCAGGATGGATGATTTATTCGATCAATTGAAGGGTTCTAGTCAGTTTTCAAAGATTGATTTGATGTCTGGTTATCATCAAATTCGAGTTAGGGAGGAAGATGTAGAAAAGACAGCCTTTCGGACGCGGTATGGACTGTTTGAGTTCGTGGTCATGCCATTTGGACTCACAAATGCACCGGTTGTGTTCATGGATTTAATGAACATGATCTTCCGTCCTTATTTGGATCAATTTGTAATCGTATTCATTGATGATATCTTGATCTATTCTAAGAGTCAGGGGGAACATGCAGAACACTTACGTATAGTTTTGAATACTTTGAGGCAGAATAAGCTATACGCCAAGGCCAGTAAGTGTGAGTTCTTGCTATCTCAAGTAAACTTCTTGGGACATATTATATCTGAGGGAGGTATAGCCGTGGATCCGGCTAAGGTGGCAGCACTGAAAGATTGGAAAACACCCAAGAATGTAACGGAAATTCGTAGCTTCTTGGGATTGGCTGGTTATTATAGAAGATTTATCATAGATTTTGCAAAAATAGCATCTCCATTGACTCGACTCACACAGAAAAGAGTCAAGTATGAGTGGACAGATCTATGTAATCAAAGGTTTGAAGAGTTGAAGACAAGACTTACCACTGCCCCTATTTTAGTTTTACCGGTAAGTGGCAAGTGTTATGAGGTATATTGCAATGCCTCGGGAGAGGGACTGGGTTGTACACTCAGTCAGAGTAATTGTGTGGTGGCTTATGGTTCAAGGCAGTTAAAAATACATGAACGTCTTTACCCCACACATGATTTAGAATTAGCTGCAGTGGTTTTTGCCCTCAAGAGTTGGAGACACTACCTCTACGGCGAGAAATTTGAGGTATTTTCTGATCATAAGAGCCTAAAATATCTTTTTGATCAGAAGGAACTCAACCTCAGGTAGCGAAGATGGATGGAGTATCTAGCGGATTATGAGTTTACGCTTAGATATCATCCAGGCAATGCAAAGAAGGTAGCGGATGCCCTCAGCCGTAAACCACATGCATCCGTGGCATGTTTGATCAGATCGGAATGGGAGATGTTAAATACCATCCAAGAATTTAAACTCTATTACAACAACCGTGGTACCATATACAATCTGGTTATACAGTCCAACATAGTCACCAAGATTGAACAAGAACAACGTATGGATTCGGAAGTGGAGGGCATATGGACCAAGATGTCTACTGGCACCGTTGTACCGGAATGGAAATTAAGACCAGGGCAAGGTCTTTTATTCTGGGGAAGAACATATGTACCAAAGAGTTGCAGGAAAGAGCTACTGATTGAGGCACATCAGTCCAAGCTTTCTATCCATCCGGGCAGCACCAAAATGTACCATGATCTAAAGAGGCATTATTGGTGGCATGGACTAAAAAGGGATGTGGCAGAATTCGTGGCACACTGTCTAACTTTTCACCAAGTTAAGACTAAACACCAAAAGCCAGCAAGGTTACTCAAACCCTTAGCAGTGCCAGAATGGAAATGGGAACACATTTCCATGGACTTTGTATCGGGGTTGCAAAGGTCTTCAAAGGGCAATGACGCCATATGGGTCATAGTCGACCAGCTGACCAAGTCTGCACATTTCATTCCTATCAAGATGACAGATTCATCTGAGACGTTGGGTCGGCGGTATATTAAAGAGATCATTCGGCTACATGGCATTCCCCAAACGATAGTATCGGACAGAGATGGCCGTTTTACCGGCAGAGTATGGCAAAACATGCAGTCAGCCATGGGGACAGACTTATTGAGTAGCACCGCTTTCCATCCACAGACTGATGGACAGTCTGAAAGGACAATACAAACCTTGGAAGACATGTTGAGAGCATGCATGTTAGATTTCAAGGGTGGATGGGAGGACCACTTACCACTGGTAGAGTTCTCCTATAATAACAGCTATCAGGTAAGCTTTCAGATGGCTCCTTACGAGGCTTTATATGGTAGACCGTGTAGGTCACTGGTATGTTGGACAGAGGCTAGAGAGCCTGCATTGATCGGATCGGAACTAGTTACAGAGACTACCGCACAAATTAAGTTGATACGTCAACACTTATTGACTGCACAGAGTCGGCAAAAGAGCTATGCTGATAAAAGGAGACGGTTTCTGGAATTTGAAGTGGGAGACATGGTATTTTTAAAGGTTTCGCCACGGAAAGGACACAAGAGGTTTGGCAAGAAAGGAAAACTGTCACCAAGATATGTGGGACCATTTTCCATCATAAGAAGGATGGGGGATGTAGCTTACCAGTTAGCACTTCCTTCGCAGTTAGCAACCCTACATGATGTGTTTCATGTGTCAATGCTAAGAAAGTATAATCCGGATCCGTCCCATGTTTTGAATGTTCAGGATATTGAAGTACAAAATGACGTGACGTACGTCGAGAAGCCGGTCAGGATAGTGGAGATCGAACAAAGGGTGTTGCGAAACTGAGCGATTCAGTTCATAAAAGTGGTATGGGACCGACATGGAGATGAAGAGGCCACATGGGAACTTGAATCGAAGACGAGAACAGTTCACCCCGAATTATTTATGTAATTTAATTTGAGAACCCTACTTCACTCGATTTTCGGGACGAAAATTTTAAAAAAAGGGTTATATTGTAACACCCCTATTTCTCAATGAAGTGGATAATTATGAAAATGCCCCTGGTTTGTTAAATTAATTATTTTGAGATGTCAGATAAGGAAATGGTGGGGCCCATTGCTCAAATTAAGGTCATATGAGCACATTATAAATGTCAAGTTTGATTGGATGGGTAATGAACATCAATTGGGTCGAAAATGGCTAAATGGGTCAGAGGGCCCAATTGGGCCCAATGGATCAAAATGGATGATTTGACAATTGTGTAAGCTTAAATTAAATGGGGTCAAGCTGAACTGATTGGAAATCAGGTATAGCAAAAATGGGTAGGCTTGAAACACAAGTGAAAACCAATTAAAAATGACAAAATCAGCCCATGAATTGGCCATGTTGTCAAAACGGGTCAAGGGGCTGATTGGGGACCCAATGGGTCGGGCTGACTAGGTTGACCACGGATGACCGTGTGGGCCCTCAATTGAACTCAAGTGTGAGTTAATTCAGCTTGAGTTGGACTGATTTGAAGTGAGTTTGATTTAAGAAAAGAGTTGACTCAAACTTGGTACATTAAATGTGGTGAGTTGGATGAGTTGAGTTAGAATAAAAATATCAAGCGTCAAGTGAGACAAGAGGAAGTGGAAAGGTGTTGTTAATCACACACAACCCTTGGAGAATCAATCCCAGCCGTTGAGAGTGAAGAGGTGCTTTGGCAAAGCCAAAGGACACCAAGCTTGGGGCGGCATCATCTCATCCCATGAGATGCATGTGTATAAACATGAAAGGTTGCAACGTTTGGTGAAGGGGTGTCTTGGTTGACACCCAATACCCCATCGTTTTTGGCAAGATTAAATGAGGGAAATGAATGGAAGATGGGATGGAAACTACAAAAGGAAAAGGCTACCTTTCTTGGCCGATTTTTACATAGAGTATCCAAGAAATTCCCATCTCTCTCTCCCTCTCTTCAAGTTCGTTTTTCTTGGCTGAACAGCAGAGGTTTTGGCACCAGTTATTCAAGCATAAACCAGCAAAGAATTAAGGAAAAAAGGAAGAAATAAAAGGGAGAAGGCAAGGATCCTAGGCAAAGGAAATTTGGTAAGATTTCTTAAGTGTTCAAGCCAAATAAGTTGTAAGAAAAGGGTGTGTATTGGGCCATGGTTACGGCCAAATGCACAAGGTTTTAACCTTGAATAATGGAGGTTCTAAAATGGTAAAAATGACCATTGGGTTCGGTCACCATGGAGGGCTGAACCCCATGTAAATGATTAGTGGTTTTGATGTTTTTGAAACATAGAAACCATGGAGTTTTTGTGGACTGTTTTTGAGGTTTCTTTGAGATTCAAATGCATGTTTTAAAGAGGGTTAAAAACATGGATCTGAATGACATAAGGACTGAAGGTATCATGGGTCTAAACAGTGGATATAAACTGATGAAATGGACCATAGGGATCGGCCATCTTGGATGGCCGAATCCCATGAAGTAATTTGGTCATTTGGACAAGTTGATGAATGTATTTGGATGTTTTAGGAGGTAAAAAAATGCAGTAATGTTATGCTGTTTATTACTTGTCTAAATGAGATCTAAAACATATTTAAGAGGACCAAAACATTGACATAGGGTTCGGCCACTTTGGATGGCTGAACCCCATGAAAATATTAGATGATTTTGTGTGATAAAAACCATGTAAGAGTATGATGTTTTATGGGAATTAAATGAGGATATGGTTACTATTTTTGGCTGGCTGGCAAAGGGCTGAACCATATCAATGTTAGGGTTAAGTTATTGATTCAAAAATCATGGGTAGATGCTGGACAAAATAAATCAAGAGAACCATTGGGTTCGGCCATGCGGGCTGTTTTTGGAATAAATGGACTAAGTTCATGGGTTGTGTTTGATATTATTCCCATGATTTTATAAAGGGTTTAAAGTATTGTAATGGAGAACCATTTGATGATGGAAGAGTGGGAATACAAGGTTCGGCCAAGTATAGGGCCGAACCCCATAAAATGACAAATTCTAAGTTGATACGTTCGGCCATGGGCATGGCCAAACCCACATGATGTGGTTGGGTCTTAGATGTGAATGAATAAGTAAATGATGTTATGATTTACTGATTGTTATATGGATAAGGTACCGAAGTTGAACGACGTACGAGTCGTGACCGGGTGACGCTAAAGAAAGATCAAATACTGAAGTGAATCTTCAGTAGGTTTCCTACCTACTTGTGACCACAGTTTTATCCTAGTTTTCTTTATGAGACTCTTGTTTATTTTATGTGGTTTCGAATGATATATTATGCATTTACAAATGGCATACAAAGCATTGGCATCTCATGCATGGACATGGGATGATGACTGCGGTTATGCTGTGTTGCAATTTATGAGTTACCGTCCTCCTTAGGTGATGAGAGTCCCGCCAGGAGGAGTAACAGGATGATAAGATTCACATTGGTCTCCTTAGGCGATGAGAGTCCTGCCAGGAGGACTAATAGGTGATATGAAAATAACTCAATGATGAAGTGTCTTTCCATAGGTAACGAGGTTTACTGTGGTTTGCCTTATCATGTGAGACCCAGATGGAAGTGTATTGTGATTTACCTTGACGGTGAGAGTCCCGTCAAGTGATGACTATGTATGTGTGATGGGGTGGGGCTCATTACAATTGCATACATACATAGCATGGTTTTATATGTTTTTGCTAATCATGTACTAAGATATATATGCATGTTTTATATGCTAACCATGTGGTAGCCCTGATCGGGAACCTACTGGGCGTGTTGATCTAACGTCCTAATTCTATCCTTAGAGGGTAATGCAGGTACAAGGAAAATGAAAGAAAAGGTCGATGACCGGGAGGGGAGCCAAGCCTAATTGCTTGATTGATGAATAGGACTTTTATTTATTGACGTTTGAGTTATAATTGATGGACATGTAATAAGTTAATACTTTGCTATGGTTTGATTAGGTTATTAACTATGGATGGTTGTTTTATGTTAATTAATATTTGAGACTGTTACTAGCTATCTATTCATATTATTTCCGTAGTTAGTCTAGTTTATTCCGCATGTTGTTGTTAGTTCCATTTGTGATTTATTAACTTGGTCTAGTCCATGTACACATGGGTGGCCAGTTAAGGTTCAGACTTGAGCAGTCTGAACTTAACTCGCGTTGTGACGCCGCCCGCTCTCTTTCACTCTATGTTTCTTTCAAAAGAAATTTTCAGATTCTGATTTTCGGAAGGGTGAAAAAGGGTGGGGCGTTACACGGTGGTCTTTCGGATGCCCCGACGGAGTGTGGCCTCCGGATTCCTCTTGATGGGATTCTCATCATCAAGGTAGCCCACAGTGGTCTTTCGGACGCCCCAACGGAGTGTGGCCTCCGGTTTCCATAATCACCACCCCATGCCATGCCTGAGATGTCCATGATTTCATGCCATTTGTAAACGCAACTTAACATGTAAAACCACTTTAAAACATAATAACTTTGCACATAATTCATCAAAATTACGATAAAACATCAAGTATGAGTGTGGTTCAAAAAGGTAGGAAACCCACCAAGTTCACTTAGATTGACCGCTCTTTAAAACTTTCACCCATTCACGACTTGAATACTGTTCAAAGAGTCCCGTTAACCTATTTACATGGCAGCAAGTCAAACATATATCCATATGATTCCAACTTAGTCTCAGTCCCAAAAATCCACTTTGTGGGGTTCGGCCATACCCCATGGCCGAACCTCACCCACTTAATTTTGGTCTTTCTTTTTACTTAACCAAAACCATACAAGTTACTTATATACTGTAACACCCTGCCTTGTTCACTCTAATAATCAGAGTTTATTTTTTATTTTTATTTTTTTTTAAGTATAATAATCTAGTGATCGGGGCGGAGTGTCACGACGCGAGTTAAGTTCGAATCTCTAAATCCGACCCTTAACTAGCCAAGCCCATTTGCGTATGAACTAAGTCCATAAAACTGATCCACACATGGTACTAATACAACATGCGGAATATACTTAGTCTTAGTCTAACTGAGGTTATAATAGAACCTATATCTACTCAATTTATAACTTAAAATAGCAAAGTACAAGATTTATTTTCCAATATTACCAAATAACATTAGTCTAACATTCATTCCAAACCATCCAAAATAAACCAAACCATAGCATCTATTTAACTACTTATTACATGCCAACACATCTAATTACCAAATTATATTGTTCAAATAAATCAAATAAGAAGTCCATAAATAGTCCATTCATAGTCGATTCTAATCATTCAAACCACCCAAGCTTCTTTGCTTGGTCCCCTTCTCGATCCTCATTCTTTGACTTTCCTGCGTCATCCACTAAGGGTAGAGATAGGGCGTTAGATCAACGCGCCCAGTAGTGTTTCCGTATAGAGCTACCACAAGGTTAGTGTAAAAACATGCAAATAATGTAATAATACATGTGTGTCAAAATTCCATAAACCATGCTATGTATGAAATGAACATGTAATGAGTCCCACCCATCACCATTCTACATAGCCTCCTCTTGACGGGATTCTCATTGTCAAGGTACCCCACAGTGGTCTTTCGGACGCCCCGACGGAGTGTGGCCTCCGGATTCCTCTTGATGGGATTCTTATCATCAAGGTACCCCACAGTGGTCTTTCGGACACCCCGAGGAGTGTGGCCTCCGGTTACAACACCATAATCCCATGCCATGCATGAGATGTCTATGCAAACATGCCATTTGTAAATATAACATTTCATTCAAATAACTTATTCAAATAAACATAAAACAACAAATAAGATATGTGGTTACAACAATATAGGAAACCTACTCTAGATTACTTTGTTTGACCCTTCCTTTGAACCGTCTTCCGATCACGGCTTGTACACCGTTCTAGAAATCCAAATACCTTATGTACATAGCAGCAAGTTAATCATTTATCCACCTAATTTCCAGCAAAGCTTAATGTTCCAAGAACCACTTAGTGGGGTTCGGCCAAAGCCATGGCCGAACCTCATCCATTAAAACTTTGGTCATTCTTTTATTTAATTAAAACCATCTAATTAACCCAAACTTCTAAATGAACCTTGGTAGGGTTCGGCCATACATTATGGCTGAACCTTACCACTTTGGTTTTAGCCCATTTATCCAATCATATGATCATTTTATTTTTGATCATTTCACCCATAATTACGATTGTGCCATTGAGACCAACCTTTGATTTAAATTAGCTAACTTCCATCACCTAACATAAAACCATCTTAGTGGGGTTCGGCCATACACATGGCCGAACCTCACCACTTAATTTGATCCTTCTTAAACCCTTCATATCTCCATATAAACTAACCACTATGTCCAACAATTAACATTAGTGGGGTTCGGCCATACACATGGCCGAACCTCACCAATCTGATTTTGTCCCCACTTTCCATCATTCATGTTGGCTGATTATTTACCCATACTAATTCCATAAACAAACCTATATTATTCTTAAATCAAAGCATATAAATATTACCTAATGTCCATCATAAACTTAACCCAATTATTCAACAAAAGAGTCCATGGGGTTCGGCCATACATATGGCCGAACCCTATGGTTCGCTTTACACAATGCTTCCATTAATTATGCACATGTTAGGCTCCACATCTTAACCATGGAAACTACCTGATTCGGCTATCTCATAATTGATCCAAAACAGTAACCTTAATTCCATATAAAAATCCTTTAAAAGCCCCACTTCAAAATATGGATTTTTGTCTTTCAAACACCATAGAATTCACCAAATTTTCTCATGGGGTTCGGCCATCCAAAGGGCCGAAACCTATGGTCCATATTTTACTACTTTTAAACATCATATTCCTATATTTAAACCATTGATGGATCTGGCCACACAATGGCGAGATCACATTTTCTTAATCAATCTATTAAACAAGGGTTCAAAATGCACTTACTAATACCGCGTCTCCTTCGATTCTTTTGACTCCTTCCTTGACCCTTTATTTCCTTGACCTCTCCTTCTCTCTTACTGTTCTTTAGGCTGAGACTGATCTTGCTGCAAGCTGCTTGGGATAATTCAGCCAGATGATATGGATTTGAGGAAGAAAGAGAGAGAAAGAGAACTTTGGTCTTTGAATTGATAACCTTGTTGCCAAAACCCTTTTGCTGATTTTTTTTGTCTTGATGAAAGAGATCAGCCTAAGACTGATTGAAGCTAATCAACCAGCTGCTGTTCTTGATTGTGAGAATGGAGAAAACGGCAAAGAGAGAGATAGAGAGTAAAATGAGCCCTCTATGTTTAATCAAAACCAGTCCAGGGGGTGGTGTCTCTAAGTGACAACATTTGTAACTCCCATTTGCATTCAACATAAACCTTCATGCTCACTTGGGGGTTTCATCCTTGGGATGAAACTCCTAAGACTTCAACGGTTCAGCCAAGGTAATTCAGCCCTTGTGTAACTCCCATCCTTTTGATGCTCATCAACGCCCCAAGTGGGGGTTTCATCTTTGACATGAAACTCTTGCCCTTCCTTCAACGTGTAGACCAAGAGTTGAATTTGAAATGCCATTATCTCTTTGTGTAACTTCATAAACAGCAGCTCCATTCAGCTCTAACTTTGGGGGTTACTTGCATGAAAATGACAATCCATACTACTACAACGTGTAGCTTAAGTGTAACTCCACCAAACAACATGCCCATTCATGCTCCATCTTTGGGAGTTACATGCATGACATAACCATCCTATGCAACTCCAAATGTAACCCTCTTTTGTTTACTACTTCCTTGGGGTTTCATCCTTGAGATGAAACTCCCAAGGTGTCCAACGGCTGTCTCATTGTTTTGACTTGTATAACAGCCATTTTGCATTTGATACTCATGTGGGAGTTTACATCTATGAGATGTAACTCCTACATGCCAACAGTTTTTGTACATTAGCCCTTGGATTATCCAATTCCCTTTTAATCTTCATGCATATATTAATCTCTCATGCATAACCTAACATCTACATGCAAGCCCAACGTGTATAATACTTTTAAACTTTGAAATAAAACTCCCCACAATTGTAACGCCCAAAACCGTCACCCATTCATTTTTAAAATGGGAGTTACATGCATGAAATGCCTTCCTTGCAGCCACCATTTTCATTGTGTTAAAATTTACAACCAACTCACACCACCATCTTACACATAATTCACTCATTAAAATAATTATTCCATTTACCTCATTTATTTAACTCACCCAACTCAACTCATTCATTTAATGTAACTCAACTAATAAATTCAACTCAACTAAACCCATCATTTATTTCAACTCAACCAACTCAAATATTTAATGAAACTTAGACCAATTGAGGTTTGACCTCACTCCATGATTAATCATGCCCATGTCGACCCATTGGGTCCCATTTGGCCATTTTGACCCATTTGACCCAATTACAACTCTTGACCCGTTTGAGTACATTTCATCCATTTATTTGTTTTGTAAACAAAATTACGAGCCATTGGGTCTTGATTGAATCATTGACCCATTTTAATTCAAATAAAATATATCACAATGGCAATTCCGTAAATATGGATAAATTCATGTAAATTGTTATCTTTGAAATTCCAGGGTGTTACATATACAAACCCCAAACCAACAATTGCAACCTTGTGGGGTTCGGCCATGCACCATGGCCGAACCTCACTTAATTTTGTTTTAATCCCTACTTTGTATTCTTAAGCCTAAAACACATCATTTAGATAACTTACTCCTCCAAATGAACCTTGGTAGGGTTCGGCCATACAACATGGCCAAACCTTACCACTTTGGTTTTGGCCCATATATCCAATCCTATGATCATTTCATCTTTGATCATTTCATCCATAATTACCATTATGCCATTTAGACTATCCTTTTGTTTAATTTTCCTTAAACACCAATAATCATAACTAATCCACCTTGGTGGGGTTCGGTCATACAACATGGCCGAACCTCACCATCTTAATTTGGTCCTTTTAAATCATTCTTACATACATCTTCAATCACATTGATAGATATACACTAAGGCCACCAATGACCATTAGTGGGGTTCGGCCATCCTTCATGGCCGAACCTCACCAAACTTGTTTTTGTTCCTCTTTCCATTATCCATGATGGCTGATTATTTACCTATATTAAATCCATAGATAGACATATATAATTCTTAAATCAAAAGCATATCATAGTCCATAATTTCCAACCACGTTCTTGCTCTAACTAACCTTTAAAAGCAGTCCATGGGGTTCGGCCATATACTTAGCCAGACCCTATGGTATCCTTGATGTAAACCCTCCAATATTTGTCCATGGTTTTTGATCAGCAACTTAGCATAATAACCACATGATTCGGCCATGTAATAACTGGTCAAAAACAGTGACCTTATCTGTAACGTCCGCCCCTTTTCACCGAAATCAGAGTCTATTTTTTTTTTGAAAAAAAGAGTGACAAAGGACGAGGACGTCACGACGCGAGTTGAGTCCAAGCTTCTAAAGCCCGACCCTTAACTGGCCAACCCTACGTGTGCGTGGAACTAAGTCCACGAAGAACGGTTCACACGTACAAGAAAGCTTGCGGAATATTAAACTAAGTGCGGAATTATAATACAAAGACTATCCTAACAATTTCTAGATAGCAGGGACGATTACATCATTTAAATTACTAATTTACTTCAAAATCATAATGTCCAAAATAAAATCCAAACCATAGTAAGTAATCTAAATTATTACATTCTGACGAGTAAAGCTATTCAAAGTACATATCCAAAATAAATTAAATAAATTAAGTAGTCCGTCTTCCCAAACACCTAAGCTTGGCCTCCGTCTCGTCCTTCATGTCCGTCATCTCCTGCGTCATCAGCTAGGGAAGAAGTAGGGCGTTAGACAACGCGCCTAGTAGGACTCCGAGTAGGGCTAACACATGGATTAGTGATAACAAGCACATAGGTATAATATAATGAAAACCATAAAATGAATTCCATGCCATGGGTGTTTTATGTCATGTGTCCCACCCATCATCCATACCATCATGATGCCATATCCCCCTTGACGGAAAAACCTCGTCAAGATATAAACAATCACAAATCATCCCCCTTGACGGCAAAATCTCGTCAAGATATAAACAATCCCAAATCATCCCCCTTGACGACAAAACCTCGTCAAGATATAAACAATCACAAATCATCCCCCTGGACGGCAAAACCTCGTCCAGATATAAACAATCACAAATCATCCCCCTTGACGGCAAAACCTCGTCCAGATATAAACAGTCACAAATCATCCCCCTTGACGGCAAGGCCTCGTCAAGATATAAACAATCACAAATCATCCCCCTGGATGGAAAAACCTCATCCAGATATAAACAATCACAAATCATCCCCCTTGACGGCAATGCTTCTTCAAGATGTCCCCGTGTTTGCTTCTCGGTCGCCCCGACGGAGCATGGACTCCGGTTTCTTTATTTTCATCCTTCCCATGCCATATCCCTCCCATGTCATGCATGAGATGTAGATGCCATATGCCATGTAAATATATGATAGCACAAACCATGGCATATAAAATCCCATTAATAAAACATATAATTTGATCATCAAAAATAGATCAAGCAAAGCATCAATATACACGTCATAGCCTTAAAACCCATCTTAAAACAATCATATGCTTAACAAAATAAGTCAAGGAGAAACCCATACATCACACATAATCCATGGCTTACAAAAAGGTAGGAATCCTACCGAATACCGACTAATGTTCCTCTACGTTTCCGTTCACGAATCCGGTCACCGATCGAGCACCGCTTGCGACGTCCGATACCTTATTATACATCATCAATTAGACTCACGTTTTAATCATGTAAGTCCATTAATCATACCTTAGCGGGGTTCGGCGATACACCATGGCCGAACCTCACTAACTAGGTTTGTGGGTCCCATTTAATCCATTAATTATTTTAATTACATGAGTCTAGAAACCAGCCACCCTAGGTTTTATTTAACCATACACAAGGTCATCTTTAAAACACCTAAGTCCATGATTAATCTCCATGGGATTCTTGAATTTGGCCATTATTTACGATTTTGCCACTACTCCTCCATGGTTAGGTTCTCATTTCATTTCTCCATTCTTAGGCCCATAATTGATCCATAATCTTAGATCCATTAATGACTCACCAATCATGAGATACAACCATTAAAAATCAGCCACTATCTTAACCTAGTTCCCATTAATTAAAGCATATTCATAGACCTTAATCTTAGCCTATCCATTGGTTCACAAAATGGGTCCATTGATGTCTCATTAACCATGACATAACAACACTAGAAATCAGCCATTTAATTAACCTAATCTCCATTCATTTAAACACATACATAACCCCACACTTAGCCCATTAAGTGGCTCATACAAATGGGTCATGGGTTTGGCCATACACCATGGCCGAACCCATGATATTAATTTCCTTATTTCTCTTGGATCTTTTCCCACATTTTTTATCCACATCTTAGATCCCTTAATGCCTTACCACTTCATGTCATAGGATCTTTAAAATCAGCCCCTGTAATTAACATTAGGCTCACTTTCTTGAGTCCATCAAAACTACCAACATTCCCCATTATTTTTCCCTATTTATATATCCACTAAAATTATGAATACATTACCATAGGGTTCATCATTCATTGGTGACATTTAAGATCATTAAACATTAACCTTCATCCATGGATTCCTTCATTTAAAAACCCCTCTCAAAATTACTATCATTCTTTCATTTAAAGCTTTAAAAGTCATTAACCACTTAACATAGCCTCCATTCTCTAACCCCATTAAAATTCTAACACCGTCACCATAAGTTCATGGTCCATCATTCATTCATGCCTTTTAAGGCCACAAAAATCATTCACATCTTCCATGAATTTCATCATAAAAACCCCTTTAAAAATTACCTACATTTAATCATTAAAATCTTAAAACCCTAAATCATCCTCCATGGCTTCCATTCTTTATAAACCTTAATAAACCAATTAATCACCTACCATGGTTTTGACCTTAAAAACCCCATTCCAATTTACTTAATTACTCACCATGATTCCTTCCAAAAATTCCATACATCCATTGCTTAAATAATTTAATTACATAATGTCCTTAATCCATTTACTTTTCTTAACCCTAATTTATCCATTAGGGTTTTGTCCATTTTTCATCCTTCCATGGGATGGATTTGAGATCCAAGGCCCATAATGTTTTCGCCACCACTAAATCTAAGAAATGGACCCCAAATCTTAAACCCTAAAAAAAAAATCCAATCTCTTGTTTAGAAATACTTACAATCCGTCGGCTCCTCCGACTTTCTTTGCTCCCTTCGGACTCCTTGACCTCCTCTCTTCTTCTTGTCCTTCGTTGATCGGTTAGGATGCTTGATCAAGATGAAAAACCTCCAAGCTTGGGTTCAGCCATCATGGGGTGTGTTTGAGAGAGGGGGAGGAGGAGAAGAGGATGGTGAGGAAGAAGATACTATGGCTTGATCTTGGGGTGATGGCCAAGCTTGGCTTCTTTCTTCTCTTCTTCTCTTTTTCTTCCAAGATTTTCTTCTTCTTTTCCCTTGGGTGTGGGACGGCAATGTGGGAGAGCAAGAGAGGAAGAGAATGAGATAAGAATGGGATTTGAAAGATAAGATAAAAAAACGACACCTTTTGGTTTCTTAAACTTTACTCCGCCATTAAGGCTTCCAACCACCAAGCATGAGATATTTTTTATGCTTTAATGGTGGTGGTTGGAATAAACCACCACCAAGCCCAACGTTTTTGAACTTCTTAAGATGAAATGGTTTAGTTTTCCATCTTTTGACCCCTTTGACCACCTTTTGGATAGTTTAATCATTTAATTAACTAGATAACTACCTTAGGTTAATTAATTCCCACTTAACCTAATTCCATTATTCCACCCATGGTTGATCAAGTCAACCATGGTAGCCGGCACCACCAATCCTTGGTCCACACGCCACCTCACTTGGTGAGGTGGAGGTGGGTCCCAATCTGCCATGTCACCTTGGTCAATTCATCACCAACTTAGGTGATTTAATTTTAATTAAATCCATTCCAACTAATTGGATCACCATTGGGCCCATGGCCCAATTACATTCACCCTTACCCATTTACCTTAGAGCTTACATTATCTTGACCCATTGGGTCCCAAATGGATATTGGGGCCAATTTGACAATCCTTGGCCCAATTGACCATCATTGACCATTTAAATGATTTTAAATCCAATCCATGGTCCATTGGGCCATACTTGGGCCTTTGTCCATATTTTGATCCATTCACCATTTATTCCATCAAACTTCCAATTTCCACCATTAAAATATATATTGATTTACAAATTCTGGGCCATTACATTACAATCCTCTTTTAAAATTTTCGTCCCGAAAATTCGAGCGAAGTAAGGGTTCAAACAACTCATACAAAGAGCTCCGGATGAGCGGTTCTCATCTCTGACTCAAGTTCCCAGGTGGTTTCTTCATTCCCATGTCGTTCTCATACCCCCTTGACGAACTGAATGGCGCGGTTCCGCAGCACCCTTCATGTAATACCTTAGATTTTTCAATATATTAATATTTACGAAAATGCCCTTGGATTTATAAATTGAAGGGTTATGATTATAGATGAGAAAAATGGTGGGACCCATTGCTCAATGTACTTGTATAAGGTTTAAATTAAGTTAAATGGGCAAGGTACATTTATTTGGGTAAAAGAGGTTAAATGGGTCAAAGGACCCAAATGGGACCCAATGGGTCGTGGATGACATGATAATCATTGAGTAAGCTCAAAGTTAATTTGGGTTAAGTTTAATTTAATGTTTGAGTGGGATTGAGAAAAATTAAATGATGGAGTTTGGATGGAGTTGAATTTATTGGTTGAGTTAGATTAAATGATTGAGTGGGATTAAATGTTGTGTTACATTAAAAGGTTGAGTTGAGTAAAGGGATGAGTTAAATTAAATGCAAGTGGAGTGTTAGTAATTTCAAGTCTTAAAACAATAAAAAACGTTGGCTGCATGATTATTCCATGCATGTAACTCCTAAGATAAAGATGAATGGTAATGGCATTATATGGGAGTTACAAAGGTGAGAAGTGTATTTCAACTTCAAGTGTAAAGCACGTTGGAGTTGCATGGGATTGTTATCCCATGCATGTAACTTCTACAAAAGAGATGAATGAATGGCAGTTTGGGAGTTACAAATGGGGAGGAATTATGTTTTAAATGTAAGATGTAAAACACATTGGATTGCATGAGAATTATTCTATGCATGAGAATTAAAGGGGAGTTGGAAGGTTGAGTTGGTCCAAGTGAATTAAATGGGTTAAGTTTTATTTAATTGGGTCAAAGTTTGTGAAATGGGTCAAAATGGCCAATTTGGATCCAATGGGTCGGGTTTGACTTTGTTGACCACTAAGTGAGTCCAAGATTGATTAAATTGGGGCTGGTTGGAGTTTGAAATAAAATCAAATAGATGAGTTAAATAAGTGAGCTGATTTGGAAATAAATTAGAAGTGAGTGAGTTGATTCGAAATAAGTTATGAGTAAGTGAGTTGTTTTAAATTATAAATGAGTGGAGCATGAAGTTGAAGGGCTGGTTTTCATATTCAAATAAGATGGCCACAACGTTGGAATACATGGGAGTGTTATTTTCATGCATGTAACTCCAAGGATGGAGAATGAATGGGTTGTTGTTATGTGGAGTTGCAAAAGAAGTTGTGACTTTTCAAATTCAAAAAGGTACACCACACGTTGGAACATAAAAAGGTTTCATCTCAAGATGAAACCCCCATTTGAATTGTTAAAGAGAGAATGAACTAAGGAGGGGGGTTACACAAATACAACCCAAAGAGACGTTGGATGCTTGGGGAGGTTTCATTTCAAAGATGAAACCCCCAAGTAAGGATAAAGGGCATTGGTTAATGTGGGAGTTACATGTGAGGTTAACCTTGGGCTGGTTTTGATTAAACAAAGAGTTCTCATTTCACTCTCTCTATCTCTCTCTCTCTTTGCCATCTTCTACATTCCAAGATCAAGAACAGCAGCTGGTTATTGATTTGCAATCAGTCCTTGGTTGATTTCTTTCACCAAGACAAAAGCACACATTGAGCAAAGGAGTTTGGCACCAAGGTTTAAGATCAAAGTTCCCTTTCTCTCACTTTCTCTCTCATTTTCTCTTTCAAATCCTTGTCACTTGCCTGAAGTATTCCAAGGAGGTTGCAGCAAGGTTAATCTCAGTTAGGAGAACAAGAAGGTAGAGGGAAGGCTAAGGATCTAAAAGGAGTCAAAGAACCGAAGGAGTCGCGGTGTGGTAATTGCACTATGAACCTTGTCAAATAAGTTGGTTAAGGGAATGTAATTCGGCCATTGTATGGCCAGATCCATCAATGGTTTAGATTTGGTATTATGCTGTCTTTAAATAACAATATATGGACCATAGGGTTCGGCCCCTTTGGATGGCCGAACCCCATGGGAAAACTTGGTGATTTTTATGGTGATTGACAGACAAAATCCATATTATGAAATGAAGGTTTTAAAGGATTTTAAATGGAGATAAGCTTGTTGTTTTGGACCAGTTATGGGATGGCTGAATCATGTGACTTTCATGGTTAAAGTATGGAGTCTCATATGTATATAATTGATGGAATATTGTGTTAAGAGAACCAAAGGGTTCGGCCATGTGAATGGCCGAACCCCATGAACTGTTTTTGATGGCATGTTTGGGTTGAATCATATTGGAAATCTATGATGTGTTTAATACTTTTGATTAAGGAATTACCTAGGCATAGTTATGGAGTTAATATTAAGTTGATCAACCATGATATAAGATGGAAGGTGGGGATACAAATCAGTTTGGTAAGGTTCGGCCATGTAGTATGGCCAAACCCTGCTAATGGTGATTGATGGACTTAATGATTAAGTTGTATGGATGAGTGAAGGATTTAAAAGGACCAAATTAAGATAGTGAGGTTCGGCCATGGGGTATGGCCGAACCCCACTAAGATGGTTTTATTTTAGGCTATGGAAGTTAGCAAAAATAAGCATTGGTTAGACCAATGGCAAAACTGTAAATACAAGATAAATTGTATACGTGAATGGATTGATGAAAAGACTTAAAAAGAGGGGTCCAAAATCAAGTGGTAAGGTTCGGCCATACATTATGGCCGAACCCTACCAAAGTATGTTTGAGGTGTGAGGTGGATTAATTATGTCTAATGGCGTTTAACATAAATTAAACAAAAGGAGTCTCAATGGCACAATTGTAATTATGCGTGAAATGATCAAATGACCAAAGGAATGGAAATATGAGCCAAAAACCCAAGTGGTAAGGTTCGGCCATATTGTATGGCCGAACCCTACCAAGGTTTATTTTGGAGGGTTTGGTTATTTGGAGGCTATGGGTCAAATGAAAGAGCCCAAAGTTTTAAATGGGTGAGGTTCGGCCATGGGGTATGGTCGAACCCCACATAATGGATTTTTGGGACTTAGACCAAATTGGAATTACATGGATGAAAGCTTGACTTGCTGTTATATAAATAGGGCCGCGGGATTTGCTTGAACGGTGTACAAGTTGTAAACGGGAGACGGTTCAAGAGAAGGGTCAAACTAAGTGATCATTGAGTAGGTTTCCTACCTTTTTTAACCACACTCATACTTGATGTTTTATCGTAATTTTGATAAGTTATATGCTAAGTTATTATGTTTCAATGTGGTTTTACATGTTATGTTATGTTTTACAAATGGCATGAAATCATGGACATCTCATGCATGGCATGGGGTGGTGATTATGGAAACCGAAGGCCACACTCCGTCGGGGCGTCCGAAAGACCACTGTGGGGTACCTTGATGATGAGAATCCCATCAAGAGGAATCCGGAGGTCACACTCCGTAGGGGCGTCCGAAAGACCACTGTGGGGTGCCTTGACAATGAGAATCCCGTCAAGAGAATGCTATGTATGTTTGTGATGGGTGGGACTCATTACATGTGCATTTCATACATAGCATTGTTTTATGTGATTTTGATGAACATGTAATATTCTATTATTTGCATGTTTTGTTACTAACCTTGTGGTAGCCCTAATCGGAGACCTACTGGGCGCGTTGATCTAACGCCCTATCTCTATCCTTAGTGGATGATGCAGGAAAGGAAAAGAACGAGGATCTTGAAGGAAACCAAGCCTAGAAGCTTGGGCTTTGAGTGGACTTTTAATGGATTGACTTATGGACTTTTATATGGACAATGTAATTTGATAATTTGTTATGTTCGCATGTAATAATGTAGTTAAGTAGTTACTATGGTTTGATTTATTTGGATGGTTTGGAATGAATGGTAGACTAAGGTTATTTTAGTAATTTTGGAGAATTTCACTAAGTGCTTTGCTATCTATTGATGTAAAATTGAGTAGTTATAGGATTTATTATAATCTCAGTTAGACTAAGACTAAGTATATTATGCATGCTGTATTTGGACCATGTCTGGATCGATTCTTATGGACTTAATCCATACGCACATGGGCTTGGCGAGTTAAGGCTCGGACTTTAGAAGTCCGAACTTAACTCGCGTCGTGACAACCCGCCCCGATCACTTGTTGATTGTTTATTATATTTAAAAATAAAAAATAAACTCTGATTATTAGAGTGAAATGGGCGAGGTGTTACAGCTTGTATCAGAGCGAAACGGGAAGTTGAATCTTTCGAAGTAAGATTAAGACGGTTTCATGTCTCACTGACAGATAAGAATCCCAACTGACCGACTCTTCGGAGTCCGCTGACTGGGGGCCGGATTAACTTACTTCGTAGACTCAAACTGAATAATCAATCTGAGAACAACAAAGATAGCAAAGGAAGTACAGTCAACATAAATGGATATACCAAACGTAGCAACATAGGAAACACTTCCCCGATAATCCCAAATGGAGAAACAAACACATGATACTTAGGGAGGTTTTCCCCAAGAACAGACGAACATCAAGATTTCACCAAATTGAGAAATGATACTTGATACTTAGGAAGTTTCCCCAAAAACAAAGAAAATACAAAGAGTGCTTATTTGGCAATTTTCCCCAAGGACAAGAAACACAAGATGTTTATTTGGTAAAATTCCCCAAACACGAGACATTATACGATACATAGGAAAATAGGAGAATTCCCCAAACAAGAAATACAAGATGATGATTAGGGAAATTCCCCAAAACAAAGATTAGTTTGATTTGATTTATGGTTGTTATTGTTATGTTTTTGTTGCTGTGATACAGATATGTCGAGCAACATAGAGTACACCGAGTTGTGAGACAGAGGGACACCTAGCTGTCCGATAGATCTGGTTTCTTCTTCCAACTATGCTAGCATGCTAAACTTCGTCAATGAAGTTGAAATCAGTCAGGATATGGAGGTAAGATCGCCCGAGTACCATGTTGGGGTTGCTCCAGCCTTTTTACCCGAGGAGGATGAGGAATATGTCCCAAACTTAAGAGAATTTGTGGGGGAGATAGAGCCTGATTATATGTGCGAGTTGTGCAATCAGGATGGGCACAACTGTACATACTACCCCCACCCTCTTGAGGTCGTTTGCCCTGTATGTGGACTTCATGGGCACGGGAAAGAAAGGACTAACTGTCCTTACATTGGAGGACCGAGAATAATACCCTGTCTGACTTGTGGAGTGTTGGGGCACACGTCGACGACATGCCCTGACAGTTTTCTTGATTTTTATGATGATGCAGGGTCTTCGACGTGTAACGCCCGCCCCATTTTCACCGAAATCAGAGTCTAATTTTTTTTTTTTTTGAAATAAAAGTGATAACGGGCGCAGACGTCACGACGCGAGTTAAGTCCGAGCTTCTAAAGCCCGGCCCTTAACTGGCCAACCCTACGCGTGCTGGAACGAAGTCCACGAGAACGGTTCATGCGTAAGAAGTAAGCTCGCAGAATATAATTACATGCGGAACATTATAATAGAGACTATCCTACCAGTTTTAGATGGCAAGGAGGTACGAAGCTTAAATTACTAAAATACCCCTATATTCATAATTATATCTCAAAATGATAACGTCCAGAGTACAGTCCAAACCATAGCCAGAAACAGTAATTATTACAATCCGACAAGCTAAGCTACTTAAATTACATTTCCAAACTAAAAACTTAAATAAAACTAAGTGGCCGCTTTCCCAAGCTCCTAAGCTTGGCTCCCGTCGCGTCCACCGTTTCCGCCGTCTCCTGTGTCATCAGCTAAGGTAGAAGTAGGGCATTAGACAACGCGCCCAGTAGGACTCCGAGTAGGGCTAGCACATGGATTAGTGATAACAAGCATACCGATAACAATATAATAAAATCATAAACTGAATGCCATGCCATGGGTGCCTATGTCATGTGTCCCACCCATCATCCATATCATCAAACAATGTCATATCCCTTTGACGGCAAGGCCTCGTCAAGGTGTCCCCATGTTTGCTTCTCGGTCGCCCCGACGGAGCATGGACTCCGGTTATAGCATATCAAGCTATCCCCATGTTTGTTCCTCGGTCGCCCCGACGGAGCATGGACTCCGGTTATAGGACCTCAGGCTACCCCCATGTTTGCTTCTCGGTCGCCCCGACGGAGCATGGACTCCGGTTCCTTTATTTTCCCGCCCATGCCATGCATGAGATGTAAGTGCATTATGTTATGTAGTATATATATATATAACTTATATCCTTAATATATAATCCATAGCATTTAAAATATAATCCATAGCATTAAAATATCGTCCATAGCATTAAAATATAATCCATAGCATTTAAAATATCGTCCATAGCATTAAAATGTAATCCATAGCATTTAAAACCCATCTTAAAATAAATCATATAATTACCGAAATAAAACAGGGAAACCATCACATACACATAATCCACAGCTTACAAAAAGGTAGGAATCCTATCGAATACTGATTAGCGTCCCTTTACGTTTCCGTTCGATAATCCAGTCGCCGATCGCGTACCGTTTGCGATGTCCCGATACCTTATTATACATTTACCAAATTAGTCCATATTTTATCAATGATTAAGTCCTTAACTGATCACAAACTTAGATCCATTAATGATCCCTAACCATGTTACAAGATTATCAAAATCAGCCCTTAACTTAGCCTCATTTCCATTGATTTAAACACATGCATAATTCCAAATTTTTGCCCATTAAACATTCTAATTTTGTGAGCCTAAAACGCAGCAACCCTAAGCTTCATTTAATCACTCATAATGTCATCTTAATGCACCCAAGTTCATGTCCAACCTACATGGACATGGCCGAACCCATGGTTCTTCATTGTGGCCAATAATTACGGTTTTGCCACTACACTTCCATGGTTTAATATTTCCTCCATCCATGTACATTTTTTTCCATAATTCATCCATATACTTAGCCCCATTAATGATTTGTTAACCATGACATAACATCCCTAAAATCAGCCACTTAATTTAATCAAATTTCCAATCATCTAATCCCATACATAATTCCAATTCTTGCCCATAACATGACCTACAAATGGGTCATGGGTTCGGCCATACACCATGGCCGAACCCATGATGCCTTTTTCCCATTTTTCTTGGGTCCATTTTATCTCATTTGGTCCTACCATAAATGAATTAAAATCATACATTTAAATCATCCTTCCTTAACATCATGAGGTACATTTTTGTCCATCAATTCAACCATCATTCCCATTTATTTTTCCATGGTTCCAAAACACTGAATTCCTCAAAGTCTCCCCATGGGGTTCTGCCATGTACCATGGCCGAACCCATGGTCCATAGTTTTTATTTTAAAAACATCATTTCCACTCATTTAAAACCTTGTTTAAAATACTAAAAAAAATCCACTTAATTACCATTAACCTTCTCCATTAATTTCCATACTTTTATAACCATTAAATTCATCATTCCATCAACATAGGGTTCGGCCATACACCATGGCCGAACCCATGGTTCATGATTCACCTTCATTCACCATTTTTGGAGGCCATTAAATCATTTACATATCCCATGATTTTTCTTGTTTAAAACCCCTTTAAAAAATCATTAATTTTTACTCAATAACATCTTGACATCATAGATTACCCTTTCATGGTTTTTAATCCCAAAAACCCTATTTAAATTTCTCAATTGCTCACCATGGGGTTCGGCCATACTACATGGCCGAACCCTATGGCCTATAATTCCTTAAAACACCCATACTTCCACACTTAATTAATCTTAATTGTGTCCATAATGTCTATTTATTTTCCTTAATCTATCTCTCCCATTTCATCCATTTCTCATCTTATCATTGGATGGATCTTAGATCTAAGGCCCATAACATTTGTGGCCACCATTCATTCTAAGAAATGGATTTCATAAACACATCTTAACCTTTAAAATATAAATTCTTGTTTAAGAAATACTTACCACACCGACGACTCCTCCGACCTTTGTTTCTCTTTTTGATTTCCTTAGCCCTTTCTCTTCTTCTTCTCCTTATTGTTCGGCCAATATGTGCTTGATCAAGATGGAGTCTCCAAGGTTTGGGTTCGACTAAGGTAGGGTTAGATTTAGAGAGAGGGAGAGGGGAGGAGGGCATGGAAAATTATTTCAAGCTTTGGTCTTGGGGTGGTCGGCCAACACTTGGGTTCTTCTTCCCTTTCTTCTGAGTTTCTTCTCCTTCTTTTTCCTTGGATGGGGTCGGCAATGAGAAGGAGGAGGAGAGGAAGAGAGTGAGATGAGAGAGGGCTTGAGAGGTGAGGTGGAAACTGCCCCAATCTTGGTTCCTTAGACCATACACTTCCATGATGGCCTTCACCCACCAAGTATGGGCTCCCTTGTCCTTGGTGGTGGTGGTTGAGACCAAACCACCACCAAGCCAACGGTTTGGTCTCTTTGTGAGGGAGTGGTTTGGTCTTCCTCCCTTTGACCACTTGACCATATGATGAGAGGTATGGATCCTCATACCTTGAGTGGTGGTGGTTGAGATGAAACCACCACCCTAAGTCCATGGTTTCTTTTGTTTTTCTTTGGGTGGTTTCAATGGGATGAAACCACCCTTTGGCTTGCCCCTTTAACTTATTCACTTGACCCTAATTTGACCAACCTAATTAATTAAATTAGATCCTTACTTAGGTTAATTAATTCCTATTTAATTTAATTCCATTAAATTCTCTTTCTAAGAAATCCACCCATGGTTGACCAAGTCAACCATGGTGGACGGCCCCCACCAACACCTATCCTACCCGCCACCTCACTTGATGAGGTGGAGGTGGGCCCCATTCTGCCATGTCACTTAAACTCCATTAATCTTAACTTAGATGATTTAAAATACTTTAATCAACTTAATCTACTTTAATCCTCCTTAGTCCCCTTAACTTATCCATGGTTGACCAAGTCAACCATGATGGTCGGCCCCACCTTTTCCTTGGTCCACACGCCGGGCCCCACTTGGTTATGCCATCTTAACCATCTCATCATTAACTTAGGTGGTTTAATTCCAATTCAACCCATTTCCATCAATTGGGTCACCATTGGGCCCATGGCCCAATTAAATTATTTCCAATCATTTACCTTAGAGCTTGACTCATTTTGACTCATTGTGTCCTAAATGGTTATCGGGCCCACTTGACCATTATTGACCCCTTAAATGAATTCCATCCAATCCATGGTCCATTGGACCATACTTGGGCCTTTGCCCCAAAATTTGATCCATTTAACATCCATAACATCAAAATTCCAAGTTTTCCATCATTAAAATAAATAACAGCCATATATATGTTGCTTTCAAAGTTCGGGCTATTACACGACGGAAGAGTAGGTTAAGAAAGGGTAAGAAAATGTCGGGGAAAAGGAAAAGATTTTGTAAAGGGTTGTGGGTACGTACTGAAAGGATTGTTCTAACCCTACCAACCCTTGTATGGTGATGGAAGTTTAAAAGATTTTCAATAAAGTATGCAACTTTAAGAGTTCATGAGGACCTTGGCACTGAGATGTATGTGAATAGATCATTGGAGTATATTGAGACGTGGTATGGGTGCGTCCCTCACGTGATATTGATGATTGAGACTGTGGGAAACTCGATACGAATTACGAAGACTTGGTCCCGTATAGTTACCGTTGAGGGGTGGGTCCCTCGCATGCTATGCGATGGAGGGCGCTCTCATGGCTAGTTCACACACTTAGTGTGCGTGGATGCGCACAGCTAGGTACTATTTTACCCCGTGGGGGTGGTGCTAGCTTCGTAAGACGCTGATTGACCGCCTTAGAGCTTGACTGAATCACCTTTGAGGTGAAGGGATGCAGGGCGGGGTAGACCGGATCACGTTGGACGTGGGTCTTCCGCTTAGTAAGTCATGAGCCCTAAGTCTTGCAAGGGGTCGGGATACATTTTTGATTGGATATTGCTATCACAGTCACTTAGTGATTCAATCGAGTGGTGTTCCTACAGATAGAATATCTCAGGGTAGATGATGTGACCTGGATTAATTATGCCCAAGGATGGATTATACCCAGAGGAGGGTTATATTCATGGATGGTTATTAACCATGGATGATGGTTCCCATGGTAGTTTAAATTGATGCCAGGTATCGGTAAAAGGTATTCGTCACATAGTGACATACGTGCAAATGAAGATGTACAAAATTTTGGAGATGTATCTAATGGAAAAGATAACAGTCTAGTGAAACTTGAATGGGAAGCTATGGGCGACTGCCGAGTTAGTCTAGCTAGCTGACTCTGTAGTTAGCCAATGGAATTTCAGGAGGGTGAATCTAGAAACCTAGTTAAAGTAGAGTCAACAGAAGCCTTGGAACCTTACTTTGTTCGATTTTCGGGATGAAAATTTTAAAAAGAGGATTGTATTGTAATATCCTAGATTTTTCAATATATCAATATTTACGAAAATGCCCTTGGATTTATAAATTGAAGGGTTATGATTATAGATGAGAAAAATGGTGGGACCCATTGCTCAATGTACTTGTATAAGGTTTAAATTAAGTTAAATGGGCAAGGTACATTTATTTGGGTCAAAGAGGTTAAATGGGTCAAAGAACCCAAATGGGACCCAATGGGTCGTGGATGACAGATTAATCATTGAGTAAGCTCAAAGTTAATTTGGGTTAAGTTTAATTTAATGTTTGAGTGGGATTGAGATAAATTAAATGATGGAGTTTGGATGGAGTTGAATTTATTGGTTGAGTTAGATTAAATGATTGAGTGGGATTAAATGTTGAGTTACATTAAAAGGTTGAGTTGAGTAAAGGGATGAGTTAAATTAAGTGCAAGTGGAGTGTTAGTAATTTCAAGTCTTAAAACAATAAAAAACGTTGGCTGCATGATTATTCAATGTATGTAACTCCTAAGATAAAGATGAATGGTAATGGCATTATATGGGCGTCACAAAGGTGAGAAATGTATTTCAACTTCAAGTGTAAAGCACGTTGGAGTTGCATGGGATTGTTGTCCCATGCATGTAACTTCTACAAAAGAGATGAATGAATGGCAGTTTGGGAGTTACAAATGGGGAGGAATTATGTTTTAAATGTAAGATGTAAAACACGTTCGATTGCATGAGAATTATTCTATGCATGAGAATTAAAGGGGAGTTGGAAGGTTGAATTGGTCCAAGTGAATCAAATGGGTTAAGTGTTATTTAATTGGGTCAAAGTTGTGAAATGGGTCGGGTTTGACTTTGTTGACCACTAAGTGAGTCCAAGATTGATTAAATTGGGGCTGGTTGGAGTTTGAAATAAAATCAAATAGTTGAGTTAAATAAGTGAACTAATTTGGAAATAAATTATAAGTGAGTGAGTTGATTTGAAACAAGTTATGAGTAAGTGAGTTGTTTTAAATTATAAATGAGTGGAGTATGAAGTTGAAGGGCTGGTTTTCATATTCAAATAAGATGGCCACAACGTTGGAATACATGGGAGTGTTATTTTCATGTATGTAACTCCAAGGATGGAGAATGAATGGGTTGCTGTTATGTGGAGTTACAAAAGAAGTTTTGACTTTTCAAATTCAAAAAGGTACACCACACGTTGGAACATGGAAAGGTTTCATCTCAAGATGAAACCCCCATTTGAATTGTTAAAGAGAGAATGAGCTAAGGAGGGGGGTTACACAAATACAACCCAAAGAGACGTTGGATGCTTCGGGAGGTTTCATTTCAAAGATGAAACCCCCAAGTAAGCATAAAGGGCATTGGTTAATGTGGGAGTTACATGTGAGGTTAACCTTGGGCTGGTTTTGATTAAACAAGGAGTTCTCATTTCACTCTCTCTATCTCTCTCTCTTTGCCGTCTTCTACATTCCAAGATCAAGAATAGCAGCTGGCTACTGATTTGCAATCAGTCCTTGGTTGATTTCTTTCACCAAGACAAAAGCACACATTGAGCAAAGGAGTTTGGCACCAAGGTTTAAGATCAAAGTTCCCTTTCTCTCTCTTTCTCTCTCATTTTCTCTCTCAAATCCTTGTCACCTGGCTGAAGTATTCCAAGGAGGTTGTAGCAAGGTTAATCTCAGTTAGGAGAACAAGAAGGTAGAGGGAAGGCTAAGGATCTAAAAGGAGTCAAAGAACCGAAGGAGTCGCGGTGTGGTAAGTGCACTATGAACCTTGTCAAATAAGTTGGTTAAGGGAATGTGATTCGGCCATTGTATGTCCAGATCCATCAATGGTTTAGATTAGGTATTATGTTGTCTTTAAATAACAAAATATGGACCATAGGGTTCGGCCCCTTTGGATGGCCGAACCCCATGGAAAACCTTGGTGATTTTTATGGTGTTTGAAAGACAAAATCCATATTATGAAATGAAGGTTTTAAAGGATTTTAAATGGAGATAAGCTTGCTGTTTTGGACCAGTTATGGGATGGCTGAATCATGTGACTTTCATGGTTAAAGTATGGAGTCTCATATGTATATAATTGATGGAAGTATTGTCTTAAGAGAACCATAGCAATGGCCGAACCCCATGGACTGTTTTTGATGGCATGTTTGGGTTGAATCATATTGGAAATC
>CM023536.1:73921145-73979606 GCA_013350335.1 Chimonanthus salicifolius | reverse complement strand
GGCGGAACCCTTGAGGAGGCACACAGGAGGGGTAGTAGTAATTAGATATTTCATAATTATGTTTATGCGTTAGTAGAGAGGCCCTTACTTCTATGGATTTATTATTGTATGTAGTTTGTTTAGATGACCGTATAATTATATTTGAACAATCAATGGTTGTTGGTTACATTTAAAAGTAAAATGGACTTTCATTTTACTAATCTTAAGAGGGAGGTAGTTATCCGTTTCAAAAAAAAAAAAAAATTAGACTGATATCTATCTTTTGGGGATTTTCTTGAGATATTCTGAAGATAACGCTCCCGTAACGGGACGAGGCATTACAAATTGCCCATGGTTGCTCATGATCATTAGTGAGAAACGATCAATTGTCCGTGACCTTTTTCTACCCATTTGAAAACAATTAATGCGCAATGGTCACTTTACAACAACTATTTTGAACACGCAATCAATCATGGTTGCACGATCAATCTCCCGTTGTAACTTCAGGATTTTCTTATTTGCCTATTAAGCACCAAACCTTGTTGTATTTTGGTTGGACCTCCCACTTGGAAAATGACAAGGCAAAAGCATAGCTCCCCACTCTTTCTAAGCACTAGACTAGAGAGAAAACATTCTAGGATAACTATTGGTGTATCTTAAATCTTGGAGACCTTACCCAAGGACTGTGATTGAGCATACACAAGTCACATCGTTGACATCACATTGGGAAGAACATCTTTAAGAAGCACACATCTACAAGTTTGAGCTATCAAAAGGCAAGTCCTTCCTAAGTTTGATTTTATTTTCAAATCTTGATTTTGAAATGGATTAAAGAAAGGTGTTTGAACCACTATAAGAAATAGAAGGATCGGAGTTGGGTGAAATTCCCAACCAATTGATTAGGTGGAAGTCATAATCTATTAGTGTGGATTTAATTCTCCACTTAGAGAATTGGAGTAACCCAAGGTTGGGTGAGTCTCAATAGTGGATGTAGGTGGTTAACTAAACCACTATAAATTGGTCTTATGGTGTTAAAGTCTTTTTGTGATTGTTCTTTAAATTGGCACACTCTTTTATCACACACTTGATTAATCTAATTTATTCTGCTGCAAATCATTTCATTAATCAAGATTTTTTAAAAACCATTAAAATTGGTCATTGCCCTATTCATCCCCCTTTAGAGTCAATCTTGCATCGGGTTCTAGCACACCGAGAACTTTCATTTGGTATCAGAGCTCGTGCTCTTCATAAAGGATCTAATATCCGAGTTGATCCGTGCTAGAACATCATCATCATGGATGCCCAAAAACTTGTTTGTAGATTTCTGTTGTTTGTTTTATATCCTGTTGTATTTGATAACAAAAATAGAGAATATCTTGGTATTCTATGATGAAAAAGATTGGACCTCTATCCAAAAAGATTTTATTGAAAACTTTAGCAATTCTTTGGATAGTTCAATGGATGGCTCCACTCTCATAACCAATTGGAGAATCATGAGAGAAATGAAAGTTTCAATTGTTTCATAGCCTCCATTGTTGATGTACATGGGGATGATAATGAGGATCCTAATGAGGATGAAGATGACCTCCAAGAATTCTATAATGCCTTGTATTTAGAAAGTATGAGATTGGCTACGGATATTGATAAGGTAAAAATTGAGAATGCCAAACTCTCTAGCCAACTTCAAATTGTTAATATGGAAAATGATTCTCTCTCCTCAAATTTGAAAATTGCAAATGATGAAATCATGAACTTGAGAGAATCACATAAACTGCTTCAAGAAAATTTAAAATTGCATGAGAATGAAATCTTGAAGCTAAATGATGTTGGAAGATGTCATAAAGATGAGAATTTAAAATTGAGCTCAAATTTTGAAAAAGTTAAGAAATCTCAAGATATGGTTACCAAAGGAAATCTATGATTGGAATAATTTATGTTGGGTAAACCTCATGGTGATTGGCATGGTAATTCTCAATCTAACCCAAGGAGACCCATGAACCAATCCATCTTAGGTAAAAGCCACAACACACACACTACAAATATTATGTTTTATTGTGGATTAACCGGGCATTTCAAGCATGAGTGCAAGACAAGGAGAATACAGGTTAAATCAAAGGTAGCTAATGGTCTTTCTCCAAGAGAAAAGAAGTGAAAGATTGAGGTGATTGAAAATTCAAACTTTGCCAAGAAAATAAGGTAAATCATTTTGTATATTTGAATGTTCATAGAAACACTATGCACCTTACTTCATGCTTCATCCCAACATAGGCAAATCAAATAAGGATAAGTTGAGACCTCCTCATATCATTGATAGGAAAATTAAAAGGATGGTCTTGTCTCATTTCAATGAATTTGGGCCAAATGTTCATGATGGTAGAATCAAAATGCCTAATGTTCAAAGATTTGAGAGGAATTGCCCGGATCAAAATTTCATTTGGATCCCCAAGGGATAGGACCTTGTTCATGTCCTACATTGGTCTAAGAATTGTGCAAAAATGGAGTATCTCTAGATCAATTGTAGTTTAACTCAATATTTGTTCAAGTGAGTTCAAACAACCAAGGGTTGTGGCATGGTACATTTGACTCTTTCAATCACTTGATTGTACTCATCCTAGCTATAGTATTAATCTTTCTTGAAGTGTCATAGAAATGTGGACTTTGATTCCAAGTCCTAAGTTCTTAGCTCGTATGTGTTATGTTTTCAATATGGTTAACACATTATAACACATTTGAATTGGTTTTTGGAATCTTAGTGTGTATTTTGCCTTCTTTCCATGTTTTAATTGGTATACTTTTAGGATTTTTGTGGAAGATACTTGTGTGGCATATATGTTTTTATTGGTAGAATCATGTTCATCTTATGCCACACATTTTAGAAAACTAAGAGAGAGATTTCAAATTGAAAAGGATGTAAAATAAAAAATTGTGCTGTCATGGCGACATATTGCCATTTTACGATGGATCGGCAACGACTGATCGCCTTCAGCGATATATCACCAGTGCACAAAAGGTTTGGTTAAAAACCCCTCTTCTGATTTTATGTCGCATTCCATGAACTTAAACTGGTATATCTTTTTGTGGAATGTGTATTTTCATGTAGGCTTGCACATTATGCTTTTATTTGGATTAATTGTTGTTTCATTTCATTCCACATGTCAAGTTATTTGTGCGTCTTTTGGGAATGAATGAAGATTGTGCATTACGTCATGTATTAATCTTGTATGCGCTTGCATTATATCTCTCTTCTTCCCTGATCTTGGTTTGGTAGAATCTTATTTTTGAGACGATCATGTGCACATACATAGTGTTGTTTCATTCTAAGTTCTCAAATTTGTGAATATCTTGTGGAATGAAACTTGATCCATGCTTGTGAATGGTATTGATGATCCAAATGTGACCAAATCTTAAAATTAGTAATCCATTCATGTACCATTCTATTCAAAGATGGGAGTATCCTGGGTGAGTGGTAAAAGTAATCAAGCATGGTAGCTAAGATGGTGATGGCAAACACTTGTATGCTTTACATGGTGATCACTTCTCTTGCACCATTCCCTTGATCTATTATTGGTACATCTTGGTGCATTTGAAAATGTTTTGGCAAGTGTTTGTGTTTATGGACTCTAATGTGCTCTTATCATTGTTGTATTTTTGCATGTCATATTTTCTCATACATCATTTCCATGCATCTTATTGGTACATCTTATGTGAAATGAATGTATGTCATGTGTGTTTGTGCCCTCATTCCTATTCTCATCATTGGTATATTTGTGGAATGACGTTTGGTTCATGAAACACCAAGCTTTTGCTAAACCTAAGAATGCCCTATCATATGACATCACACAATGGGCAATGGACTTTTAAATTTGTAAATTAAAATGCCCAACGTTATTAGATTGGATTGGATAAAAAATTTCAAGTTGGACTTATAATGGTATATTGATCCATGATCCAAGTGTTTGTGCATATATTAGTAATTTGATTAAATTATCAAATGGCACACAATTGTGTGACTGTATGGAATTGCATCAGCATTCAAAGGTGGTTTGCAAAACTTGTTGACTTATGAAGTCGCATGCATCAACAACACTCTTCATCTCTCAATTTGTAAATCTTATAGGGATGTATTATTATCTTTCCAATTGTCTTAGAATGCACTATCTTGGAAAATCATTAGACATTGGAAATGTGTTTTTGGAGAAATGTTCAAAATAAGGAAAATATTCCTTCTCCAAAACTGTATTTGGTATTCATGGTTTAAACCTTCAAATGTAATTTGAAAAGTAAGGTTTGAATGCAACCTAGTTTGCACCTGTGGCTTGGCTTTCAAGAACAATCAAATGTAGAATCTGAAAACCAATTGGATTTTGATAGAAAAAGCTAACATGGTTAAGTTGTCCAAATTCTATGGACTTGGTGCATTGTGCTCTCAAATTATTGAGCAAGGGAGAGCACACCTTGGAAAATTTAAGTGGAACCCAACACCTTAGGATGACCTTGCCTAGGCTTAGTGCTCATATCTGGTAAATCAAGTAAGCCTAGTGGTTATTTGACACCAAAATCAGAACATGACTTAAATATTGAAAACCATAGATTTTACTGTCAGGACGACACATCATGTGGCGATACACCGCCATTGATAGGGACCATCAATTGTGGTATAGCGATGCATCGTATGGAAAAACGAAGGTTCTGGTTGGAATGGGCTGTCAAACACCAGTCGTCTCAGAACATGATCAATTGTACAATACGATCAATCGTTGAGACAGGGGTTGACCCATCAGTCATGCTATCTGTAACGCCCCACCCTTTTTGATAATTTCAGAGTCTAATTTTTTTTTTAAATTATAATAAAACCTCAGAAAAGAGAGCGGGCGGCGTCACGACGCGAGTTAAGTTCAGACTACCCAAGTCTGAATCTTAACTGGCCACCCAGTGTACATGGACTGGACCAATAATGAACACACATGGAACTAACATCAACATGTGGAATAACCTAGATTAATTGCAGAATAGAAAGACAAGATAACAAGTAACAGTCTTAAACATTTTATCATAGATCAACCATCCAAATGTTATCAACCTAATCAAACCATAGCAAGTAGTGAATTATTACATGTCCCACAAAAGTATTCAAAAGACAGTAATATAAAGTAGTTCAGTCCTTCATTCAAGCACTTAGGCTTGGCTCCCCTCCCGGTCAACGACCTTTCCTTTCCCTTTGCTTGTACCTGCAATTTCCTCTGAGGATAGAATTAGGGCGTTAGATCAACGCGCCCAGTAGGTTATCGAATCAGGGCTACCACATCTAAGCATATAAAACATGCATATACATATCATAATACATGATCATCAAAACAGGTAAAACAATGCTATGAAGTATGCACATGCAATGAGCATCCCCCATCATGTACCTTCATAGCCATCACTTGATGTGCCTTGCACCGTCAAGGTAAATTACAATACAACTTCCATCTCTTCATCATTGATTGATTCATATCACGTATTAGTCCTCCTGGCGGGACTCTCATCGCCTAAGGAGACCAATGTGACTATGATCATCATGTTACTCCTCCTGGCGTGACTTGCACCACCGAGGCAGGACGTAACCTATAAATTGAAACACTGTAGAACCTCATTCATAATCCCATGTCTACGCATGAGATGCCAATGCCTGTATGCCATTTGTTAATGCATAATATATCATTTGAAACACATATATTAAAACGAGAGTATCATAAGAAAACTGGGTAAAACCGTGGTTACAAGTAGGTAGGAAACCTCTGAAGAATCACTTCAGTGTCTGTTCTCTCTTAGGCTTTATCCAGTCACCGCTCGCAGTTTGTAACTCCCATTGGTTTAGTATCTAATTTGAATTTGTAACTCCCCTCCTCCAAGTGTGAACACACTTTGTAACTCCCATTGGTTTAGTATCTAATTTGAATTTGGAATGCTATAATCTATTGTGTGTAACTCCTCCAATCAGCTACCCATTTTATTCTCCAACCTTGGAGTTACATGCATGAACCATCATTCCATGTACTGGCTGTCTTTTGAAGACCCAACCAATGTACTCTAACCATTTCCAACGTGTAATACTTTGCATTTGAAATCACACTCCCACCTCCAACGTCTTCCATGTATATCTTTGTGATTATTTGCATTCTCTTCTTTATTGATCTCTCATTATCCTTGCATTTGTAATTCTCAAAACAGCCATCCCCCTAACTCCATTGTAGCCATTACATGCATGCAATGTTCTCATGCATCCAACGTCCCTATGCATCCCATGTAACTTCAAAATGTAACTCCCATCCAAAATGTAACTCCCATTTTATTCATCACATAAATGAGAGTTACATGCATGGTAATGCCTCCCATGCACCAACGTTTTTCCTTGCTCAAAATTTGGAATTAAAACACTTCCCCTCTTATTCACACACTTCACTCACTTTCAATAAATTTAACTCCCTCAACTCATCTTATTCATTTAATGTAACTCAACTAATAAATTCCACTCAACTCACTCCAACGTTTATTTCAACTCAACCCACTTAAACATTTAACTCATCTTAACCCAATTGAGCTTTGAGCTCACCAAATAGTCAAATATGTCAACTACGACCCATTGAGTCCAATTTGGCCATTTTGACCCATTTCACAAAATTTGACCCAAATATGATTTTTGACCCGTTTAAGTATATCTTAAACATTTATTTGTTTTGTAAACAAACTTCCATCCTTTGGGTCTTGATTGAGCCATTGACCCATTTAAATTCAAATCAATTTTATCACAATGGCAATTCCGTAAATATGAATAATTTCATATAAAATGATAACTTTGAAATTCCAGGGTGTTACATTACCAAGCAGAAGACCCACGTCCAACGTGATCCGGTCTACCTCGCCCTGCATCCCTTCACCTTATAGGTGATTCAGTCAAGCTCTAAGGCAGTCGCTCCGCGTCTGACGAAGCTAGTACCACCCCCACCGGGTAAAATAGTACTTAGCTCTGCGCATTCCAGCACATCTAGTGTGCCAAACAGCCGTGAGAGCGCCCTCCAGCGCGTAGCATGCGAGGGACCCACTCCTCAACGGTGGCCCTACGGGACCAAGTCTCCCTATTTCGTATCAAGGTTCCCACAGCCTCATAGCTACTCAAAGCCATACTCATGAAGTTTATATTCTTATCTCATCAATACCATGTGAGGGACGCACCCATACCACATCTCAATGTAATCAAGTGACCTCGTCACCTATATCTTAGTGCCAAAAATCCTCTTAGAATCATAACATCGCATACTTTATATAAATTCATACTTCATCCTTGTACAAAGGTGGGTAGGGTGAAACAAAACCCTATAGAGAACAAAATACACCCTTACCAAATAATCCTCTTTTTAATACCCCTTCATATTACTTCCTAGCCTAGTCTTCCGTAGAAGATTCCGCATCAAAAGCGAACTTGAAACGGTTATCAGGACACGTCATCGCCGTGTGCCCCAATACTTCACATGTTGTGCAGCGTATTAATCCGGGTCCTCCAATACAAGGACAATTAGTCCTCGCCTTTCCATGCCCATGCAGTCCACAGAACGGGCAAACAACACTTAGCGGGTGAGGACAATACCGGCAGTGGTGCCCATCTTGATTGCACAGTTCACATGTGTCATAGGGATCTATCTCCCCAAGTGATTCCAATATAATAGGTATACCAGCCATGGGATCCTCCAGTAAATGTGCTAGATCATCCTCCTCTTCCTCAGGAGGTCCCACTAACCAAGGAATATCTTCCATAAGATACTCCGGTAATGGTGCTAGGTTCACCTCCTCCATTGGTGCTAAGTTCAATTCTTCCAATGGTGCTAGATTCCATTCCTCTTCCTGAAGGTTCACATTAGCCTCCATGTTGGTGTTGTTAGAAGCAGACACCAAGTCTATGGGATTGCTAGGAGTTCCACTGTAACACTCTAAGTACTCCACATTACTCGACATATCTGTATCATATCAATAAAACACAAGAATATTCAACAACAATTTTAAATAACCCACTCTTGGTTTTCAGGGGAATCTGATCACGGATTATATCATGTATTTTGTTTGGGGAAGATTACCAAATCATCACTCTTTGTATTCTTTTGTTTCTGGGGAAATCTCTAATTTCCTGTTGTTTGTTTCTCAGTGTGGGGATTTCAAGGGAGTACATCCTACCTTGCTATGTTTGATATGTCCACTTATGATGATTGTACTTTACTTTGCTATCTTTCATTGTCGTTCTCAGATTGATTGTTCAGTCCGAGTCACTTGAAGTAAATTAATCCGGCCCCCAGTCAGCGGACTCCGAAGAGTCGGTCAGTTCGGATTCTTATCCGTCAGTGAGACATGAAACCATCTTAATCTTATTTCGATGATTCAACTTCCCGTTTCGTTCTGATACCAACTGTAACGCCCGCCCTTTTTGATAATTTCAGAGTCTAATTTTTTTTTTAAATTATAATAAAACCTCAGAAAAGAGAACGGGCGGCGTCACGACGCGAGTTAAGTTCAGACTACCCAAGTCTGAACCTTAACTGGCCACCCATGTGTACATGGCCTGGACCATGATAATGAACACACATGGAACTAACATCAACATGCGGAATAACCTAGATTAATTGTAGAATAGAAAGACAAGATAGCAAGTAACAGTCTTAAACATTATTTATCATAGATCAACCATCCAAATGTTATCAACCTAATCAAACCATAGTAAGTAGTGAATTATTACATGTCCCACAAAAGTATTCAAAAGACAGTAATATAAAGTAGTTCAGTCCTTCATTCAAGCACTTAGGCTTGGCTCCCCTCCCGGTCAACGACCTTTCCTTTCCCTTTGCTTGTACCTGCAATTTCCTCTGAGGATAGAATTAGGGCATTAGATCAATGCGCCCAGTAGGTTACCGAATCAGGGCTACCACATGTTAGCATATAAAACATGCATATACATATCATAATACATGATCATCAAAACAGGTAAAACAATGCTATGAAGTATGCACATGCAATGAGCATCCCCCATCATGTACCTTCATAGCCATCACTTGATGTGCCTTGCACCGTCAACGTAAATTACAATACAACTTCCATCTCTTCATCATTGACTGATTCATATCACGTATTAGTCCTCCTGGCGGGACTCTCATCGCTAAGGAGACCAATGTGACTATGATCATCATGTGACTCCTCCTGGCGTGACTTGCACCACCGAGGCAGGACGTAACCTATAAATTGAAACACTGTAGAACCTCATTCATAATCCCATGTCTACGCATGAGATGCCAATGCCTGTATGCCATTTGTTAATGCATAATATATCATTTGAAACACATATATTAAAACGAGAGTATCATAAGAAAAACTGGGTAAAAACCGTGGTTACAAGTAGGTAGGAAACCTCTGAAGAATCACTTAAGTGTCTGTTCTCTCTTAGGCTTTATCCAGTCACCGTTCGCAGTCGTGCACCGTCACCGATATCCGTCACCTTATTCACATAAATCATGGACCAACTTTTAATCCCTTACTTTATTTGATTCCCATTTTTGAGTCTAAGTCCACAAATACCAACTCATGGTTGTGACGTTTATTTACAAACATGCCATTGCTACCAATACCTTGATTAAACTTTACAACTTACCCACAACCTTAACATGGTTCAGCCATGTTTTGGCCGACCAAATCAGCAAACATAATTCCATTTTTAATCACACCCACATCCATAATATGGCCCATGAAAACAGTCCATGGGGTCTATGGTTTCCATGTTTTCCAACATGAAAACCAACCCTCTTTTACATGGGGTTCGGCCCTCCGTGTTGGCCGAACCCAATGGTTATGTTTACTATTTTTAAATCTCATATAAACATGTATAAACAGTATATTAATATCAAGTTTTAACTCTCAAAGAAATCATCCAAAACAGTCCATAAAAAATCTATGGTTTACATGTTTTTCCAACATGAAACCAACATTCTTTTACATGGGGTTCGGCCCTCCATGGTGACCGAACCCAATGGTTAGGTTTACTGTTTTTAAACCTCAGATAATAATGTAATAACAGCATATTAAATCAGGTTTTAACTTTCAAACAACCCATCCAAAACAGTCCATAAAATGTCTATGGTTTACATGTTTTTCCAACATGAACACCAACATCCTTTTACATGGGGTTCGGCCCTCCATGGTGACCGAACCCAATGGTTAGGTTTACTGTTTTTAAACCTCAGATAATAATGTAATAACAGTATATTAAATCAGGTTTTAACTTTCAAACAAACCTCCAAAAATTAGCCCATTTTCGTAGGGTTTTAATTTCCAAAAACTATCAAAAACAGTCCACAAAAATCCATGGTTTTCATGTTTCCAAAACATGAAAACCAAGCCATCTCTTACGTGGTTTAGACCCTTGTCAAATTCGGCCATAGCATGGCCAAATTATGACATTCAAATTCATGCTTTCAATCTTTCCAAAGTATGTATCTTAAACCTCCAAAATCAGTCCTATACTTGCATGGTTTAAATCTTACAAAACCATCAAGTGTAACCATAATATTTCATGGGGTTCGGCCATCCAAAGTGGCCGAACCCTATGTCCATGTTTTCCATCTAATTGAGCATAAAGGAATCATATTTTAACCCTTTGATAGATTTGACCATCACATGGCCAAATCATGTCTTATTTTACCCATTTTATTAACCATAAATCAATGGGAAAAACTTACCACTTTCCTTTGCCTTTTGCTCTTGACTTTTAATCCTTGTTTCCTTAACTCCTTGCTGATTGTATGCTTGAATATTTGGTACCAAAAGCCTCTGCTGTTCCAGCCAAGAATACCAATTGAAGAGAGAGAGAAAGAGATGGGAACAATTGGGTTCCTTTGACAAAAACGGCCAACCATGGGTGTTTATTGCTTTTTGTAGTTCAGCCCCAAAAACCTCTCGATTCTCTCATAACTTCTTGCTCAAAACGGTGGGCATTGGGTGCCATCCAAGGCACCCCTTGGTAGCTATCAATGCAGCCATTCAAATCCCCAAGCAACCCACCTCAAACCCATGCACTTATATTTAATATTTACCATGGAACTCACCAAAACAAGTCCCCAACGTGTGGGACTTGTTTTGGTTGGTTTGAGACCAGCCAAACTCTTCCAATTCCCCTTGGACTCACTGAATTTACAGCCCCTTGAGTTTCCATTTTGACTCACTCAACTCAAGGTATTTTTTATTCCAACCCAACTCATCACATCTAATGCATTTCATTTAATGCACATGAGTTAACTCCCTTTTGATTTAATTCCAACTCACCTCAGTCCCACTCAACTGATTTGACTCGTGTTTGAGCTCCCTTGAGGGTTCACACGGTCAACAATAGTCAACTCGACCCGTTGGGTCCACTTTTAGCTCCTTGACCCGTTTTTGAGTCCATGACCCAATTATGGTATTTTGGTCATTTGTAAATGGTTTTCACACATGGATCAAGCCTACCCATTTCTTCTCCACTTGATTTCCAATCAACTAGGCTTAACCCCCTTTAATTTAAATTCACAAAATGGTCAAATCATCCATTTTGACCCGATGGGTCCCATTTGGGCCCTTTGACCCATTTAGCCATTTTTGACCCAAATGATGAAAATTACCCAACCAATCAAACTTAACATTCATAATGTGCTCATATGATTTTAATTTGAGCAATGGGCCCCACTATTTCCTTACTTAACATCACAAAATAATTAATTTAACACATCAGGGGCATTTTCGTAATTATCCACTTCATTGAGAAATTACCCAACCAATCAAACTTGACATTTATAATGTGCTCATATGACCTTAATTTGAGCAATGGGCCCCACCATTTCCTTATTTACAATCATATTTATTGAATTCACCAATCCATGGGCATTTTCGTAAATATTCATCTTATTGAGAAATCGGGGTGTTACACTATCAATTGCCTGAAGCTTGAATTTAACACACACACTGTCAAATACAGTCACGCTCAGGATGATACATTCGTTTGGCGGCAACCCATCGTGAGAAACCATCACGATCAATCGGGCGCACGACCCATCGCTAGAGACAGGGCCGAGACATTGGGTGCACAACCCATCGCCTTGTTATTGGTTGAGATTGTCTTGACAAACTCCTGTAAAAACAGGATAGACTCAGGCCGATACGATCGCCACCCCCACGATCAATCGTGAAGGACGATCAATTGTCAGTGAACGTTTTCTATCGGTTGGAAAACAATTTGTCACGCCCTGACCCTCTAGTCCCACTGACGTGAGATTTTTTTTTCTAACACATATACTGAACCGTTGCGGAAATCATACTAATACATGGACTTAATATTTCACATGACCAAGTTTGGATTTGACATTTGGCAGCCTTAGATCCAACCATACTCAGCAGGTAAGAATCCCAAGCTGATGAAGGGGTCACCATGGGTCCGCTTAAAACCCAAAACCTTGGCAGATTCCACCTCGACGCATAGTATATGGATACACTACTAACCCACATGTAAACTATAATTTGACCTCTTAGGAAAGTCCAAGTAGAAAATATCACAAGTAATCTACCTAACATTCACCATAAACAATCCCATCAACATCAGAATTGCAGATCAGAAAATGAAGTAGACTTTATTACATTCTATAGTGTTTCAACGAACACAATTAAGGGTTTATTACATAGCATGTTCATACGTACAACATCGAATAAGATAAATGTAACGCTCCGCCCTTTTTCACTCGCTTCTTCCTGTAAATCAGAGTCTATTTTTTTTTTTTATAAACGAAGAGTGATAGAGAGCGGGACATCACGACGCGAGCTAAGTCCGAACTTCCAAAGTCCGACCCTTAATTGGCCAACCCTATGTGTGCATGGACTCAGTCCATGAAAACAGTTCGCACATAGCAATATAAACATGCGGAATAAAAATCATAACATGCGGAAACATAATAGAACACAGTTCTATTCCATTTCAGATAGCAAAGTACGTCAAGTCTTTAATCATAATTATCCAATAAAACATCCAGCCATAGCAAATTCATCTAAGTTATTACAATCCGAATTTAGATACTCAAAATACAAGTCCATGAGTAGCTTAAACAAAATATAAGCTATAATCCTCCAAGCTCCTATGCCTGGCCCGTTTCGCGTTCATCGTTCCCCTCGTTTCTTGTATCATCAACTAGGGTAGAAGTAGGGCGTTAGAACAACTCGCCCAGTAGGTATTCCAATTCAGGTTAGCACATGGGTTAGTACCAAAAATCCAGGTATAATAAATATCAAATCCAGTTATAATATATCATACAATACTTATAAAGCATCGTATCCAAAACAGTGTATGATAATAGAGATCCAATCATACAGATAAAAACCGGAAACCTTGCATGATAATAAAGATCATAATCATGACAATTCAATGCCATCCATGCTATCATATGCAACGAGTCCCACCCATCACAAAATATGCTCTTGATGGAATGCTCCTCATCAAGGTATCCCCCACGATTCTTTTACGGACACCCCAACGGAGTGGTGGATCTCCGGCTACATTTCACACATAGTATCCTCTTGATGGAGTTCTCCTCATCAAGGTATCCCCCCCATGAGTGCTTTACGGACACCCCGACGGAGTGTGGGTCCCCGGCTACATATCATCCCTCCCATGCCATGCATGAGATGCAAATGCCAATGAAAACACATGCTATTTTATCATATAAACATAGCATTAAAAATCACATTTTTAAACATATCCAACACATACTATTTTAATCATATAAACATAGCATTTAAAATCACCATTTGAAACATATCCTTTGCAATATAAATTTTATCAAAAATAAGATAAAAACAGTGTACATAAACCCATGGTTTCAAAGAGGTGGAATCCCACCAAAGACCGCTAACGTGTCCTTGCGTCTTTCGTCCGGTAACCGCTCACGATCGTAAACACCTTGTGAAGTTCCGTTACCTTATAATATATTAATCAATCAAAACCAAGTCGCACTTGATTTTCAATATTTTAAATCCATAAACACAATTCTCATGGGGTTCGGCCATACACCATGGCCAAACCCATAGTCCTTTATTTTCATTTAATTACAATATTGCCATTCATGGCTAACCTTCCATTTTAGCAAGTATTTACAACCTTGCCACTGGTCTTAACATAACCAAAACATTCCTCTTGTTTAGGTTAGAAACATAGATTCATAAACATCTAAGTTCACCAAATAATTCCCATGGGGTTCGGCCATACACCATGGCCGAACCCATGGTCTAGCACTTTCACTCTTATTTACCACTTTGCCATTGCCTCCAACAACTTAGGCTTAGGTTCCAACACATAGGTCCATTTATTTATTTTAAACATTCATAACACTCCCAATAACCCTTTAAAATAATTCATAACCGACTCCATCAACTTATGTTTGAGTTTCAAAACATAGTTCCATTAATTCTACATAATTACCATATTGCCATCCAAGGCTATACTTTCATTATTCTCATCCTTCATCCCTTGGTTTGGTGAACCATTCAATTACATTATACAAAGGCCCATTATACAAGTTCACCATCTTAGGTCCATAAATGACCCATAATTACTTCACCACTTTGGTCCATAAAGAACCTCATGGGGTGCGGCCATACACCATGGCCGAACCCATGATTCTCCACTTTGGCCTTTAATTACACTTGCCATTACCTTCATCACCTTAGGTTTAGATTCCAAAACATAATCCATAATTCATTTATTTGCATTCTCTAGTTGGTCCACCATTCATTTAAATATTGAGTCCATACATGACCCATAAAAATTGGTTCATGGGGTTCGGCCATACACATGGCCGAACCCATGATGTCTAAGTTCCAATTTTTAGCATACATTTACATCTTTGCCATCCTTAGGTTTCTTTAATTAGACATATGCGCATATTCATAGATTTTTATATCTAATACTCGGCCATGTACTATTTATTCAATTAGACATATTCTTTATTGATCATGATTAGCTAAAGCAATATCCCATCTCATCCATGCGTGTTGCCCATCTTGGTTAATCCTTGTTCAACTAAAAACTTCTAAAAGCTAGTCATCAATATCTTCCATTTCCTAAAATCTTTCCATGTCGACCCCACATACACTGCCCATGATCTTTTATTTAATCTTAGCCATTTTGCATTATTATTTAATTCAACCCCATTTAATTTAAATTGAACTCTCTAGGTGGTCATCCAAATTAACCATGACCCATTGGATCCCAATTGGGCATTTGACCCAAATAAACAACCTTGACCCAATTAAACATATCTTTACCCATTTATTTTAAATTGAAACTATAACATATATGTTGGATTTTAATTGGACAAAGACCCAACACTTTACCCATATAAAGTCCATATCTAAAATTCACAAATTAAATGGGTAATTTCCATAAATATTTATAACTTGAAAATTCGGGGTGTTACAATAAACTTGAAATCCCAAGAGTGGGTAAATATCTAGAGGGCTTCCACCCCTTTCTATAGCTGAAGATTCTCTTGTCCTTCATCCCCCGGATTTCCTTTTTCGTAAGGGGTGTGAACTTTACAAGCTCAGTGAAAACAAAGCAACAGAAAGTCCTAGATAATAAAGTATATTATCAGCATAATAAACATGTTATCAAACAGCAGTTTATACACTCATAAATCATGTAGAATAATGTCAATACAGTTATCCATCATAAAATGCCCTTTCTTTCTCAAAAAACTACCCTCTTCAAACGACGTCTACGGCTCTTCTCTAGCAGCGAGTAATACGTTTCCTACATCACTGGCAAATTCATGCTCATTGCTTCACATAGCCCGTATTTTAAATACAGTCGTACTAGTGCCCTCTACGAGCTAGGTACTTCATACATTGGTGTGAGGTAATTTGATATGCAATGTAAGGCCCCGCCCTTTTTCACTCGCCGAAAATCAGAGTGTAACACCCAACCCTTTTTCACTCGCTGAAAATCAAAGTCTATTTTTTTTTTTTAATAGAAAGTGTGATAGAAAGCGATATGCTACGACGCGAGCTAAGTCCGAGCTTCTAAAGCTCGACCCTTAACTAGCCAACCCTATGTGTGCATGGACTAAGTCCACGAATATGGTTCACACGCCATAAGTTATACAAGCGGAATAAACCTAACTGCGGAATTATAGTAGAATCCTAATTCTATTCCATTTTTTATAGCAAAGTAGTTCATGTCTTAACCATAATTATCTTAACATAAATATCCAAAATAAACCATTCAAACCATAGCAAAATATCTAAGTTATTACATGCCCGAAATGCTAGCTACTCGAATTACATAGTCCATGAGTAACTTAAACAAAATATAAATAAACACATCCAAGCTCCTATGCTTGGTTCTGATCACGTTCATCATTCCCTTCAATTCCTGTATCATCCACTAGGGTAGAAGTAGCGAGTTAGAAAACGCGCCCAGTAGGTATTCCAATTATGGTCAAACACATGGTTAGTATAAAAACATATATATATATATATATATATATATATATATATATATATATATATATATATATATAACATAATAACAAAACCATGTAAAATAATGCCATGCCATGGTGTTGTATGCAATGAGTCCCACCCATCACAAACACATGTATCCTCTTGATGGAATTCTCCTCATCAAGGTATCCCCACAGTTGTCGTACGGATGCCCCGACAGAGTGTGTTCTCCGGCTACATCTTGATGGATAATGCACATCAAGGTCTTCCCACAAATGCCTTACGGAAGCCCTACGGAGCGTGGCCTCCGGTTACATTTCCTCCCTCCCATGCCATGCATGAGATGCAAATGTCCATATGCTATGTAATAGTGTATATCATAGCATAAAAACCTCATATTTAAAACATATCATTTTTTTAACATAACTCATCAATATAAGAATTAAAACCATCATACAATTCTCATGTTTTCAATGAGGTAGAATCCTACCAGTGACCACTAGTGTGTCCTTGCGTTTTCGTCCGGAAACCGCTCACGACCGTACACCCCTTGTGAGGTCCCTTTACCTTATAACATGCCAATCAATCAATCCCATGTCCATTTGATTCACAATTATGTCTAAGTCCATAAACACAACTTTGTGGGGTTCGGCCATACACCATGGCCGAACCTCACTCACTAGGTTTTAGTCCCTCCTTTGATTTATTAATCAATCACCTCTAAGTTAAACATTTAAATACTTAGTCCACAAAATACACCTTAGTGGGGTTCGGCCATACAACATGGCCGAACCTCACTCACTTGATTTTGGTCCTCTTTGTAGTCCTTTGATCATTTACATTAAATCCAAGATCAAGCCATCTTTGATTTATAACTCTAATCACTTATACAATAATAATCTAATGTTGGTAACAACCTAAGTCCATAAAAACATTCCTCATGGTGTTTGGCCATACACAATGGCCGAACCCATGATCTTTCATTTTACCCATATTTACTTCTTTGCCATTTTTCCATCACCTTATGTTTTAGGTCCAAAAACATAGGTCCACAAAATATTCCTCATGGGGTTCGGCCATACACCATGACCGAACCCATGGTCCTTCCATTCCATGAGTCAATCATACATTTTAGGCCACTTATACAAATCTATATCCAAGAACATAATCCATTCATCTAACATGATAGATCCATGAATGACCCATTTACATGGTTCATGGGATTCGGCCAAACACCGTGGCCGAACCCATGATGTCTTATTTTCCCATTTTCTCCTTTAAATGGTTTACACTCTTAGGTCCATATTCAAAGTCCCTCCATGGGGTTTAACCATAAATTTAGGTTCATCCTTTTGGATCATCGTTTACCATGTTTAAAATCAATTAAACTTATCACCTTTCCCCATCATGTCCATGATCTAAATACATGAACATAATTCCATAATTCTTTATGGGGTTCGGCCATACTCCATGGCCGAACCCCTTTAACATCCTTAATACTCACCAATATCCTTTCCATGGGGTTCAGCCATACAACATGGCCGAACCCTATGGTTCATCATTTCCCTTCTAAAATCTTACATTTAAGATTGATCTTTTGATGGGGTTCAACCATACATCATTGCCGAACCTCATCCAACCCTTCCTTTGTCCTTAATGGTTTTTATACATAAAACCTTAGGGTTTGGCCATGCAAGGGCCAAGCCATGGTCCTTGATCATCTTTCTTTACTTAATAAAAATCTAACAAGTACTTACCGATTCCGCGACTCCTCCGGTTTCTTTCACTCCTTGTTCCTTTGATCTTCCTCTTCCTTAGCCTCTTCTTCCTCCTCGATCCTTGGCCGAGATTGACGTTGATAAAATCTCTTGGAGTGGTTCGGCCAAGAGATATAGATTTGAGGGAGAGAGAGAAGCTTGGGATAGAAAATACTCCAAGTCCTTGTCTTGAGAGTGGTCGGCTTTGTGTGAGAGGGAGAGAGAGTGAGATGAACCTACACTAAGTGTTCTTGTCTTGAGGAGTGATTCGGTCAAGAGAGGGAGAGGGAGAGAGTGAAATGAAAGCTCCACTCCTTTCTTGATTAATGAGGGTCGGCCAAAGGTGGTGTCCCTTGGTGACACCCCTTTGTAACTCCCATGCCCTTTTACCTCCCTCTTTAAAGTTTCATTTGGGGGTTTCATCCATGAGATGAAACACGCCCAACGTTTGGCTCCTGGGTTTCCATCTTGCGATGGAAACCCCTCCATGCTTCCAACGTGTGCTATGTATAACCTTGTGTGGCATCATAAAACCGTCACCTTCCCATTCATGATACACATGGAGTTTCATCCCATGAGATGAAACTCCCATGTTACCAACGTGTATCCTTGAATTGGTATTTGAAACAACCAAACTCCTCACCTCCCTCATTAATGGTTTATTTGGAGTTTCATCCATTGAGATAAAACTCCCAACTCCAACGTGTATGCCTTGTGTTGGGTCTCATGAGATGTATCTCTCTACCTACTCCACTCACTTTAGTTCAAGGTCCCATTAACTTCCCATCCAACTCACCATAACTCAATTATTGTTCATTCTTTTAAACTCAACTCACTTAAAATCAACTCAAATACATAATTCTATTTCCACCATAATTCAGCCCCAATTAAGTAAGCTTGAACTCACTTTGTGGTCAACCAAGTCAACCACGACCCATTGGGTCCCAATTGGGCATTTTGACCCAATTAACAATTTTGACCGAATTAAATAAATCCCCATTTCATTCAATTTTGACCCAACACCTTACCCATCTAAGGTCCATATCCATTATTTCACAAATTGAATAGACAATTTTCATATAAAATTATAACTTGAAAACCTGGGGTGTTACAATGCAACCCTCTTTTTAAAATTTTCATCCCGAAAATCGAGCGAAGTAGGGTTTTAAAACAAATTACACAAATAACTCTGGGTGAGTTCTTCTCATTTCCGATTCAAGTTCCCAAGTGGCTTCCTCATTACCATGTCGATCCCATACCACCTTGACGAACTGAATCGCTTGGTTTTGTAAAACCCTTTGTTCTGTCTCCACCACTCTGACAGAATTTTCGACGTATGTTACATCGCTTTGCACTTCTATGTCTTGTACATTCAGTACATGTGAGGGATCAGGATTGTACTTCCTCAACATAGATATATGAAACACATCGTGCAAAGATGCCAACTGTGAAGGAAATGCCAATTGATAAGCCACCTCCCCCATCCTCCTTATGATTGAAAACGACCCCACATACCTAGGCGACAGTTTTCCCTTCTTCCCAAATCTCATGTGTCTCTTTCGTGGTGAGACTTTCAAGAACACTAAGTCTCCACCTCAAACTCCAGGAACCTCCTCCTCTTGTCAACGTAGCTCTTCTGACGACTCTGTACAGCAAGTAGGTGCTGCCGTATCAACTGAATTTGCGTTGTAGTCTTTGCAACTAACTCTGGTCCAATCAGTGCAGACTCACCGGCCTCTGTCCAGCATACTGGTGACCTACATGGTCTACCATATAAAACCTCAAATGGAGCCATCTGTAGCTTTTTTGGTAACTGTTGTTATAGGAAAACTCTACCAGCGGCAAATGATCCTCCCATCCACCCTTGAAATCTAGCATACATACTCTCAGCATATCCTCCAACGTCTGTATTGTCCTCTCCGACAGTCCATCAGTCTGTGGATGAAATGTTGTGCTAGTCAGTAGATTTGTCCCCATAGCCGACTGCATGCTTTGCCATACTCTGCCCGTGAATCGGCCATCTCTGTCTGACATAATAGTCCGGGGAATACCATGTAATCTGATGATATCCTTGATATACCGTCGACCCCAGGTCTCAGATGAATCTGTCATCCTGATGGGAAGAAAGTGCGCAGACTTGGTCAATCGGTCTACCACGACCCATATCGCATCGTTGCCCTTTGATGACCTTAGCAACCCTGTCACAAAATCCATGGAAATGTGCTCCCATTTCCACTCCAATACTGGTAAGTGTTTGAGTAACCCTGGTGTCTTCTGATGTTACGTCTTAACCTGCTGACAAGTTAAACAATGAGCAATAAATTCTGCCACATCTCTTTTGAGTCCGTGCCACCAGTAGTGTCTCTTTAGGTCGTGATACATCTTGGTGCTACCCGGATGAATAGAGAGTTTGGTCTGGTGTGCCTCGATCAACAACTCTCTTCTACAGCTTCTAGGCACATATATCCAACCTCGGAATACAAGACCCTGTCCCGGTCGTAACTCCCACTCCAGTAGGACCTCACCAGTAGACATCTTAGTCCATATCTCTTCCACTTCCGGGTCTGCCCGCTGTTCCTGTTCAATCTTGGAGACCATGTTGGACCGTATGATCAGATTGTACATACTCCCATGGTTACTGATATAAAGATCGAACTCTCGAATGGTATTCAGCATCTCCCATTCTGTTCTGATCAAACTAGCCATTGGTGCATGTGATATGCGGCTGAGGGCATCCGCCACTTTGTTCACCTTGCCAGGATGATAACGAAGTGCGAACTCATAATCCAGCAGATAGTCCATCCATCTGCGTTGCCTCATGTTGAGCTCTTTCTGATCAAACAAGTACTTCAAGCTTTTATGATTGGAAAACATTTCAAACTTCTCGCCATACAAATAGTGTCTCCAGCTTTTGAGGGCGAAAACGACTGCGGCTAGTTCCAAATCATGCGTGGGGTAGAGTTTCAACTGTCTTGAACCATACGACACTACACGATGACTTTGACTGAGAGAACACCCCAGTCCCTCTCCTGAAGCATCGCATTGTACCTCATAACCCTTGCCTCTTTCCGGCAAAATTAGGATAGGAGCAGTTGTAAGTCTCTCCTTCAGCTCCTCAAATCTCCGGTTGCACACATCTGACCACTCAAATTTGACTCCTTTCTAGGTGAGTCGGGTAAGTGGAGATGCAACCTTGGAGAAGTCCATGATAAACTTCCGATAGTAACCAGCCAAACCCAGGAAGCTACGAATTTCAGTCACATTTTTCGGTGCTTTCCATTCTCTCACTGTCGCCACCTTACCCTGGTCCACGACTATACCCTCTGCTGATATAACGTGCCCCAAAAAGTTAACCTTAGATAGCCAAAATTCACACTTGCTTACTTTGGCATATAGTTGGTTCTTCCTCAAGGTGTCCAAGACTATCCGCAGGTGCTCAGGATGTTCTTCCTGACTTTTTGTAACACCCTGGCCTTTTCACTCTAATAATCAGAGTTTATTTTTTTTTAATAATAATAAACAAGTGATCGGGACGGGTTGTCACGACGCGAGTTAAGTTCGGACTTCTAAAATCCGACCCTTAACTGGCCAAGCCCATGTGCGTATGAACTAAGTCCATAAGAACTGATCCACACATGGTACCAATGAGACTTGCAGAATCAACTTAATCTTAGTCTAACTACGGGTTATAATAGATCCTAAGACTACTCCATTTTTTATCTTTAGATAGCAAAGCATATAAACATAATCTCCAAAATTACTAACATAGCCTTAAACTAACATCCATACCAAACCATCCAAACCATAGTTAACTACATTATTACATGCCCACAAAATTTATCTACCAAAATTACATTGTCCAAATAACATAAATAAAAAGTCCATCAATCAAGTCCATTCAAAGCCCAAGTGCCTATGCTTGGTTTCCATCACGATCCTCGTTCTTTCCCTTTCCTGTGTCATCCACTAAGGATAGAGATAGGGCGTTAGATCAATGGGCCTAGTAGGTGTTTCCGATTAAGGCTACCACAAGGTTAGTATCAAATCATGCAAATAATATAACAATACATGTTCAACAAAATCTCATAAAACAATGCTATGTACATAATGTACATGTAATGAGTCCCAACCATCACAAATATACATAGCTACCTCTTGACGGGATTCTCATCGTCAAGGTACCCCACAGTGTGTAACACCCCGATTTCTCAATGAAGTGGATAATTATGAAAATGCCCCTAGTTTGTTAAATTAATTATTTTGAGATGTCAGATAAGGAAATGGTGGGGCCCATTGCTCAAATTAAGGTCATATGAGCACATTATAAATGTCAAGTTTGATTGGATGGGAAATGGACATCAATTGGGTCGAAAATGGCTAAATGGGTCAAAGGGCCCAATTGGACCCAATGGGTCAAAATGGATGATTTGACCATTGTGTAAGCTCAAATTAAATGGGGTCAAGCTGAGCTGATTGGAAATCAGGTATAGCAAAAATTGGTTAGCTTGAAACACAAGTGAAAACCAATTAAAAATGGTAAAATCAGCCCATGAATGGGCCATGTTGTCAAAACGGGTCAAGGGGCTGATTGGGGACCCAATGGGTCGGGTTGACTAGGTTGACCAAGGATGACCATGTGGGCCCTCAATTGAACTCAAGTGTGAGTTAATTCAGCTTGAGTTGGACTGATTTGAAGTGAGTTTGATTTAAGAAAAGAGTTTACTCAAACTTGGTGCATTAAATGTGATGAGTTGGATGAGTTGAGTTAGAATAAAAATATCAAGCGTCAAGTGAGACAAGAGGAAGTGGAAAGGTGTTGTTAATCACACACAGCCCTTGGAGAATCAATCCCAGCCGTTGAGAGTGAAGAGGTGCTTTGGCAAAGCCAAAGGACACCAAGCATGGGGCGGCATCATCTCATCCCATGAGATGCATGTGTTTAAACATGAAAGGTTGCAACATTTAGTGAAGGGGTGTCTTGGTTGACACCCAATACCGCATCGGTTTTGGCAAGATTAAATGAGGGAAATGAATGGAAGATGGGATGGAAACTACAAAAGGAAAAGGTTACCTTTCTTGGCCGATTTTTACATAGACTATCCAAGAAATTCCCATCTCTCTCTCCCTCTCTTCAAGTTCGTTTTTCTTGGCTGAACAGCAGAGGTTTTGGCACCAGTTATTCAAGCATAAACCAGCAAAGAATTAAGGAAAGAAGGAAGAAATAAAAGGGAGAAGGCAAGGATCCTAGGCAAAGGAAATTTGGTAAGATTTCTTAAGTGTTCAAGCCAAATAAGTTGTAAGAAAAGGGTGTGTATTGGGCCATAGTTATGGCCGAATGCACCAAGGTTTTAACCTTGAATAATGGACGTTTTAAAATGGTAAAAATGACCATTGGGTTCGGTCACCATGGAGGGCCGAACCCCATGTAAATGATTAGTGGTTTTGATGTTTTTGAAACATAGAAACCATGGAGTTTTTGTGGACTGTTTTTGAGGTTTCTTTGAGATTCAAATGCATGTTGTAAGGAGAGTTAAAAACATGATCTGAATGACATTAGGACTGAATGTATCATGGGTCTAAACAGTGGATATAAACTTATGAAATGGACCATGGGGATCGGCCATCTTGGATGGCCGAATCCCATGAAGTAATATGGTCATTTGGACAAGTTGATGAATGTATTTGGATGTTTTAAGAGGTAAAAAAATGCAGTAATGTTATGCTGTTTATTACTTGTCTAAATGAGATCTAAAACATATTTAAGAGGACCAAAACATGGACATAGGGTTCGGCCACTTTGGATGGCCGAACCCCATGAAAATATTAGATGATTTTGTGTGATAAAAACCATGTAAGAGTATGATGTTTTATGGGAATTAAATGAGGATATGGTTACTGTTTTTGGCTGGCTGGCATAGGGCTGAACCATATCAATGCTAGGGTTAAGTTATTGATTCAAATCATGGGTAGATGATGGACAAAATAAATCAAGAGAACCATTGGGTTCGGCCATGTGCATGGCCGAACCCCATGGGCTGTTTTTGGAATAAATGGACTAAGTTCATGGGTTGTGTTTGATATTATTCCCATGATTTTATAAAGGGTTTAAAGTATTGTAATGGAGAAACATTTGATGATGGAAGAGTGGGAATACAAGGTTCGGCCAAGTATAGGGCCGAACCCCATAAAATGACAAATTCTAAGTTGATGATGTTCGGCCATGGGCATGGCCGAACCCCACATGATGTAGTTGGGTCTTAGATGTGAATGAATAAGTAAATGATGTTATGATTTACTGATTGTTATATGGATAAGTTACCGGCAGTTGAACGACATGCGAGTCGTGACCGGGTGACGCTAAAGAAAGATCAAATAATGAAGTGAATCTTCAGTAGGTTTCCTACCTACTTGTAACCACAGTTTTATCCTAGTTTTCTTTATGAGACTCTTGTTTATTTTATGTGGTTTCGAATGATATATTATGCATTTACAAATGGCATACAAAGCATTGGCATCTCATGCGTTGACATGGGATGATGACTGAGGTTATGCTGTGTTGTAATTTATGAGTTACCGTCCTCGTTAGGCGATGAGAGTCCCGCCAGGAGGAGTAACAGGATGATAAGATTCACATTGGTCTCCTTAGGCGATGAGAGTCCCGCCAGGAGGACTAATAGGTGATATGAAAACAACTCAATGATGAAGTGTCTTTCCATAGGTAACGAGGTTTACTGTGGTTTGCCTTATCATGTGAGACCCAGATGGAAGTGTATTGTGATTTACCTTGACGGTGAGAGTCCCGTCAAGTGATGACTATGTATGTGTGATGGGGTGGGGCTCATTACAATTGCATACATACATAGCATGGTTTTATATGTTTTTGCTAATCATGTACTAAGATATATATATGCATGTTTTATATGCTAACCATGTGGTAGCCCTGATCGGGAACCTACTGGGCGCGTTGATCTAACGCCCTAATTCTATCCTTAGAGGATAATGCGGGTACAAGGAAAGGGAAAGAAAAGGTCGATGACCAGGAGGGGAGCCAAGCTTAAGTGCTTGATTGATGAACATGACTTTTATTTATTGACGTTTGAGTTATAATTGATGGACATGTAATAAGTTAATACTTTGCTATGGTTTGATTAGGTTATTAACTATGGATGGTTGTTTTATGTTAATTAATATTTGAGACTGTTACTGGCTATCTATTCATATTATTTCTGCAGTTAGTCTAGTTTATTCCGCATGTTGTTGTTAGTTCCACGTGTGATTTATTAATATGGTCTAGTCCATGTACACATGGGTGGCCAGTTAAGGTTCACACTTGAGTAGTCTGAACTTAACTCACGTCGTGACGCCGCCCGCTCTCTTTCACTCTATGCTTCTTTCAAAAGAAATTTTCAGACTCTGATTTTCGGAAGGGTGAAAAAGGGTGGGGCGTTACAGTTGGTATCAGAGAGAAACGGGAAGTTGAATCATCGAAGTAAGATTAAGACGGTTTCCACTAACAGATAAAAATCCCAACTGACCGACTTTTCGGAGTCCGCTGACTGGGGGCGGATTAATTTACTTCGAGTGACTCAGACTGAACAATCAATCTGAGAGCGACAATGAAAGATAGTAAAGTAAAGTACGGTCATCATAATTGGACATATCAAACATAGCAAAGTAGGATGCACTCCCCTGATATCCCCACACTGAGAAACAAACAAGAGGAAGGTAGAGATTTCCCCAGAAACAAAAGAACACAAAGAGTGATGATTTGGTAATCTTCCCAAACAAAGTACATGATATTATGCATGATCAAATTCCCCTGAAAACCGAGAGTGGTTTATTTAGAATTGTTGTTGAATATTCTTGTGTTTTAAATGTTGTGGCACAGATATGTCAAGCAACGAGGAACACATAGAGTTATGGGATAAAGGGACACCTAGTTGTCCAGTAGATTTGGTATCGACTTCCAACAGTATCAGCATGGAAGTCAATGTGGACTTACAAGAGGGGCCTCCCGAGGAGGAGGAATGGAACTTAGCACCACTGGAGGAGGTGAACCTAGCACCATTACCGGAGTATCATATGGAAGATATTCCTTGGTTAATGGGACCTCCTGAGGAAGAAGAAGAGGATCTAGCACCTTTTCTAGAGGATCCTATACCAGATGTTCCTATAATCTTGGAATCGCTTGGGGAGATAGATCCCTACGATACGTGTGAGTTGTGCAATCAAGATCGGCACAACTGTAGGTATTGTCCTCACCTTTTAGGCATTGTCTGCCCGTTCTGTGGACTGCGTGGGCATGGGGAGGTGAGGACTAATTGTCCATATATTGGAGGACCTGGATTAATACCCTGCACAACTTGTGAAGTATTGGGGCACACGGCGATGACGTGTCCTGATAACCGTTTGAAGTTCGCTGATGATGCGGAATCTTCTACGGAAGACTAGGCTAGGAAGTAATATGAAGGGGTATTAAAAAGAGGTCTATATTGCAAGGGTGTATATTTTTATATAGGGTTTTGTTTCACCCTACCCACCTTTGTACAAAGATGAAGTATGAATTTATATAAAGTATACGATTTAATGATTTTATGAGGATTTATGGTACTTAATGTATATTATTGATGGAAACTAAGTCTATGATGTTTCCATGAATTAGGAAGAAATGGCGCCACAAAAAAAGGTTATAAAGAATCCGAAGGGAAAGGAAAAAGTTTTACAAATCGGAATAGGTGAGGGTGCTTCAAAAAGGAAGACCCGACAAGACAGTAGAAAGAAGGATGAGGTGTTCATAATCACACAACAAGGGAAGGTGGTACCCCAACGAGAGAAGATTGTACATAAGAAGGTGCAATCGGTACATGATCGGGAGCAGTCCGTTCATGATGAGGAGAGATCAGTCCACGAAAGATCACGTAATGAGGAAGAATCACATCATTCTTGGTGAGAGAAGGAGAATAGTGACCCTACGTATCGACGGTACGAAGAGCAAGGTAATGACTCTTCATATCGACGGGAAAAGGAAGGTAATGACTCTTCATATCGACGGGAAGAGGAAGGAAGGAACAATAGCAATGTGACTATACCGCATGTACCGCATGAACTGCAGAGCTTGGTACAGGCAGTAGTCACTTCTGTACTCCAACAACATATGAAAGGAGGTGGAAGCACGAGTGAAACTAATGACCGTAATATGGTCAGAGATTTTCAACAACAGTGCCCACCTTACTTCAAGGGCAGAGAAGGGCCTGTCGGAGCTGAGAACTGGTTGGCAAAGATCTCCCACATACTGACTCTTTTGAATATTATGAGTCATGCTCACAAAATTCTATTGGCCACGTCACAGCTGATAGATGACGCTGCTAAATGGTGGAAAGTAGTGGAGAAACAACAGCCACTTGTGCCAGAAGGAGAAAGAATTGCTATGACCTGGGAGCAATTCTCAGCGACATTCTTAGAGCACTATTTCCCAGAGGAAGAGAGGGAACGTCAGATTCAGGCCTTTATGACATTGTGCAAGGCTCGATGACGGTGGCTGAGTACCACCAAGAATTTCTCAGCCTGTCAATCTATGCATTTTATGTTGTGGACACGAAATATCGGAGGGCTCGCAAGTTCTAGCGTGGGTTACGGCCAAACATTAGGGCCAGGGTAACTGTGTTCAAAGCAGCCACACTGGCCGAAGTGGTCAGCAGGGCTACCATTGTGGAACAGGAAATGGCGGAATTTGCAAGAGTGGACAACAGCCGAGCTCCGAGTGGGAGGGGTGCGTATCAACCCAACAAGAAGTTCAGATCGAACTTCAGCAGATCCTCGCCTTCTGTTGGATCTAGTGGGGACTTTCGCCCCAACCAGCCCACTCAATCTGTAGCAGTCACTCAAGCTTCTCGAGGAGTGAACACCTGCTTTCACTGTGATCAACCAGGTCACTACAAAAAGGACTGCCCGAAACTCAACAGGCTGTCATACTCCAGAGGATCATTTCGTCCGCCAGCTAGACCGGTAAACTCCAGAGGAGGCAGAATGCAAAGTCGGGGAGGTCGAGGGTCTAACCCTGCTGGAGCTAGATGATTATTTACCCTAACTTCTCCAGAAGAAGAGGACCATGCGGTGATACAAGGTATGGCGGTAGTGAGTAGTTCTTATGCATATGCACTATTTGATTCTGGAGCATCACACTCCTTCATAGCTGCATCATTTATTACTGCTACCGGTACATTAGTTCAAAGATTAGCCATAGCACTTACTATTGTATCCCCTATCGGAGATTCGGCATTGGGACTTATATGTACTGCGGTTAACACTGAATTAGCTGGACTCAGATTTGAGTTCAATTATCTAGTGCTTGACATGTCTGAGTATGATATTATATTTGGCATGGATTCGTTGGCTAAGTTTCATGCCAACATCGACTGTTATGGCCGAAGAGTGACATTTAAGTCACCCGAGGGCAAGCAATACGTACTTCGTGCAGATAAACAGAGTGGATTGCAGGAAGGGTTAAACCATGTGGTATTGAATAATATCACCATAAATAAAGCTCCAGTTACTGAACTTCCGGCAATTGTACAAGAATTTACGGATGTATTTCCAAATGACCTCCCTGGTTTACCGCCTATGAGGGAGATTAACTTTGAGGTCAAGTTGTACCCTGGCACAACACCAGTGTTGTTACCACACTATCGGATGGCACCAGCAGAGATGTCGGAGCTAAAGAAGCAGATTGATGAACTGCTTAGGCTGGGTTGCATCCGGAACAGTACGTCTCATGGGGAACACCAGTGTTGTTCGTAAAGAAGAAGGATGGTTCACTTCGGATGTGCGTGGACAACTGGAAGCTGAATCAGCTAACAGTCCAGAACAAGTACCCTCTACCCAGGATGGATGATTTATTCGATCAATTGAAGGGTTCTAGTCAGTTTTCAAAGATTGATTTGATGTCTGGTTATCATAAAATTCGAGTTAGGGAGGAAGATGTAGAAAAGACAGCCTTTCGGACGCGGTATGGGCTGTTTGAGTTCGTGGTCATGCCATTTGGACTCACAAATGCACCGGTTGTGTTCATGGATTTAATGAACATAATCTTCCGTCCTTATTTGGATCAATTTGTAATCGTATTCATTGAGGATATCTTGATCTATTCTAAGAGTCAGGGGGAACATGCAGAACACTTACGTATAATTTTGAATACTTTGAGGCAGAATAAGCTATACGCCAAGGCCAGTAAGTGTGAGTTCTTGCTATCTCAAGTAAACTTCTTGGGACATATTATATCTGAGGGAGGTATAGCCGTGGATCCGGCTAAGGTGGCAGCACTGAAAGATTGGAAAACACCCAAGAATGTAACGGAAATTCGTAGCTTCTTGGGATTGGCTGGTTATTATAGAAGATTTATCATAGATTTTGCAAAAATAGCATCTCCATTGACTCGACTCACACAGAAAAGAGTCAAGTATGAGTGGACAGATCTATGTAATCTTACCACTGCCCCTATTTTAGTTTTACCGGTAAGTGGCAAGTGTTATGAGGTATATTGCAATGCCTCGGGAGAGGGACTGGGTTGTACACTCAGTCAGAGTAATTGTGTGGTGGCTTATGGTTCAAGGCAGTTAAAAATACATGAACGTCTTTACCCCACACATGATTTAGAATTAGCTGCAGTGGTTTTTGCCCTCAAGAGTTGGAGACACTACCTCTACGGCGAGAAATTTGAGGCATTTTCTGATCATAAGAGCCTAAAATATCTTTTTGATCAGAAGGAACTCAACCTCAGGTAGCGAAGATGGATGGAGTATCTAGCGGATTATGAGTTTACGCTTAGATATCATCCAGGCAATGCAAAGAAGGTAGCGGATGCCCTCAGCCGTATACCACATGCATCCGTGGCATGTTTGATCAGATCGGAATGGGAGATGTTAAATACCATACGAGAATTTAAACTCTATTACAACAACCGTGGTACCATATACAATCTGGTTATACAATCCAACATAGTCACCAAGATTGAACAAGAACAACGTATGGATTCGGAAGTGGAGGACATATGGGCCAAGATGTCTACTGGCACCGTTGTACCGGAATGGAAATTAAGACCAGGGCAAGGTCTTTTATTCCGGGGAAGAACATATGTGCCAAAGAGTTGCAGGAAAGAGCTACTGATTGAGGCACATCAGTCCAAGCTTTCTATTCATCCGGGCAGCACCAAAATGTACCATGATCTAAAGAGGCATTATTGGTGGCATGGACTAAAAAGGGATGTGGCAGAATTCGTGGCACACTGTCTAATTTTTCACCAAGTTAAGACTAAACACCAAAAGCCAGCAAGGTTACTCAAACCCTTAGCAGTGCCAGAATGGAAATGGGAACACATTTCCATGGACTTTGTATCGGGGTTGCAAAGGTCTTCAAAGGGCAATGATGCCATATGGGTCATAGTCGACCAGCTGACCAAGTCTGCACATTTCATTCCTATCAAGATGACAGATTCATCTGAGACGTTGGGTCGGCGGTATATTAAAGAGATCATTCGGCTACATGGCATTCCCCAAACGATAGTATCGGACAGAGATGGTCGTTTTACCGGCAGAGTATGGCAAAACGTGCAGTCAGCCATGGGAACAGACTTATTGACTAGCACCGCTTTCCATCCACAGACTGATGGACAGTCTGAAAGGACAATACAAACCTTGGAAGACATGTTGAGAGCATGCATGTTAGATTTCAAGGGTGGATGGGAGGACCACTTATCACTGGTAGAGTTCTCCTATAATAACAGCTATCAGGTAAGCTTTCAGATGGCTCCTTACGAGGCTTTATATGGTAGACCGTGTAGGTCAATGGTATGTTGGACAGAGGCTGGAGAGCCTGCATTGATCGGATCGGAACTAGTTACAGAGACTACCGCACAAATTAAGTTGATACGTCAACACTTATTGACTGCACAGAGTCGGCAAAAGAGCTATGCTGATAAAAGGAGACGGTTTCTGGAATTTGAAGTGGGAGACATGGTATTTTTAAAGGTCTCGCCACGGAAAGGACACAAGAGGTTTGGCAAGAAAGGAAAACTGTCACCAAGATATGTGGGACCATTTTCCATCATAAGAAGGATGGGGGATGTAGCTTACCAGTTAGCACTTCCTTCGCAGTTAGCAACCCTACATGATGTGTTTCATGTGTCAATGCTAAGAAAGTATAATCCGGATTTGTCCCATGTTTTGAATGTTCAGGATATTGAAGTACAAAGCGACGTGACGTACGTCGAGAAGCCGGTCAGGATAGTGGAGATCGAACAACGGGTGTTGCGAAACTGAGCGATTCAGTTCATAAAAGTGGTATGGGACCGACATGGAGATGAAGAGGCCACATGGGAACTTGAATCGGAGACGAGAACAGTTCACCCCGAATTATTTATGTAATTTAATTTGAGAACCCTACTTCACTCGATTTTCGGGACGAAAATTTTAAAAAAAGGGTTATATTCTAACACCCCGATTTCTCAATGAAGTGGATAATTATGAAAATGCCCCTAGTTTGTTAAATTAATTATTTTGAGATGTCAGATAAGGAAATGGTGGGGCCCATTGCTCAAATTAAGGTCATATGAGCACATTATAAATGTCAAGTTTGATTGGATGGGTAATGAACATCAATTGGGTCGAAAATGGCTAAATGGGTCAAAGGGCCCAATTGGGCCCAATGGATCAAAATGGACGATTTGACAATTGTGTAAGCTTAAATTAAATGGGGTCAAGCTGAACTGATTGGAAATCAGGTATAGCAAAAATGGGTAGGCTTGAAACACAAGTGAAAACCAATTAAAAATGACAAAATCAGCCCATGAATTGGCCATGTTGTCAAAACGGGTCAAGGGGCTGATTGGGGACCCAATGGGTCGGGCTGACTAGGTTGACCACGGATGACCGTGTGGGCCCTCAATTGAACTCAAGTGTGAGTTAATTCAGCTTGAGTTGGACTGATTTGAAGTGAGTTTGATTTAAGAAAAGAGTTGACTCAAACTTGGTGCATTAAATGTGGTGAGTTGGATGAGTTGAGTTAGAATAAAAATATCAAGCGTCAAGTGAGACAAGAGGAAGTGGAAAGGTGTTGTTAATCACACACAACCCTTGGAGAATCAATCCCAGCCGTTGAGAGTGAAGAGGTGCTTTGGCAAAGCCAAAGGACACCAAGCTTGGGGCGGCATCATCTCATCCCATGAGATGCATGTGTATAAACATGAAAGGTTGCAACGTTTGGTGAAGGGGTGTCTTGGTTGACACCCAATACCCCATCGGTTTTGGCAAGATTAAATGAGGGAAATGAATGGAAGATGGGATGGAAACTACAAAAGGAAAAGGTTACCTTTCTTGGCCGATTTTTACATAGACTATCCAAGAAATTCCCATCTCTCTCTCCCTCTCTTCAAGTTCGTTTTTCTTGGCTGAACAGCAGAGGTTTTGGCACCAGTTATTCAAGAATAAACCAGCAAAGAATTAAGGAAAAAAGGAAGAAATAAAAGGGAGAAGGCAAGGATCCTAGGCAAAGGAAATTTGGTAAGATTTCTTAAGTGTTCAAGCCAAATAAGTTGTAAGAAAAGGGTGTGTATTGGGCCATGGTTACGGCCAAATGCACAAGGTTTTAACCTTGAATAATGGAGGTTTTAAAATGGAAAAATGACCATTGGGTTCGGTCACCATGGAGGGCTGAACCCCATGTAAATGATTAGTGGTTTTGATGTTTTTGAAACATAGAAACCATGGAGTTTTTGTGGACTGTTTTTGAGGTTTCTTTGAGATTCAAATGCATGTTTTAAAGAGGGTTAAAAACATTGATCTAAATGACATAAGGACTGAAGGTATCATGGGTCTAAACAGTGGATATAAACTGATGAAATGGACCATAGGGATCGGCCATCTTGGATGGCCGAATCCCATGAAGTAATATGGTCATTTGGACAAGTTGATGAATGTATTTGGATGTTTTAAGAGGTAAAAAAATGCAGTAATGTTATGCTGTTTATTACTTGTCTAAATGAGATCTAAAACATATTTAAGAGGACCAAAACATTGACATAGGGTTCGGCCACTTTGGATGGCTGAACCCCATGAAAATATTAGATGATTTTGTGTGATAAAAACCATGTAAGAGTATGATGTTTTATGGGAATTAAATGAGGATATGGTTACTATTTTTGGCTGGCTGGCAAAGGGCTGAACCATATCAATGTTAGGGTTAAGTTATTGATTCAAATCATGGGTAGATGCTGGACAAAATAAATCAAGAGAACCATTGGGTTCGGCCATGCGGGCTGTTTTTGGAATAAATGGACTAAGTTCATGGGTTGTGTTTGATATTATTCCCACGATTTTATAAAGGGTTTAAAGTATTGTAATGGAGAACCATTTGATGATGGAAGAGTGGGAATACAAGGTTCGGCCAAGTATAGGGCCGAACCCCATAAAATGACAAATTCTAAGTTGATACGTTCGGCCATGGGCATGGCCAAACCCACATGATGTGGTTGGGTCTTAGATGTGAATGAATAAGTAAATGATGTTATGATTTACTGATTGTTATATGGATAAGGTACCGGAAGTTGAACGACGTGCGAGTCGTGACCGGGTGACGCTAAAGAAAGATCAAATACTGAAGTGAATCTTCAGTAGGTTTCCTACCTACTTGTGACCACAGTTTTATCCTAGTTTTCTTTATGAGACTCTTGTTTATTTTATGTGGTTTCGAATGATATATTATGCATTTACAAATGGCATACATAGCATTGGCATCTCATGCATGGACATGGGATGATGACTGCGGTTATGCTGTGTTGCAATTTATGAGTTACCGTCCTCCTTAGGTGATGAGAGTCCCGCCAGGAGGAGTAACAGGATGATAAGATTCACATTGGTCTCCTTAGGCGATGAGAGTCCTGCCAGGAGGACTAATAGGTGATATGAAAACAACTCAATGATGAAGTGTCTTTCCATAGGTAACGAGGTTTACTGTGGTTTGCCTTATCATGTGAGACCCAGATGGAAGTGTATTGTGATTTACCTTGACGGTGAGAGTCCCATCAAGTGATGACTATGTATGTGTGATGGGGTGGGGCTCATTACAATTGCATACATACATAGCATGGTTTTATATGTTTTTGCTAATCATGTACTAAGATATATATGCATGTTTTATATGCTAACCATGTGGTAGCCCTGATTGGGAACCTACTAGGCGCGTTGATCTAACGTCCTAATTCTATCCTTAGAGGGTAATGCAGGTACAAGGAAAAGGAAAGAAAAGGTCCATGACCGGGAGGGGAGCCAAGCCTAATTGCTTGATTGATGAATAGGACTTTTATTTATTGACGTTTGAGTTATAATTGATGGACATGTAATAAGTTAATACTTTGCTATGGTTTGATTAGGTTATTAACTATGGATGGTTGTTTTATGTTAATTAATATTTGAGACTGTTACTGGCTATCTATTCATATTATTTCCGTAGTTAGTCTAGTTTATTCCGCATGTTGTTGTTAGTTCCATGTGTGATTTATTAACTTGGTCTAGTCCATGTACACATGGGTGGCCAGTTAAGGTTCAGACTTGAGTAGTCTGAACTTAACTCGCGTTGTGACGCCGCCCGCTCTCTTTCACTCTATGTTTCTTTCAAAAGAAATTTTCAGACTCTGATTTTCGGAAGGGTGAAAAAGGGTGGGGCGTTACACGGTGGTCTTTCGGATGCCCCGACGGAGTGTGGCCTCCGGATTCCTCTTGATGGGATTCTCATCATCAAGGTAGCCCACAGTGGTCTTTCGGACGCCCCAACGGAGTGTGGCCTCCGGTTTCCATAATCACCACCCCATGCCATGCCTGAGATGTCCATGATTTCATGCCATTTGTAAACGCAACTTAACATGTAAAACCACTTTAAAACATAATAACTTTGCACATAATTCATCAAAATTACGATAAAACATCAAGTATGAGTGTGGTTCAAAAAGGTAGGAAACCCACCAAGTTCACTTAGATTGACCGCTCTTTAAAACTTTCACCCATTCACGACTTGAATACTGTTCAAAGAGTCCCGTTAACCTATTTACATGGCAGCAAGTCAAACATATATCCATATGATTCCAACTTAGTCTCAGTCCCAAAAATCCACTTTGTGGGGTTCGGCCATACCCCATGGCCGAACCTCACCCACTTAATTTTGGTCTTTCTTTTCACTTAACCAAAACCATACAAGTTACTTATATACTGTAACACCCTGCCTTGTTCACTCTAATAATCAGAGTTTATTTTTTATTTTTATTTTTTTTTAAGTATAATAATCTAGTGATCGGGGCGGAGTGTCACGACGCGAGTTAAGTTCGAATCTCTAAATCCGACCCTTAACTAGCCAAGCCCATGTGCGTATGAACTAAGTCCATAAAACTGATCCACACATGGTACTAATACAACATGCGGAATATACTTAGTCTTAGTCTAACTGAGGTTATAATAGAACCTATATCTACTCAATTTATAACTTAAGATAGCAAAGTACAAGATTTATTTTCCAATATTACCAGATAACCTTAGTCTAACATTCATTCCAAACCATCCAAAATAAACCAAACCATAGCATCTATTTAACTACTTATTACATGCCAACACATCTAATTACCAAATTATATTGTTCAAATAAATCAAATAAGAAGTCTATAAATAGTCCATTCATAGTCGATTCTAATCATTCAAACCACCCAAGCTTCTTTGCTTGGTCCCCTTCTCGATCCTCATTCTTTGACTTTCCTGCGTCATCCACTAAGGGTAGAGATAGGGCGTTAGATCAACGCGCCCAGTAGTGTTTCCGTATAGAGCTACCACAAGGTTAGTGTAAAAACATGCAAATAATGTAATAATACATGTGTGTCAAAATTCCATAAACCATGCTATGTATGAAATGAACATGTAATGAGTCCCACCCATCACCATTCTACATAGCCTCCTCTTGACGGGATTCTCATCGTCAAGGTACCCCACAGTGGTCTTTCGGACGCCCCGACGGAGTGTGGCCTCCGGATTCCTCTTGATGGGATTCTCATCATCAAGGTACCCCACAGTGGTCTTTCGGACGCCCCGAGGAGTGTGGCCTCCGGTTACAACACCATCATCCCATGCCATGCATGAGATGTCTATGCAAACATGCCATTTGTAAATATAACATTTCATTCAAATAACTTATTCAAATAAACATAAAACAACAAATAAGATATGTGGTTACAACAATATAGGAAACCTACTCTAGATTACTTTGTTTGACCCTTCCTTTGAACCGTCTTCCGATCACGGCTTGTACACCGTTCTAGAAATCCAAATACCTTATGTACATAGCAGCAAGTTAATCATTTATCCACCTAATTTCCAGCAAAGCTTAATGTTCCAAGAACCACTTAGTGGGGTTCGGCCAAAGCCATGGCCGAACCTCATCCATTAAAACTTTGGTCATTCTTTTATTTAATTAAAACCATCTAATTAACCCAAACTTCTAAATGAACCTTGGTAGGGTTCGGCCATACATTATGGCTGAACCTTACCACTTTGGTTTTAGCCCATTTATCCAACCATATGATCATTTTATTTTTGATCATTTCACCCATAATTACGATTGTGCCATTGAGACCAACCTTTGATTTAAATTAGCTAACTTCCATCACCTAACATAAAACCATCTTAGTGGGGTTCGGCCATACACATGGCCGAACCTCACCACTTAATTTGATCATTCTTAAACCCTTCATATCTCCATATAAACTAACCACTATGTCCAACAATTAACATTAGTGGGGTTCGGCCATACGCATGGCCGAACCTCACCAATCTGATTTTGTCCCCACTTTCCATCATTCATGTTGGCTGATTATTTACCCATACTAATTCCATAAACAAACCTATATTATTCTTAAATCAAAGCATATAAATATTACCTAATGTCCATCATAAACTTAACCCAATTATTCAACAAAAGAGTCCATGGGGTTCGGCCATACATATGGCCGAACCCTATGGTTCTCTTTACACAATGCTTCCATTAATTATGCACATGTTAGACTCCACATCTTAACCATGGAAACTACCTGATTCGGCTATCTCATAATTGATCCAAAACAGTAACCTTAATTCTATATAAAAATCCTTTAAAAGCCCCACTTCAAAATATGGATTTTTGTCTTTCAAACACCATAGAATTCACCAAATTTTCTCATGGGGTTCGGCCATCCAAAGGGCCGAACCCTATGGTCCATATTTTACTACTTTTAAACATCATATTCCTATATTTAAACCATTGATGGATCTGGCCACACAATGGCGAGATCACATTTTCTTAATCAATCTATTAAACAAGGGTTCAAAATGCACTTACTAATACCGCGTCTCCTTCGATTCTTTTGACTCTTTCCTTGACCCTTTATTTCCTTGACCTCTCCTTCTCTCTTACTGTTCTTTAGGCTGTGACTAATCTTGCTGCAAGCTGCTTGGCATAATTCAGCCAGATGATATGGATTTGAGGAAGAAAGAGAGAGAAAGAGAACTTTGGTCTTGAAATTGATAACCTTGTTGCCAAAACCCTTTTGCTGATTTTTTTGTCTTGATGAAAGAGATCAGCCTAAGACTGATTGAAGCTAATCAACCAGCTGCTGTTCTTGATTGTGAGAATGGAGAAAACGGCAAAGAGAGAGATAGAGAGTAAAATGAGCCCTCTATGTTTAATCAAAACCAGTCCAAGGGGTGGTGTCTCTAAGTGACAACATTTGTAACTCCCATTTGCATTCAACATAAACCTTCATGCTCACTTGGGGGTTTCATCCTTGGGATGAAACTCCTAAGACTTCAACAGTTCAGCCAAGGTAATTCAGCCCTTGTGTAACTCCCATCCTTTTGATGCTCATCAACGCCCCAAGTGGGGGTTTCATCTTTGACATGAAACTCTTGCCCTTCCTTCAACGTGTAGACCAAGAGTTGAATTTGAAATGCCATTATCTCTTTGTGTAACTTCATAAACAGCAGCTCCATTCAGCTCCAACTTTGGAGGTTACTTGCATGAAAATGACAATCCATACTACTACAACGTGTAGCTTAAGTGTAACTCCACCAAACAGCATGCCCATTCATGCTCCATCTTTGGGAGTTACATGCATGACATAACCATCCTATGCAACTCCAAATGTAACCCTCATTTGTTTACTACTTCCTTGGGGTTTCATCCTTGAGATGAAACTCCCAAGGTGTCCAACGGCTGTCTCATTGTTTTGACTTGTATAACAGCCATTTTGCATTTGATACTCATGTGGGAGTTTACATCTATGAGATGTAACTCCTACATGCCAACAGCTTTTGTACATTAGCCCTTGGATTATCCAATTCCCTTTTAATCTTCATGCATATATTAATCTCTCATGCATAACCTAACATCTACATGCAAGCCCAACGTGTATAATACTTTTAAACTTTGAAATAAAACTCCCCACAATTGTAACGCCCAAAACCGTCACCCATTCATTTTTAAAATGGGAGTTACATGCATGAAATGCCTTCCTTGCAGCCACCATTTTCATTGTGTTAAAATTTACAACCAACTTACACCACCATCTTACACATAATTCACTCATTAAAATAATTATTCCATTTACCTCATTTATTTAACTCACCAACTCAACTCATTCATTTAATGTAACTCAACTAATAAATTCAACTCAACTAAACCCATCATTTATTTCAACTCAACCAACTCAAATATTTAATGAAACTTAGACCAATTAAGGTTTGACCTCACTCCATGATTAATCATGCCCATGTCGACCCATTGGGTCCCATTTGGCCATTTTGACCCATTTGACCCAATTACAACTCTTGACCCGTTTGAGTACATTTCATCCATTTATTTGTTTTGTAAACAAAATTACGAACCATTGGGTCTTGATTGAACCATTGACCCATTTTAATTCAAATAAAATATAGCACAATGGCAATTCCGTAAATATGGATAAATTCATGTAAATTGTTATCTTTGAAATTCCAGGGTGTTACATATACAAACCCCAAACCACCAATTGCAACCTTGTGGGGTTCGGCCATGCACCATGGCCGAACCTCACTTAATTTTGTTTTAATCCCTACTTTGTATTCTTAAGCCCAAAACACATCATTTAGATAACTTACTCCTCCAAATGAACCTTGGTAGGGTTCGGCCATACAACATGGCCAAACCTTACCACTTTGGTTTTGGCCCATATATCCAATCCTATGATCATTTCATCTTTGATCATTTCATCCATAATTACCATTATGCCATTTAGACTATCCTTTTGTTTAATTTTCCTTAAACACCAATAATCATAACTAATCCACCTTGGTGGGGTTCGGTCATACAACATGGCCGAACCTCACCATCTTAATTTGGTCCTTTTAAATCATTCTTACATACATCTTTAATCACATTGATAGATATACACTAAGGCCACCAATGACCATTAGTGGGGTTCGGCCATCCTTCATGGCCGAACCTCACCAAACTGGTTTTTGTTCCTCTTTCCATTATCTATGATGGCTGATTATTTACCTATATTAAATCCATAGATAGACATATATAATTCTTAAATCAAAAGCATATCATAGTCCATAATTTCCAACCACGTTCTTGCTCTAACTAACCTTTAAAAGCAGTCCATGGGGTTCGGCCATATACTTAGCCAAACCCTATGGTATCCTTGATGTAAACCCTCCAATATTTGTCCATGGTTTTTGATCAGCAACTTAGCATAATAACCACATGATTCGGCCATGTAATAACTGGTCAAAAACTGTGACCTTATCTGTAACGTCCGCCCCTTTTCACCGAAATCAGAGTCTATTTTTTTTTTGAAAAAAAGAGTGACAAAGGACGAGGACGTCACGACGCGAGTTGAGTCCAAGCTTCTAAAGCCCGACCCTTAACTGTCCAACCCTACGTGTGCGTGGAACTAAGTCCACGAAGAACGGTTCACACGTAGAAGAAAGCTTGCGGAATATTAAACTAAGTGCGGAATTATAATACAAAGACTATCCTAACAATTTCTAGATAGCAGGGAAGATTACATCATTTAAATTACTAATTTACTTCAAAATCATAATGTCCAAAATAAAATCCAAACCATAGTAAGTAATCTAAATTATTACATTCTGACGAGTTAAGCTATTCAAAGTACATATCCAAAATAAATTAAATAAATTAAGTAGTCCGTCTTCCCAAACACCTAAGCTTGGCCTCCGTCTCGTCCTTCATGTCTGCCATCTCCTGCGTCATCAGCTAGGGAAGAAGTAGGGCGTTAGACAACGCGCCTAGTAGGACTCCGAGTAGGGCTAACACATGGATTAGTGATAACAAGCACATAGGTATAATATAATGAAAACCATAAAATGAATTCCATGCCATGGGTGTTTTATGTCATGTGTCCCACCCATCATCCATACCATCATGATGCCATATCCCCCTTGACGGAAAAACCTCGTCAAGATATAAACAATCACAAATCATCCCCCTTGACGGCAAAACCTCGTCAAGATATAAACAATCACAAATCATCCCCCTTGACGACAAAACCTCGTCAAGATATAAACAATCACAAATCATCCCCCTGGACGGCAAAACCTCGTCCAGATATAAACAATCACAAATCATCCCCCTTGACGGCAAAACCTCGTCAAGATATAAACAATCACAAATCATCCCCCTGGACGGCAAAACCTCATCCAGATATAAACAATCACAAATCATCCCCCTTGACGGCAAGGCCTCGTCAAGATATAAACAATCACAAATCATCCCCCTGGATGGAAAAACCTCATCCAGATATAAACAATCACAAATCATCCCCCTTGACGGCAATGCTTCTTCAAGGTGTCCCCATGTTTGCTTCTCGGTCGCCCCGACGGAGCATGGACTCCGGTTTCTTTATTTTCATCCTTCCCATGCCATATCCCTCCCATGTCATGCATGAGATGTAGATGCCATATGCCATGTAAATATATGATAGCACAAACCATGGCATTTAAAATCCCATTAATAAAACATATAATTTGATCATCAAAAATAGATCAAGCAAAGCATCAATATACACGTCATAGCCTTAAAACCCATCTTAAAACAATCATATGCTTAACAAAATAAATCAAGGAGAAACCCATACGTCACACATAATCCATGGCTTACAAAAAGGTAGGAGTCCTACCGAATACCGACTAATGTTCCTCTACGTTTCCGTTCACGAATCCGGTCGCCGATCGAGCACCGCTTGCGACGTCCGATACCTTATTATACATCATCAATTAGACTCACGTTTTAATCATGTAAGTCCATTAATCATACCTTAGCGGGGTTCGGCGATACACCATGGCCGAACCTCACTAACTAGGTTTGTGGGTCCCATTTAATCCATTAATTATTTTAATTACATGAGTCTAGAAACCAGCCACCCTAGGTTTTATTTAACCATACACAAGGTCATCTTTAAAACACCTAAGTCCATGATTAATCTCCATGGGATTCTTGAATTTGGCCATTATTTACGATTTTGCCACTACTCCTCCATGGTTAGGTTCTCATTTCATTTCTCCATTCTTAGGCCCATAATTGATCCATAATCTTAGATCCATTAATGACTCACCAATCATGAGATATAACCATTAAAAATCGGCCACTATCTTAACCTAGTTCCCATTAATTAAAGCATATTCATAGACCTTAATCTTAGCCTATCCATTGGTTCACAAAATGGGTCCATTGATGTCTCATTAACCATGACATAACAACACTAGAAATCAGCCATTAATTAACCTAATCTCCATTCATTTAAACACATACATACCCCACACTTAGCCCATTAAGTGGCTCATACAAATGGGTCATGGGTTTGGCCATACACCATGGCCGAACCCATGATATTAATTTCCTTATTTCTCTTGGATCTTTTCCCACATTTTTTATCCACATCTTAGATCCCTTAATGCCTTACCACTTCATGTCATAGGATCTTTAAAATCAGCCCCTGTAATTAACATTAGGCTCACTTTCTTGAGTCCATCAAAACTACCAACATTCCCCATTATTTTTCCCTATTTATATATCCACTAAAATTATGAATACATTACCATAGGGTTCATCATTCATTGGTGACATTTAAGATCATTAAACATTAACCTTCATCCATGGATTCCTTCATTTAAAAACCCCTCTCAAAATTACTATCATTCTTTCATTTAAAGCTTTAAAAGTCATTAACCACTTAACATAGCCTCCATTCTCTAACCCCATTAAAATTCTAACACCATCACCATAAGTTCATGGTCCATCATTCATTCATGCCTTTTAAGGCCACAAAAATCATTCACATCTTCCATGAATTTCATCATAAAAACCCCTTTAAAAATTACCTACATTTAATCATTAAAATCTTAAAACCCTAAATCATCCTCCATGGCTTCCATTCTTTATAAACCTTAATAAACCAATTAATCACCTACCATGGTTTTGACCTTAAAAACCCCATTCCAATTTACTTAATTACTCACCATGATTCCTTCCAAAAATTCCATACATCCATTGCTTAAATAATTTAATTACATAATGTCCTTAATCCATTTATTTTTCTTAACCCTAATTTATCCATTAGGGTTTTGTCCATTTTTCATCCTTCCATGGGATGGATTTGAGATCCAAGGCCCATAATGTTTTCGCCACCACTAAATCTAAGAAATGGGCCCCAAATCCTAAACCCTAAAAAAAAAAATCCAATCTCTTGTTTAGAAATACTTACAATCCGTCGGCTCCTCCGACTTTCTTTGCTCCCTTCGGACTCCTTGACCTCCTCTCTTCTTCTTCTCCTTTGTTGATCGGTTAGGATGCTTGATCAAGATGAAAAACCTCCAAGCTTGGGTTCGGCCATCTGGGGTGTGTTTGAGAGAGGGGGAGGAGGAGAAGAGGATGGTGAGGAAGAAGATACTATGGCTTGATCTTGGGGTGATGGCCAAGCTTGGCTTCTTTCTTCTCTTCTTCTCTTTTTCTTCCAAGATTTTCTTCTTCTTTTCCCTTGGGTGTGGGACGGCAATGTGGGAGAGCAAGAGAGGAAGAGAATGAGATAAGAATGGGATTTGAAAGATAAGATAAAAAAACAACACCTTTTGGTTTCTTAAACTTTACTCCGCCATTAAGGCTTCCAACCACCAAGCATGAGATATTTTTTATGCTTTAATGGTGGTGGTTGGAATAAACCACCACCAAGCCCAACGTTTTTGAACTTCTTAAGATGAAATGGTTTAGTTTTCCATCTTTTGACCCCTTTGACCACCTTTTGGATAGTTTAATCATTTAATTAACTAGATAACTACCTTAGGTTAATTAATTCCCACTTAACCTAATTCCATTATTCCACCCATGGTTGATCAAGTCAACCATGGTAGCCGGCACCACCAATCCTTGGTCCACACGCCACCTCACTTGGTGAGGTGGAGGTGGGTCCCAATCTGCCATGTCACCTTGGTCAATTCATCACCAACTTAGGTGATTTAATTTTAATTAAATCCATTCCAACTAATTGGATCACCATTGGGCCCATGGCCCAATTACATTCACCCTTACCCATTTACCTTAGAGCTTACATTATCTTGACCCATTGGGTCCCAAATGGATATTGGGGCCAATTTGACAATCCTTGGCCCAATTGACCATCATTGACCATTTAAATGATTTTAAATCCAATCCATGGTCCATTGGGCCATACTTGGGCCTTTGTCCATATTTTGATCCATTCACCATTTATTCCATCAAACTTCCAATTTCCACCATTAAAATATATATTGATTTACAAATTCTGGGCCATTACATTACAATCCTCTTTTAAAATTTTCGTCCCGAAAATTCGAGCGAAGTAAGGGTTCAAACAACTCATACAAAGAGCTCCGGATGAGCGGTTCTCATCTCTGACTCAAGTTCCCAGGTGGTTTCTTCATTCCCATGTCGTTCTCATACCCCCTTGACGAACTGAATGGCGCGGTTCCGCAGCACCCTTCATGTAATACCCTAGATTTTTCAATATATTAATATTTACGAAAATGCCCTTGGTTTTATAAATTGAAGGGTTATGATTATAGATGAGAAAAATGGTGGGACCCATTGCTCAATGTACTTGTATAAGGTTTAAATTAAGTTAAATGGGCAAGGTACAGTTATTTGGGTCAAAGAGGTGAAATGGGTCAAAGGACCCAAATGGGACCCAATGGGTCGTGGATGACATGATTAATCATTGAGTAAGCTCAAAGTTAATTTGGGTTAAGTTTAATTTAATGTTTGAGTGGGATTGAGATAAATTAAATGATGGAGTTTGGATGGAGTTGAATTTATTGGTTGAGTTAGATTAAATGATTGAGTGGGATTAAATGTTGTGTTACATTAAAAGGTTCAGTTGAGTAAAGGGATGAGTTAAATTAAATGCAAGTGGAGTGTTAGTAATTTCAAGTCTTAAAACAATAAAAAACGTTGGCTGCATGATTATTCCATGCATGTAACTCCTAAGATAAAGATGAATGGTAATGGCATTATATGGGAGTTACAAAGGTGAGAAGTGTATTTCAACTTCAAGTGTAAAGCACGTTGGAGTTGCATGGGATTGTTATCCCATGCATGTAACTTCTACAAAAGAGATGAATGAATGGCAGTTTGGGAGTTACAAATGGGGAGGAATTATGTTTTAAATGTAAGATGTAAAACACATTGGATTGCATGAGAATTATTCTATGCATGAGAATTAAAGGGGAGTTGGAAGGTTGAGTTGGTCCAAGTGAATTAAATGGGTTAAGTTTTATTTAATTGGGTCAAAGTTTGTGAAATGGGTCAAAATGGCCAATTTGGATCCAATGGGTCGGGTTTGACTTTGTTGACCACTAAGTGAGTCCAAGATTGATTAAATTGGGGCTGGTTGGAGTTTGAAATAAAATCAAATAGCTGAGTTAAATAAGTGAGCTGATTTGGAAATAAATTAGAAGTGAGTGAGTTGATTCGAAATAGGTTATGAGTAAGTGAGTTGTTTTAAATTATAAATGAGTGGAGCATGAAGTTGAAGGGCTGGTTTTCATATTCAAATAAGATGGCCACAACGTTGGAAGACATGGGAGTGTTATTTTCATGCATGTAACTCCAAGGATGGAGAATGAATGGGTTGTTGTTATGTGGAGTTGCAAAAGAAGTTGTGACTTTTCAAATTCAAAAAGGTACACCACACGTTGGAACATAGAAAGGTTTCATCTCAAGATGAAACCCCCATTTGAATTGTTAAAGAGAGAATGAGCTAAGGAGGGGGGTTACACAAATACAACCCAAAGAGACGTTGGATGCTTGGGGAGGTTTCATTTCAAAGATGAAACCCCCAAGTAAGGATAAAGGGCATTGGTTAATGTGGGAGTTACATGTGAGGTTAACCTTGGGCTGGTTTTGATCAAACAAAGAGTTCTCATTTCACTCTCTCTATCTCTCTCTCTCTTTGCCGTCTTCTACATTCCAAGATCAAGAACAACAGCTGGTTATTGATTTGCAATCAGTCCTTGGTTGATTTCTTTCACCAAGACAAAAGCACACATTGAGCAAAGGAGTTTGGCACCAAGGTTTAAGATCAAAGTTCCCTTTCTCTCACTTTCTCTCTCATTTTCTCTTTCAAATCCTTGTCACTTGGCTGAAGTATTCCAAGGAGGTTGCAGCAAGGTTAATCTCAGTTAGGAGAACAAGAAGGTAGAGGGAAGGCTAAGGATCTAAAAGGAGTCAAAGAACCGAAGGAGTCGCGGTGTGGTAATTGCACTATGAACCTTGTCAAATAAGTTGGTTAAGGGAATGTGATTCGGCCATTGTATGTCCAGATCCATCAATGGTTTAGATTAGGTATTATGCTGTCTTTAAATAACAAAATATGGACCATACGGTTCGGCCCCTTTGGATGGCCGAACCCCATGGGAAAACTTGGTGATTTTTATGGTGATTGACAGACAAAATCCATATTATGAAATGAAGGTTTTAAAGGATTTTAAATGGAGATAAGCTTGTTGTTTTGGACCAGTTATGGGATGGCTGAATCATGTGGCTTTCATGGTTAAAGTATGGAGTCTCATATGTATATAATTGATGGAATATTGTGTTAAGAGAACCAAAGGGTTCGGCCATGTGAATGGCCGAACCCCATGAACTGTTTTTGATGGCATGTTTGGGTTGAATCATATTGGAAATCTATGATGTGTTTAATACTTTTGATTAAGGAATTACCTAGGCATAGTTATGGAGTTAATATTAAGTTGATCAACCATGATATAAGATGGAAGGTGGGGATACAAATCAGTTTGGTGAGGTTCGGCCATGTAGTATGGCCAAACCCTGCTAATGGTGATTGATGGACTTAATGATTAAATTGTATGGATGAGTGAAGGATTTAAAAGGACCAAATTAAGATAGTGAGGTTCGGCCATGGGATATGGCCGAACCCCACTAAGATGGTTTTATTTTAGGCTATGGAAGTTAGCAAAAATAAGCATTGGTTAGACCAATGGCAAAACTGTAAATACAAGATAAATTGTATACGTGAATGGATTGATGAAAAGACTTAAAAAGAAGGGTCCAAAATCAAGTGGTAAGGTTCGGCCATGATGTATGGCCGAACCCTACCAAAGTATGTTTGAGGTGTGAGGTGGATTAATTATGTCTAATGGCGTTTAACATAAATTAAACAAAAGGAGTCTCAATGGCACAATTGTAATTATGGGTGAAATGATCAAATGACCAAAGGAATGGAAATATGAGCCAAAAACCCAAGTGGTAAGGTTCGGCCATATTGTATGGCCGAACCCTACCAAGGTTTATTTTGGAGGGTTTGGTTATTTGGAGGCTATGGGTCAAATGAAAGAGCCCAAAGTTTTAAATGGGTGAGGTTCGGCCATGGGGTATGGTCGAACCCCACATAATGGATTTTTGGGACTTAGACCAAATTGGAATTACATGGATGAAAGCTTGACTTGCTGTTATATAAATAGGGCCACGGGATTTTGCTTGAACGGTGTACAAGTTGTAAACGGGAGACGGTTCAAGAGAAGGGTCAAACTAAGTGATCATTGAGTAGGTTTCCTACCTTTTTTAACCACACCCATACTTGATGTTTTATAGTAATTTTGATAAGTTATATGCTAAGTTATTATGTTTCAATGTGGTTTTACATGTTATGTTATGTTTTACAAATGGCATGAAACCATGGACATCTCATGCATGGCATGGGGTGGTGATTATGGAAACCGAAGGCCACACTCCGTCGGGGCGTCCGAAAGACCACTGTGGGGTACCTTGATGATGAGAATCCCATCAAGAGGAATCCGGAGGTCACACTCCGTACGGGCGTCCGAAAGACCACTGTGGGGTACCTCGACGATGAGAATCCCGTCAAGAGAATGCTATGTATGTTTGTGATGGGTGGGACTCATTACATGTGCATTTCATACATAGCATTGTTTTATGTGATTTTGATGAACATGTAATATTCTATTATTTGCATGTTTTGTTACTAACCTTGTGGTAGCCCTAATCGGAGACCTACTGGGCGCGTTGATCTAACGCCCTATCTCTATCCTTAGTGGATGATGCAGGAAAGGAAAAGAACGAGGATCTTGAAGGAAACCAAGCCTAGAAGCTTGGGCTTTGAGTGGACTTTTAATGGATTGACTTATGGACTTTTATATGGACAATGTAATTTGATAATTAGTTATGTTGTCATGTAATAATGTAGTTAAGTAGTTACTATGGTTTGATTTATTTGGATGGTTTGGAATGAATGGTAGACTAAGGTTATTTTAGTAATTTTGGAGAATTTGACTAAGTGCTTTGCTATCTATTGATGTAAAATTGAGTAGTTATAGGATTTATTATAATCTCAGTTAGACTAAGACTAAGTATATTCCGCATGCTGTATTTGGACCATGTGTGGATCGATTCTTATGGACTTAATCCATACGCACATGGGCTTGGCGAGTTAAGGCTCGGACTTTAAAAGTCCGAACTTAACTCGCGTCGTGACAACCCGCCCCGATCACTTGTTGATTGTTTATTATATTTAAAAATAAAAAATAAACTCTGATTATTAGAGTGAAATGGGCGGGGTGTTACAGCTTGTATCAGAGCGAAACGGGAAGTTGAATCTTTCGAAGTAAGATTAAGACGGTTTCATGTCTCACTGACAGATAAGAATCCCAACTGACCCACTCTTCGGAGTCCGCTGACTGGGGGCCGGATTAACTTACTTCGTAGACTCAGACTGAATAATCAATCTGAGAACAACAAAGATAGCAAAGGAAGTACAGTCAACATAAATGGATATACCAAACGTAGCAACATAGGAAACACTTCCCCGATATCCCCAAATGGAGAAACAAACACATGATTCTTAGGGAGGTTTTCCCCAAGAACAGAAGAACATCAAGATTTCACCAAATTGAGAAATGATACTTGATACTTAGGAAGTTTCCCCAAAAACAAAGAAAATACAAAGAGTGCTTATTTGGCAATTTTCCCCAAGGACAAGAAACACAAGATGTTTATTTGGTAAAATTCCCCAAACACGAGACATTATACGATACATAGGAAAATAGGAAAATTCCCCAAACAAGAAATACAAGATGATGATTAGGGAAATTCCCCAAAACAAAGATTAGTTTGATTTGATTTATGGTTGTTATTGATATGTTTTTGTTGCTGTGATACAGATATGTCGAGCAACATAGAGTACACCGAGTTATGAGACAGAGGGACACCTAGCTGTCCGATAGATCTGGTTTCTTCTTCCAACTATGCTAGCATGCTAAACTTCGTCAATGAAGTTGAAATTAGTCAGGATATGGAGGTAAGATCGCCCGAGTACCATGTTGGGGTTGCTCCAGCCTTTTTACCCGAGGAGGATGAGGAATATGTCCCAAACTTAAGAGAATTTGTGGGGGAGATAGAGCTTGATTATATGTGCGAGTTGTGCAATCAGGATGGGCACAACTGTACATACTACCCCCACCCTCTTGAGGTCGTTTGTCCTGTATGTGGACTTCATGGGCACTGGAAAGAAAGGACTAACTGTCCTTACATTGGAGGACCGAGAATAATACCCTGTCTGACTTGTGGAGTGTTGGGGCACACGTCGACGACATGCCCTGACAGTTTTCTTGATTTTTATGATGATACAAGGTCTTCGACGTGTAACGCCCGCCCCATTTTCACCGAAATCAGAGTCTAATTTTTTTTTTTTTTTGAAATAAAAGTGATAACGGGCGCAGACGTCACGACGCGAGTTAAGTCCGAGCTTCTAAAGCCCGGCCCTTAACTGGCCAACCCTACGCGTGCTGGAACGAAGTCCACGAGAACGGTTCATGCGTAGGAAGTAAGCTCGCGGAGTCCAAACCATAGCCAGAAACAGTAATTATTACAATCCGACAAGCTAAGCTACTTAAATTACATTTCCAAACTAAAAACTTAAATAAAACTAAGTAGCCGCTTTCCCAAGTTCCTAAGCTTGGCTCCCGTCGCGTCCACCGTTTCCGCCGTCTCCTGTGTCATCAGCTAGGGTAGAAGTAGGGCATTAGACAACACGCCCATTAGGACTCCAAGTAGGGCTAGCACATGGATTAGTGATAACAAGCATACCGATAACAATATAATAAAATCATAAACTAAATGCCATGCCATGGGTGCCTATGTCATGTGTCCCACCCATCATCCATATCATCAAACAATGTCATATCCCCTTTGACGGCAAGGCCTCGTCAAGGTGTCCCCATGTTTGCTTCTCGGTCGCCCCGACGGAGCATGGACTCCGGTTATAGCATATCAAGCTATCCCCATGTTTGTTCCTCGGTCGCCCCGACGGAGCATGGACTCCGGTTATAGGACCTCAGGCTACCCCCATGTTTGCTTCTCGGTCGCCCCGACGGAGCATGGACTCCGGTTCCTTTATTTTCCCGCCCATGCCATGCATGAGATGTAAGTGCATTATGTTATGTAGTATATATATATATAACTTATATCCTTAATATATAATCCATAGCATTTAAAATATAATCCATAGCATTAAAATATCGTCCATAGCATTAAAATATAATCCATAGCATTTAAAATATCGTCCATAGCATTAAAATGTAATCCATAGCATTTAAAACCCATCTTAAAATAAATCATATAATTACCGAAATAAAACAGGGAAACCATCACATACACATAATCCACGGCTTACAAAAAGGTAGGAATCCTATCGAATACTGATTAGCGTCCCTTTACGTTTCCGTTCGATAATCCGGTCGCCGATCGCGTACCGTTTGCGATGTCCCGATACCTTATTATACATTTACCAAATTAGTCCATATTTTATCCATGATTAAGTCCTTAACTGATCACAAACTTAGATCCATTAATGATCCCTAACCATGTTACAAGATTATCAAAATCAGCCCTTAACTTAGCCTCATTTCCATTGATTTAAACACATGCATAATTCCAAATTTTTGCCCATTAAACATTCTAATTTTGTGAGCCTAAAACGCAGCAACCCTAAGCTTCATTTAATCACTCATAATGTCATCTTAATGCACCCAAGTTCATGTCCAACCTACATGGACATGGCCGAACCCATGGTTCTTCATTGTGGCCAATAATTACGGTTTTGCCACTACACTTCCATGGTTTAATATTTCCTCCATCCATGTACATTTTTTTCCATAATTCATCCATATACTTAGCCCCATTAATGATTTGTTAACCATGACATAACATCCCTAAAATCAGCCACTTAATTTAATCAAATTTCCAATCATCTAATCCCATACATAATTCCAATTCTTGCCCATAACATGACCTACAAATGGGTCATGGGTTCGGCCATACACCATGGCCGAACCCATGATGCCTTTTTCCCATTTTTCTTGGGTCCATTTTATCTCATTTGGTCCTACCATAAATGAATTAAAATCATACATTTAAATCATCCTTCCTTAACATCATGAGGTACATTTTTGTCCATCAATTCAACCATCATTCCCATTTATTTTTCCATGGTTCCAAAACACTGAATTCCTCAAAGTCTCCCCATGGGGTTCTGCCATGTACCATGGCCGAACCCATGGTCCATAGTTTTTATTTTAAAAACATCATTTCCACTCATTTAAAACCTTGTTTAAAATACTAAAAAAAATCCACTTAATTACCATTAACCTTCTCCATTAATTTCCATACTTTTATAACCATTAAATTCATCATTCCATCACCATAGGGTTCGGCCATACACCATGGCCGAACCCATGGTTCATGATTCACCTTCATTCACCATTTTTGGAGGCCATTAAATCATTTACATATCCCATGATTTTTCTTGTTTAAAACCCCTTTAAAAAATCATTAATTTTTACTCAATAACATCTTGACATCATAGATTACCCTTTCATGGTTTTTAATCCCAAAAACCCTATTTAAATTTCTCAATTGCTCACCATGGGGTTCGGCCATACTACATGGCCGAACCCTATGGCCTATAATTCCTTAAAACACCCATACTTCCACACTTAATTAATCTTAATAGTGTCCATAATGTCTATTTATTTTCCTTAATCTATCTCTCCCATTTCATCCATTTCTCATCTTATCATTGGATGGATCTTAGATCTAAGGCCCATAACATTTGTGGCCGCCATTCATTCTAAGAAATGGATTTCATAAACACATCTTAACCTTTAAAATATAAATTCTTGTTTAAGAAATACTTACCACACCGACGACTCCTCCGGCCTTTCTTTCTCTTTTTGATTTCCTTAGCCCTTTCTCTTCTTCTTCTCCTTATTGTTCGGCCAATATGTGCTTGATCAAGATGGAGTCTCCAAGGTTTGGGTTCGACTAAGGTAGGGTTAGATTTAGAGAGAGGGAGAGGGGAGGAGGGCATGGAAAATTATTTCAAGCTTTGGTCTTGGGGTGGTCGGCCAACACTTGGGTTCTTCTTCCCTTTCTTCTGAGTTTCTTCTCCTTCTTTTTCCTTGGATGGGGTCGGCAATGAGAGGGAGGAGGAGACGAAGAGAGTGAGATGAGAGAGGGCTTGAGAGGTGAGGTGGAAACTACCCCAATCTTGGTTCCTTAGACCATACACTTCCATGATGGCCTTCACCCACCAAGTATGGGCTCCCTTGTCCTTGGTGGTGGTGGTTGAGACCAAACCACCACCAAGCCAACGGTTTGGTCTCTTTGTGAGGGAGTGGTTTGGTCTTCCTCCCTTTGACCACTTGACCATATGATGAGAGGTATGGATCCTCATACCTTGAGTGGTGGTGGTTGAGATGAAACCACCACCCTAAGTCCATGGTTTCTTTTGTTTTTCTTTGGGTGGTTTCAATGGGATGAAACCACCCTTTGGCTTGCCCCTTTAACTTATTCACTTGACCCTAATTTGACCAACGTAATTAATTAAATTAGATCCTTACTTAGGTTAATTAATTCCTATTTAATTTAATTCCATTAAATTCTCTTTCTAAGAAATCCACCCATGGTTGACCAAGTCAACCATGGTGGACGGCCCCCACCAACACCTATCCTACCCGCCACCTCACTTGATGAGGTGGAGGTGGGCCCCATTCTGCCATGTCACTTAAACTCCATTAATCTTAACTTAGATGATTTAAAATACTTTAATCAACTTAATCTACTTTAATCCTCCTTAGTCCCCTTAACTTATCCATGGTTGACCAAGTCAACCATGATGGTCGGCCCCACCTTTTCCTTGGTCCACACGCCGGGCCCCACTTGGTTATGCCATCTTAACCATCTCATCATTAACTTAGGTGGTTTAATTCCAATTCAACCCATTTCCATCAATTGGGTCACCATTGGGCCCATGGCCCAATTAAATTATTTCCAATCATTTACCTTAGAGCTTGACTCATTTTGACTCATTGTGTCCTAAATGGTTATCGGGCCCACTTGACCATTATTGACCCCTTAAATGAATTCCATCCAATCCATGGTCCATTGGACCATACTTGGGCCTTTGCCCCAAAATTTGATCCATTTAACATCCATAACATCAAAATTCCAAGTTTTCCATCATTAAAATAAATAACAGTCATATGTTGCTTTCAAAGTTCGGGCTATTACACGACGGAAGAGTAGGTTAAGAAAGGGTAAGAAAATGTCGGGGAAAAGGAAAAGATTTTGTAAAGGGTTGTGGGTACGTACTGAAAGGATTGTTCTAACCCTACCAACTCTTGTATGGTGATGGAAGTTTAAAAGATTTTCAATAAAGTATGCAACTTTAAGAGTTCATGTGAACTTTGGCACTGAGATGTATGTGAATAGATCATTGGAGTATATTGAGACGTGGTATGGGTGCGTCCCTCATTGATGATTGAGACTGTGGGAAACTCGATACGAATTACGAAGACTTGGTCCCGTATAGTTACCGTTGAGGGGTGGGTCCCTCGCATGCTATGCGATGGAGGGCGCTCTCATGGCTAGTTCACACACTTAGTGTGCGTGGATGCGCACAGCTAGGTACTATTTTACCCCGTGGGGGTGGTGCTAGCTTCGTAAGACGCGGATTGACCGCCTTAGAGCTTGACTGAATCACCTTTGAGGTGAAGGGATGCAGGGCGGGGTAGACCGGATCACGTTGGACGTGGGTCTTCCGCTTAGTAAGTCATGAGCCCTAAGTCTTGCAAGGGGTCGGGATACATTTTTGATTGGATATTGCTATCACAGTCACTTAGTGATTCAATCGAGTGGTGTTCCTACAGATAGAATATCTCAGGGTAGATGATGTGACCTGGATTAATTATGCCCAAGGATGGATTATACCCAGAGGAGGGTTATATTCATGGATGGTTATTAACCATGGATGATGGTTCCCATGGTAGTTTAAATTGATGCCAGGTATCGGTAAAAGGTATTCGTCACATAGTGACATACGTGCAAATGAAGATGTACAAAATTTTGGAGATGTATCTAATGGAAAAGATAACAGTTTAGTGAAACTTGAATGGGAAGCTATGGGCGACTGCCGAGTTAGTCTAGCTAGCTGACTCTGTAGTTAGCCGATGGAATTTCAGGAGGGTGAATCTAGAAACCTAGTTAAAGTAGAGTCAACAGAAGCCTTGGAACCTTACTTTGTTCGATTTTTGGGATGAAAATTTTAAAAAGAGGATTGTATTATAATATCCTAGATTTTTCAATATATCAATATATACGAAAATGCCCTTGGATTTATAAATTGAAGGGTTATGATTATAGATGAGAAAAATGGTGGGACCCATTGCTCAATGTACTTGTATAAGGTTTAAATTAAGTTAAATGGGCAAGGTACACTTATTTGGGTCAAAGAGGTTAAATGGGTCAAAGAACCCAAATGGGACCCAATGGGTCGTGGATGACAGATTAATCATTGAGTAAGCTCAAAGTTAATTTGGGTTAAGTTTAATTTAATGTTCGAGTGGGATTGAGATAAATTAAATGATGGAGTTTGGATGGAGTTGAATTTATTGGTTGAGTTAGATTAAATGATTGAGTGGGCTTAAATGTTGAGTTACATTAAAAGGTTGAGTTGAGTAAAGGGATGAGTTAAATTAAGTGCAAGTGGAGTGTTAGTAATTTCAAGTCTTAAAACAATAAAAAACGTTGGCTGCATGATTATTCAATGCATGTAACTCCTAAGATAAAGATGAATGGTAATGGCATTATATGGGAGTTACAAAGGTGAGAAATGTATTTCAACTTCAAGTGTAAAGCACGTTGGAGTTGCATGGGATTGTTGTCCCATGCATGTAACTTCTACAAAAGAGATGAATGAATGGCAGTTTGGGAGTTACAAATGGGGAGGAATTATGTTTTAAATGTAAGATGTAAAACACGTTCGATTGCATGAGAATTATTCTATGCATGAGAATTAAAGGGGAGTTGGAAGGTTGAATTGGTCCAAGTGAATCAAATGGGTTAAGTGTTATTTAATTGGGTCAAAGTTGTGAAATGGGTCGGGTTTGACTTTGTTGACCACTAAGTGAGTCCAAGATTGATTAAATTGGGGCTGGTTGTATAATACCCCAATTTCTCAATGAAGTGGAAAATTACCAAAATGCCCCTGAGTTGTTAAATTAATTATTTTATGATGTTAAGTAAGGAAATAGTGGGGCCCATTGCTCAAAATAAAATCATATGAGCACATTATGAATGTTAAGTTTTATTGGTTGGGTAATTTTCATCATTTGGGTCAAAAATGGCTAAATGGGTCAAAGGGCCCAAATGGGGCCCATCGGGTCTTGCTGGGTTATTTGACCGTTTTGTGATTTTAAATTAAAAGGGGTTAAGCCTATTTGATTGGAAATCAAGTGGAGGAAAAATGGGTAGGCTTGATCCATATGTAAAAACCAATTGGAAATGATCAAAATACCATAAATGGGTCATGTTGTCAAAACGGGTCAAGGAGCTAAAAGTGGACCCAACGGGTCGAGTTGACTATTGTTGACCGTGTGAACCCTCAAGGGAGCTCAAACACGATTCAAATCAGTTGAGTGGGATGGAGGTGAGTTGGAATTAAATCAAAAGGTGAGTTAACTCATATGCATTAAATGAAATGCATTAAATGTGATGAGTTGGGTTGGAATAAAAAAATACCTTGAGTTGAGTGAGTCAAAATGGAAACTCAAGGGGCTATAAATTCAGTGAGTCCAAGGGGAATTGGAGGAGTTTAGCTGGTCTCAAATCAGCCAAAACAAGTCCCACACGTTGGGGACTTGTTTTGGTGAGTTCCATGGTACAAATTAAATACAAGTGCATGGGTTTGAGGTGGGTTACTTGGGGATGTGAATGGCTGCATTGGTAGCTGCCAAGGGGTGCCTTGGATGGCACCCAATACCCACCGTTTTGAGCAAAAAGTTATGAGGAATTGAGAGGTTTTTGGGGGCTGAAAATGCAAAGGCAAACAACACCATGCTTGGCCGAATTTCTTGTGCAAAAGTTTTAGAATTCATCTCTCTCTCCCTCACTCAAAAACACACTCTCTTGGCCGAGTTTACCTTGGTGTTTTATCACCATTAGATCAAGCACAAGACAGTAGAAGAAAGGAAGGAACAAGAGGGAAGAAGGCAAGGAGCAAGAGGCAAAGGAAATTGGTAAGAATTCCTTACAATGTTATTTAATAAGTTAGATTAAGTGGAACATGAATTGGCCATGGAATGGCTGATTTTATCAAGGACCTAAGCCTTGGTTAAAGGTTGTCTTAAGTGGTAAACAAATCACATTGGGTTCGGCCAGTTTGGATGGCCGAACCCCATGACATTTGTTTGGGTATTTTGATGGTTTTTGGAGGCTAAAAACCATGCAAAAATGATGAACAATTGTATGTGTTTAGATGCAAGATAAAGGATTTTAAATCTTGGATTTGGATGGCATAATTCAGCCTTGGAATAGCCAAATGCATCAAGAGTCTAAACCATGGAAGAAGGTGTCAAAAGAAATGAAATGAACCATTGGGTTTGGCCACTTTGGGTGGCCAAACCCCATGAAAAGAGTTGGTTAATGGTTATGGTTTTTTGAAATTTAAAACCATCCATTTGGGGACTGTTTTTATATATTTTATTAAGATTTAAAATACATGCTTAAAGAGGGTTAAAACATGGGTTTGGATATCAGAAAAGGCTGAAGATATGTGGTCTAATCAGTGGAGTAAAATTGGAGAAGATGGACCATGGGGATCGGCCATCTTGGATGGCCGAATCCCATGATATCATGTTGGTTTTTGGATGATTTCTTTGAGAGTTAAAACTTGATATTAGTATACTGTTTATGCATGTTTATATGAGGTTCAAAAACAGCAAACATAGCATTGGGTTCGGCCACCATGGAGGGCCGAACCCCATGCAAATGATGGTTGGTTTTAAGGTGTTTGAAACATGGAAACCATGAACTTTCAAGGACTGTTTTTGGATGAATTTAATTAGATGGTTACTAAGAGGTATGAAGGCAGCAATATGATATTGATATTGCATGTTTAGATAAGGCCTAAAGCATGTTTGAAAGATCATAACATGGGCATAGGGTTCGGCCACATTGGATGGCCGAACCCCATAAAAGTGTGTGATAAATTGTTATGGTTTTTGGAGAGATAAAACCATACCAATTGTGGAGTTTTTTTTAAGAGATAAGGTTACTGTTTTGGTTTGGCCATAGGATGGCTGAACCATGTGGTTAACATGGCAAAAGGGTAGTATTCAATTGGTATATGAAATAAGGGAATCATTGAGCAAAAGAACTCCATGGACTGTTTTATGGTTATATGGAGTAAGAACATAGTGGAGATTTTGAATGAATCCGTGCCTTTGATTCAAGAATTATGTATGTATAATAGGTACTTAATATCAGTAAACAACCAAGCATGATAGATAAGGGAATATGGGATGAAAATACATAGGGTGTGGTTCGGCCATGTAGTATGGCCGAACCCCACCAAAGATTATTTGATGGACTTTGTACTAATTCATAATGAATGGGAGATGTATGTATGAATGATGTAAATGAACCAAGTAATTTGAATGGTCATGGAATGTGATTGGAATGGATTAAGAGATTCAAATGGGAAAGGTGAGGTTCGGCCAAGTAGTATGGCCGAACCCCACCAAGGTAGTTTTGTTATGAACCATGGTTTATCAAGAAAAATTAAACAAGGCTTGGCCTAGCGGCAAAGCTGTAAATACAAGTGATATTTAGTGGTTTGAAGTGTTAATAAATCATTTGGGTGGTGTTAATCCAAAACCAAAGAGATCAAGTTAAAGTGGGTAAGGTTCGGACCTGGGTATGGCCGAACCCCACAAGATGTTTGGGTCTTATATGTGAATGGATATTTAAATATTAGAATGATTTACTTATTGTTACATCACAAGGTGACGAGAGTTGAAGGAAGTGCGAGTCGTGACCGAGTGAAGCTCAAAAAAAGGAACGGACACTTAATCAAAGTTTAAGTAGGTTTCCTACCTACTTGTAACCACGGTTTTTACCCAGTTTTACTTATGATACTCTTGTTTAATATATGTGTTTCAAATGATATCTTATGCATTAACAAATGGCATACAGGCATTGGCATCTCATGCATAGTCATGGG
>CM023536.1:73666262-73921045 GCA_013350335.1 Chimonanthus salicifolius | reverse complement strand
GGGCATAATGGAATTTACCATTTATCGATGTCGTTTTTACTATTATCTAAATATTGATATGTTGAGTAATATTGATTTCCTTTATATAACTCACTGTTATCTTTCAAATTTTGAAAATAAATTTTAAACCTTGTTAATAAATACAAGTTGAATTAAATAAATAGTAACAAATGTGAATTTTGTTTAACTCTATAGATTTTGATAAAATATAATCTCAAAAATTTATGATGAGTAGAATTTATAAACCCAACATTTTTGTTACATTTTTGTTAAGTTGTATTAATTCAATTAAGTTTAAATAAATCATGTAATTAGTTAAATTTTAAAATAGATGAAAATGGACTCATTTGCAAAATCTACTGAAGGACTAATTTTGCAAATGATTAGACCACCTACGTGGCCGAAAGCTATGCTTCATCATCGTCGACTCATACAAGCTACGGACGTAGCTTGTAGATGAGGTCCTCCCCCTAGCCTTGCTGGAGGGTTTACTACCCTACCTAGCCATGCTATAAATCCAGTCACTGTAATGGCCCGGAATTTGTAAATCAATGAATATGGGAATATTATTTATTTTAATGATGAAAATTGGGAAAATTGGAGGAATAATGGTAAATGGGCCAAAATTTGGACAAAGGCCCAAGTATGGCCCAATAGCTATGGATTGGATTTAAATTCATTTAAAGGGCCAATGATGGTTAAATGGGTCAAGAATGGTCAAATTGGGTCAAATACCCATTTGGGACCCAATGGGTCAAGATAGTTAAGCTCTAAGGTAAATGGGTAAGATGAAATGTAATTGGGCCATGGGCCCAATGGTGATACAACTAGTGGGAATGGGCTTAATGAAATTTAAATCACCTAAGTTAGTGATAAATTGACCAGGTGACATAGTCCAATGGGACCCACCTCCACCTCACCAAGTGAGGTGCGTGTGGACCCAAGGTTTGGTGGGGCCGACCACCATGGTTGAATTGGTCAACCAAGGTGGATTTATAAAGATGATGATTTAAGTAAACGGGAATTAAAGTAACTAAATATCTAAATATTAAATGATTAAAATTATCCAAATAAGTGGTCAAAGTGGGTCAAAAGGTGAAACCAAATCACCTCATGTTAAGAAGTGAAACACGTTGGGACTTAAGGGTTGTGGAGTCATAAGCCATAAGCAAGATAAATATCTTGTTGGTTGGTGAAAATTAATGTAATGTAATTTTAAATCACCAAATGGGGATAATCTTGAGTTTCTTTCCCATTTCTTATCCTCTCTTCATTGTTACTCACTCCATTTTCATTGTCCATTGCCGTCCCATGCTCCAAGTGAAGGAGAGAGAGCTAAGGAGAAGAGAAGAAAGGAGAGGAAGGAAGAAATGGAAATTTAAGCAAAAATCACTCTAAGGTAAGGTTTATCATCTCCCCTCTCATCATTTTTTTCCCTCCCCTCTCACACAAACCCTACCTTGGCCGATCCTAAGAGTGAGGTTTGTCACCATGGATCAGAGGAAGGAGAGAAGATGCTAAGGAAACCGACGGGAGTGGCGGAAGTCGGAGGAGACGACGGATTGTGAGTATTTCTTAAACAAGAAATTTTGGATGTTTTTTAGGGTTTAAGATTTGGGTAGTATTTTGTAAAAATTAGGGGTGGGTTAAATAATATTATGCCATGGATTTTAAATCCATCAAATGGAAGGAATGGAAAGTGGGTAAAACCCTAATGGAGAAAAATTAGGGTTAAGAAAAATAAAAAGGGATTATGGACACTATATGGGTAATGTGATTAAACATGGAGGTAAATGCAATTTTTTTGAGTCAAGGGCCATAGGGTTCGGCCATGTAGCATGGTCGAACCCCATGGTAAGTAATGTATATTTTTTTAGGGTTTTGAAAAATGGAAGCATGGAGGATAAACTAGGGTTAGGGTAAGAAAAGAAATAAATGGATTAAGTGCATTTGGTAATTTGGTTCATTAAGCATGGAATTATGTGATTGGAAGAAAAATTATGGGCCATAGGGTTCGGCCATGTAGCATGGTCGAACCCCATGGTAGGTGATTAGGTGTTTGATTTAATTGGTTAGGGTTTTAAAGAATGGAAGACAATGAGGGTTTTAAGCTAATGAATTTTAGGGTTTTTAAATGAATAAATGTGGGTAAGTTTTGAAGAGGTTTTGTGATGGAATCCATGGATGAGTATGATTGTGTTATGGTCTAAAATGGCATAAAGAAATATTGGATCATGAACCATGCATGGCCGAACCCTATGGTGATGTAATGGTGATCAAATGATGGGTTTAAAAGGATGGAAAATGGGAAGAGTTAATGGTTTAAGTATGTTTGAAACCATGAAAAGATGAGGGGGGAATATTAGTAGTTTTGATGGACTCAAGAGATGAGACCAATGTTGATCAAATGGGTGATCTAAATGAATGGTGAAATCCACATATGGAGGGACTTGTGATAAATTCAAATGTGAACAATGGACCCAAGAAAAAAAAAATGGGAAAAGGACACCATGGATTCGGCCATGGTGTATGGCCGAGCCCATGGCCCATTTATGAGTCATTTGATGGGTTAGCTTGGTTATTAATGTGTTTAAATTGATTTGGGAATTGGTTAAATTAAGGACTCATTGTAGTTTAAATGCATGAAGTAAACCCCATGGGAAGGTTTGATGAATGGGGTATTTTAAACCCATAATCTATTAACCATCTAAAGGATTAAGTATGGGGATTTTATGGATTTAAATGAATAAGGGTTAGGCTAATTAGAAAGGAAAATTTTAATGGTGGTATGTCATGATTAAATGGGTCATTAAGGGAATGAGTTAATGATTAATTATGGGCTTAAGTAGGCATGAATTAATGAGTAATTGTTTATGTAAAGGGGTAGTGGCAAAAATGGTAAATATTGGCTAAAATGAAGAAACCCACTAAGATATGATTTATGAGCTTAGAAATGGTTAAAACATTGACTAATTATTAATGTGTAATAAGGTACTGGACATCGCAGGCGGTGCGCGATCGGCGACCGGGTTTATCGAACAGAAAACGTAAGAGGACGCGAGTCGGTATTCGGTAGGATTCCTACCTTTTTGTAAGCCATGGATTGAGTGATGTTTTCTTTAATTTATTTTGGAAATTATGTGGTTGTCTTTAAGATGAGTTTGGATTATGTATTATGTGATGTTTTCCTTTAAATTATTTTGGAAATCATGTGAATGTTTTAAGATGGGTTTGGATTAAGTATTATGGGATGGTTTCCCTTTGATTTATTTGGTAATCATGTAATTATTTTAAGATGGGTTTTATTACTATTGAATTACATATATTACATGACATATGGCATCTACATCTCATGCATGGCATGGGAGGGATATGACAGGGGAAGGATGAAGTGAAACCGGAGTCCATGCTCTGTAGGGGCAACCGATAAATAAGCATGGGGACATTTCATATACGTATTATTATACCTTGATGAGGCTTTGCCATCAAAGGGGACCTTTGTAATTATGATACCTTGATGATGGTTCTTCCATCAAGGGGGATGCCTAGTGTGGATCGCATCTTGATGAGGCTTTTCCATCAAGAGGGTCATGGCACGATGATGATATGGATTTTATTTGGAACACTATGTATGTTTGAAAAAGGGACATTGTATGTAACGCCCGCCCCATTTTCACCGAAATCAGAGTCTATTTTTTTTTTTTTGAAGTAGAAGTGACAACCGGCGCGGACGTCACGACGCGAGTTAAGTCCGAGCTTCTAAAGCCCAGCCCTTAACTAACCAACCCCACGCGTGCGCGGAACTAAGTCCACGAGAACGGTTCACGCGTAGGAAGTAAGCTCGCGGGTTATAATTATTGCGGAACATGATAATATAGTCTATCCTACCGGTTTTTAGATAGAAGGGAAGATACAACATTGAATTACCAAAATGCCCCTATGTTCATATTTATATCATAAAATATAATCGTCCATAAGTAAAGTCCAAACCATCGCAAGAAGTACAAATTATACAGTCCGACGAGCTACGTTACTCAAAACTACATTTCCAAAATATAAGCTTAAATAAACTAAGAATGCGCTTTCCAAGCTCCTAAGCTTGGCTCCTGTCTTGTCCACCGTTTCCGCCATCCCCTGTGTCATCAGCTAAGGTAGAAGTAGGGCGTTAGTCAACACGCCCAGTAGGACTCCGAGTAGGGCTAGCACATGGATTAGTGATAACACGCATACCGATACAATAAAATATAACAAAATAAGCATGTAATGAATGCTATGCCATGGGTGCCTAGCTCATGTGTCCCACCCATCATCCGTATGATCATACAATGTATTGTCCCCATGTTTGCTTCTCGGTCGCCCCGACGGAGCATGGACTCCGGTTATAACCCTCAGGCTATCCCCACGTCTGATTCTCGGTCGCCCCAACAGAGCATGGACTCCGGTTTCATTATTTTCCCGCCCATGCCATGCATGAGATGTACGTGCATTATGCTATGTAGTATATAGATAAACCATAAATTTAATATACCATACATAGCCATATAATGCATAATGTTAAAATATAATCCATAACACCATCATATAATTCATAAATTAAAACTCATCATAATACAAGTCCCATAATCATCAAATAAATTAAAATAAACATCACATATCCACGGCTTACAAAGAGGTAGGAATCCTATCGAATACCGCGTGACGTTCCGTTAAGTTTCCGTTCGATAATCCGGTCGCCGATCGCGTATCGTTTGCGACGTCCCGATACCTTATTTACACACTCACCGGATTAGTCCATACTTTATCCAAGATTAAGTTCCTAACTGATCATAACCCTAGATCCATTTAATGATCCGTAAATACATTATAAGTTTATTGAAAATTGGCCCTTAACTTACCCCATTATCCATTGGTTTAAACACATACATAAATCCGATTTTGGCCATTTCGAATATTTCAATGAGCGAGCCTAAAACGCAGCATCTATACATTTCTTTTCATCATTCACATTGCATCGAATTTTACTTCTAACCCACATAGGGTTCGTACTATGGCCGAACCCATGGCTTTTCAATATTTGCCGTTTTGCCACTCCCTCTTCCATGGTTAAATCATCCATTCGTTTATGTACATTCTAAGTCCAAACTTCATTCATACTTAGATCCATTTAATCATGACCTAGCATCATAAAATCAGCCACCTATTATTTAATTTTGAAAAACATTTAATCCCCTACCTAATTCCACATTTTGCCTAAGATGTGGCCCACATAATGGGTCATGGCTCACCTTTATGGATGCCAATTTAAAGACTAATGTTTTGTCCCAAAAATAATCCATTTTAAAATCACTAACCTTCATTCATTTTGACCCTTTAAAAACCCATATCATACACTTTGTAAATCCATTTAAATTTTACCATTTACTAGCCCAAATTTCCATTTGCTTAACCACATGTATAAACCGTAACTTAGCCCACAATTGACCTAAAAACATGGGTCATGGGTTCGGCCATACACCATGGCCGAACCCATGATGTCTTTCCCTCATTTTTACCTTGGATCTTTACTCACATTTAAAGTCTATTTATACCACCAATCACTTCCTCACTATCTCCATAATTCAAAAATATTTAATCCACCACTTCCATCCTTTAATACCCATTTAAAAATCACACACTATACTCATAATTTTCAAACCTTAGAAACCATTAACCATTGAGCATTTAAGAGCCCTAACCCTCATAGATCACTAACCATGGGGTTCGGCCACCTTGTATGGCCGAACCCTATAGTCCATGATTTCTTTAAAATATTATACCTCCATCATTTTGAGGCTACTTGAATTCATTTACATACCTCATGATTTTTCTTTATTTAACACTCCTTAAAAATTACCAACTTTTTTTAATCTTTTAAAACCACAATATCATTAACCCTTCTCCATAATTTTAAACCGTATAATCTCAAATAAATTACCCATCATTCACCATGGGGTTCGGCCATGCTACATGGCCGAACCCTATGGTCATCCATTCATTCCATTCTATGCCTTTTAAGGTCATGAAAAATCATCCATATTTTCACGAAATGTCCTCATTTAAAACCCCTTAAAAATTACTAATGCTTACTTATTAACATCTCAAAATCATGGATTACCCTTTCCAAATTTTAATCCTCAAACCCTAACTAAAATTCATCTATCATTTACCATGGGGTTTGGCCATGCTACATGGCCGAACCCTATGGCCCATCAATCCATAAAAAAAAATCCAAAAGCTTGAAACTCCATTAAGATTTCCATTCTTCCATTTTATCCATTCCTTATTCTACCATTGGATGGATTTTAAATTCAAAGCCTATGATGGTTTGGTCACCATCCAATCCAAGAAAATGGAGTCCAAAACGTAAAACCCTCAAAATTTAAATTTCTTGTTTAGAACATACTTACGATCCGACGACTCCTCCGGTCTTTCTTTCTCCTCTTGATTTCCTTAGCCTCTTCTCTTCTTCCTCTCCTTGTTTGATCGGCTAGATGTGCTTGATCAATGGTGGAACATGCTTGGATCGGCTAAGGTAGATGGGGTTAGGTTAAGAGAGAAAGAGTATGGAGATGAGGGAGAGTTCTTCAATGATCTTGGTAGCCCAAAGTTTTTCCTTCTCCTTCTCTTTTCTTTCTAAGTTTTTCTTCTAAGTCTTTTCTTCTCTCTTGAAGGGTAGGGGATGTCTTTTGTGAGTGGGAGGGACAGATAGAGTGAAAATGTTTGTTTGGGAAAGAGATGGAGATGGTTGGAGTGGCCTACACTCAAACATTAATTCCTCACCAACCAATATGCATTAATGGTGGTGGTTGGGATAAAACCACCACCTTTAATCCATGGTTTCAATTTGTGTTTTTTCAAGTGGTTTGTGTTTGTTGGGATGGTTTTGACCATTTGACCAATTTAGATTAAGTTAATTAACTTAGATCACTTGCTCCCTAGGTTAATTTAATTAATCATTTTCCACTTAATTTAATCTCATTAAGTTCCCTCTAAGATCCACCCATGGTTGACCAGGTCAACCATGGTGGTCGGCCCCACTACTCTTGGGTCCACACGCCACCTCAATGGGTGAGGTGGAGGTGGGCCCCATTGGCCATGTTACCTTGGTCCATTAATCACTTAACTTAGATGATTTAAATTTTTTATTTAATGTATCCCTCTTATTGGATCACCATTGGGCCCATGGCCCAATTAAATTTTTGTCTTACCCATTTACCTTAGGGCTTAGCTACCTTGGCCCATTGGGTCCCATATGGCCCTTTGACCCAAATTGACCATCTTTGACCCAATTACTTCTCATTGACCCATCAAATGGATTTCATCCAATCTATGGCCCAATTGGGCCATTCTTGGACCCTTGTCCCAAAGTTGATCCATTTGGCATTTCATCACATCAAATTCCAAATTAAAATAATTAAATGCCAAATATATTGATTCGAAAATTCGGGCTATTACATTGTACAATGAGGATGAGATTGATGGGTGGGATTCATGGCATAGAACACCCATTGCATGACATTGCCCAAAGTGCATGGTTTGACTATAATATTATCTGCATGCTGTTATTACTAATCCATGTGCTAGCCCTACTCGGAGTCCTACTGGGCGCGTGGTCTAACGCCCTACTTCTACCCTAGCTGATGACGCAGGAAATGCAGGAGCAGAAGGACGGGACGGGAGCCAAGCTTAGGAGCTTGGGAAGGCGAACTAATTATTTTATTTAAGTTTATTTTGGGAAATGTGTATTTGAAGTAGCTTAACTTGTCGGAAATGTAATAGTTTAGATTACTTGCCATGTTTTGGAAATTATTTTGGACATTATGATTTTAAGGATGTTTGGTGATTGAATGAATGTAACTTCCCTGCTATCTAAGAATTTGTAGGTTAGACTCTTTTATAATTTTCCGCAATTGGTTTAAATGTTCCCCGATGCTTACTTCTACGTGTGAACCGTTCTCCGTGGACTTCATTCCACGCACACGTAGGGTTGGCCAGTTAAGGGACGGGCTTTAGAAGCTCGGACTTAACTCGCGTCGTGACGTCCGCGCCCTTTGTCACTTTTCCTTTTAAAAAAAGAAAAAATAGACTCTGATATTTCGGTAAAAAGGGGCGGGCGTTACAGTCACTCTCCCCACCTAGAATCACCCACTATTAAAAAAGAAACAACCTTTCCTTTGTTTTCTAAAAATTTTACCGTAAGCTTTGAGGTGGAAGATTTTGCAAGTTACTGAATTTCTACCTAGGAGCAAAAGCGAAGGTAACCATTGTGTTCGTTTTCAAATTCTAGTCAATTTAGGATCAAAGAAAAGTAAAATTGGTTTAGATTTGAGTGTCAAAACTGATTTTGAAGTTTAATGGAAAACTTGAAATTTCTTGTTAAAGTTGAACATTTTAAATCAGTAATGTTTTAATTGTTTCCCTTTATAAAGAGGACTCATCTAAGAATTCATCTAACCTGTTTGATATGAAAAACGGATCCAAAAAATCCACTGTGTTTGGATTCGTAAATCACATAGTTGTTTCCCCTCACTGCTCTATTGCTGGTGACAGAGGAAGAAGACGACTTTGGGAAGTTCCGAGAGTTGGGCTTCGGAAGTTCCGAAGGTAACATTTCGGAAGTTCCTAACTTCAGTTCGAGATTCCGAAGTGACCAGATGTAACACCCTGAATTTTCATTACTTATAAATATATTGGAATAGTTCATTTAAATTGTGAATTAATGGAATTTGAGATTTAATAAGTGGAAATTGACATTAGATGGGCAAGGAATGGATCAATTACCCAATTAAGATCCGATGGGTCATAGTGAACTTGATTTTAAAGTAATTGGGTAAGGTTATAGTAAATGGGTCGACTACCCAATTAAAATCCAATGCATTAACTCCACCTCATCAAGTAAGGTGGCATGTGAGTGATGTGGCATGCATGCCATCACATATAAGACAATTAAGCTGTAACACCCCAATTTCTCAATGATATGAATAATTACGAAAATGCCACTAGAATGGTAAATTTAATGGACGTGATTGTAAATGAGAAAATGGTGGGGCCCATTGTTCAAATTAAGACCCTATGAACATATTATAAGGATCAAGTTTAAGAAAAAGGGTAATGTATATCAAATTGGGTCAAAATGGTTAATTGGGTCAAAGGACCCAATTGGGACCCAATGGGTCATGGTGGACTTATTTGACCATTGGGTAAGCTCAATTTTATTATGGTTAAGCTGAATTGATTTGAAATTAAATGGAGCATAAATGGGTAGGCTTGATGCAAATATGAAAATCACATTTAAATGGGTAAACCACCCATAAATGGGTCATGGCGTCAAATTGGATCCATGGGCTAAATGGGGACCCAATGGGTCGAGTTGACCATGTGGACCATGGTTGACCGTGTGGACCCTCAAGTGAGCTCAAATATGAGTTAAATCAGGTTGAGTTGGGACTGAAGTGAGTTGGAATTAAATCAAATAATGGAGTTGACTCAAGTGCATTAAATGAATGGCATTAAGTGTGGTGAGTTGGGCTAATGAGTTGGGTGAGTTGAGTTGGAAACCAAAGGGACATTGCATTTACATTGAGTCAAATGGGAGATGAAGGAGTTTTCTTGGTCTCAAACACCACCAAACACGTTGATGGCATGGAGTGTTTCCCATGCATAAGGTTAATGAAATGAGATAAAAATCTCATGGGGAATTTGGAGGGTTTCCATCTGATATGGAAAACCAAAGCTCCAACGTTGGGAGTATCAAGAGGTGCCTTGGTTGGCACCAAATGTCTCCTTGGTTTGATCAAGGATTGATGAGGATTAATGAGGGGTCCAAGGGTTGTTTAACAAAAACAAAACACCATATCCTTTGGCCGAATTCTACATTGCAAAGACCTTTGAATTCTCATCTCTCTCCCTCTCTCAAGAACATACCCCTTGGCCGAACCAGCTCTTGATGTTTTCACCATTGATTCAAGCTTCTAATCAACTAAGAACTAAGGGAGCAAGAAGGAAGAAAGCAAGGATCAAAGGCAAGAAGAAAGGCTTAGAGAATTGGTAAGTACTCCATGGAATTTTGTTTAATTAAGTGGGTTAAATGGAACATGATTTGGCCATGGGATGGCCGAATCTACCAAGGGTTTAGAGTATGAATATTGATGTTTAAAAAGATGGAAAACATGGACCATAGGGTTCAGCCACTTTGGATGGCCAAACCCCATGAAATAATATGGTTATGTTGATGGTTTTTGTAAGTTAAAACCATGCAAAATGATGGATAGTTTTAGATGTTTTAATTAGACCTAAGATGCAAGTTGAAAGGGTTTTTAAATCATGGATTTGAATGTCATGATTTGGCCATGGAATGGCTGAATTCATCAAGGGTTTAAACCTTGGGTAAAGGTGGTTTAAAATGATAAAAATGGACCATTGGGTTCGGCCATTTTAGATGGCCAAACCCCATGAAGTTAGTTGGGTATTTGGATGGTTTTTGAAGGATAAAAACCATGCAATACTATGGTGATTTTTACATGTTTTTAGTGAACATAAGATGTAAGTTAAAAGGTCCAAATCATGGGTCATAGGGTTCGGCCACTTGGGATGGCCGAACCCATGAAAGGAGTTGTCAAGCTTATGGTGAGTTTATGGTTTTTAAGGGATAAAATCCATATCATGTAATGAAGAAAAGTTCAATATCTTGGGTCGGCCATGGGATGGCTGAACCATATGGTTATTATGGCTAAAAGTATGGAGCCTAAGTTATGTACATATGATGGAATCATTAAACCAAGGGAACCATTAGGTTCGGCCATGTGTATGGCCGAACCCCATAGACCATTAAATGGGTATTTGGATTCAAGTATATGACTAAAAGTTGTTGGTTGTTTTGTAATGTTTTAAAGGGTCTAAATTATGACTTTATGAAGAAGTATAATGGATAAAAGAACCATTGGGTTTGGCCATATGTATGGCTGAACCCCATGGAGTAGTTTTGGTGGATGAAAGTGATGATTGGAACCAAGGAAATGATGGAAAATTAAGGGCTAGTTAATCACATGGATAGATGAGTAGTTAGTCCTAATTATAAAGGATTAAGAGACCAAATTTGGATGGGTGAGGTTCGGCCAAGTAATATGGCCGAACCCCACTAAGGTGGTGTGGTCATATGGGCTTTGACTATGAAGCAAAATTAAGCATCGGTTAGGCCAATGGAAAATTCGTAAATACAAGTCAAATGATAAATATGAAGAGATTGATCAAAGGACTTAAAAGAGGGGTCAAACCAAAGTGGTATGGTTCGGCCATGTTGTATGGCCGAACCCTACCATGGTATGTTTGTAATATGAGATGTTTTAATGAGGATTAAATAAAAATAGAGATCAAATTATAGTGGGTGAGGTTCGGCCATGGGTATGGCCGAACCCCACAAGATGGTTTATGGGATCTAAACTTGATTAGAAATCAAGAAGATTAAGTATTAACTTGCTGTTGTATAAACAAGGAAACGGAAGTTGAACGGCGTGCGAGTCGTGATTGGGTGAAGCTTAAAAAGGAACGGACACTTAAGTGAAGTTTCCGTAGGTTTCTTACCTACTTGTAACCACTTTTATAATTGGTTTTATCATGGTTTTTATGAGTTATATTATTATTGTTTTATGTTTAAATGGGTTTTGAATGATATGATATATCTACAAATGACATATATACATTGACATCTCATGCATGGCATGGGGTGATGATTATGGAACAACTTAATGATGAGAGTTCTATCCAGAGGAAATGAGGAGTACTCTGGATTACCTTGACATGAGAGTTTTATACAGAGGAAATGTGGAGTCCTCTGGCTTACCTTTAAATGAGAGTTCTATTCAGAGGAAATGTGGAGTACTCTGGATTACTTTGACGTGCGAATCCCATCAAGTGATAGCTATGTATACTTGTGATGGGTGGGACTCATTACATTTGCACTTACATACATAGCATTGATTTCAGATGTTTTGTTGATCATATACTATGATATATGCATGTTTTATATACTAACCATGTGGTAGCCTTGATCGGAAAATCTACTGGGCGCATTGATCTAACGCCCTAATTCTATCCTTAGAGGATAATGCAGGTAAAGGAAAAAGGGAAAGAGAAGGTCGAGGACTAGGAGGGGAGCCAAGCTTAAGCGCTTGAGTGTTGGATTGGATTTATATTTTAGTGTCATTTGAATTACAATTTATGGACATGTAATAGCTAGTAACTTTGGTATGGTTTGTTTATAGTTTGATAATGGATATTTGGATTAACTAGTTTTAATGGGAGACTTGTACTTGCTATCTATTCAGTTTATTTCCGCAATTGGTCTAGTTTATTCCGCATGACTTGATTAGTTCCATGTGTGGATTGTTATCATGGGTTTAGTCCATGCTCACATGGGTGGCCAGTTAAGGGTCGGACTTTGGTAGTCCGAACTTAGCTTGCGTCATGACGTCGTCCGCCCTCTTCCGGTGTTATTATATTATTATTTAAAAAAATTAGACTCTGAATCTCGGAAAGGGCAGGGCATTACATAAGCAAGGTACCACATCATCAAGCGACATGGCCAAGATGGGACCCAAGTGCCATGTGGTGACCAAGTCACAACATGCATGGCCGGCCATGACATGTTGATTTGGTCAACCACCTAGTGAGTTTAAGTCATGAGTTTTAGATTAAATTGCTTTAGTTGAGTTGGGAAGGTGAAGAGTTTCCATCTCAATGGGCATGAAGCCAAGAGATGCATTGGTTTAAGCCAAGGGTCTCCTTGGTTAAACCAATGGCCTCATTGGTTAGACAAAACCTTAATGAGGAGAGTGAAAGGGCTATGGCTGTAACATAAAAACACAAGCCCAAGGGGCACACCACACCCCTTGGACGACTCCTCCACTTGTGAGCAAAAGGGTTTTCTTCTCCTCTCCTCTCTCTCTCTCTCCCCCACCTACACGTCTATACTTAGAGAACTTTTGAGGAGCAAAGGAAGAAGAAAAATTGAAGAAGGAAAGGACAGACCAAAAAGAAAAGAAGGAGACAGAAAAGAAGGTATGTGTTAAGGTTTAATAATATGAGAATAAATCTAAGGAAAACCATAGGTTTGGCCATGGGGTGGCCGAACCCATGGATTCTATAATTGGTTAGAATGGATGGCCAAAATTGTTATAAGGTCATGGAGTTGGAAATCCATCCAATAAATGGTAATGGATTGAAACAAAAATAGGGTATATTCGAATCCATGATATGATACTAAGAATGGATTGAGTTATGGAAAAGACCCAAACCTTGACTAGTGAGTAGAGTAAATTTACTAATTAAAATATGAAAGATGAAATATGATGTTTTAATTTTTGGTTGATTTTCCAGATACCTCTGTTTATTCAGTAGGATGTAAAGGGTGATGAAAATTAAATGGATAATCAATTTGATATATATGTGCTTGAATTGATAAAGTAAAGAGGTTCGATTCGTTTTCACGCGATCAGTAGTGTTGTTCTTTCAAAACAAGAAAAAGACAGTTGAACGGAAGTTGGTAGGATTCCTACCTTATTGAGACACTGTGGATTATTTATGACACTGGTTTTTATTCCAAATATGATGTTTACTTTGATTAAACAAATGGTTTATGTTTATGAATTGATTTTCAATGATAATATGTAATTTGAAAAGAAATGACATTCTTGCATTCATTACCTCATGCATTGCATGGGAGGGAATACATGTGACCAGTAAGCCAAGTTATGAGTGGTCCGGACATGATTTGGGCTTGAAACTAGCTTGTATAAAGCTATGTGAACTGTTGAGATTTTGGCCTTGTCCGGGATTACTAGAAATGGGTATGGCGTATGTTGGCCCAAAGAGCTCCTGAGTAGGCAGTCCCGAAACCCTGCGCAGAGGGAGGAGTCCACATTCCACCGATAGTCTCTATTTATAATTTGTGGGGAGGTATACAGTGACCTGGTGGTGCCGTCACAAAACACTACTGATGTAAATGGCTAAGGGAACACCTTTATATGGCGATTTATCAAGGAAACTATTTATATATGATGAGATTGGATATGGAAACTGGGTGAGAGATCATTTGGCGTTGACACCCATGAGATGACACATAAGTAAACATGATTATAAGTAAATATGATTATGATATCGACATCATGTGTTGTTTTTACTACTTATGAGCTGCTTTTACAAACATGATATGATGTATCTATCTTGATTTATATTACTTTTATGTGTACCATAACCCTACTTGGAATACCTACTAGACATGTTGATTGATGCCCTACTTCTACCCTAATAAATGATGAAACATGGAATGACAAGGAAAAGGACATGAGACATGAAGGGAGCCAAGCGTAGAAGCTTGGGCAGATTTATGTTTATCTTATTTATGTTGATTTGAAAGATGTTTTGGGAGGACTGATATTTTGGATTGTAATAACTTAGAAACTATTTGCTATGGCTTAATGATCTTTAAGTTTAAATTGGAATTGTATGGTGATTGGTTTTCCCTGCTTAATGATGACATGTATATGGAAGGTATCTTATTCATATAATTATTCTGCAAGTATAATAGAAAAGGCGTGTAAAATGTTTATGTGGACTTGTCCACACGTAAAGGTGGCCAGTTAAGGGTCAGGTTTTGGAACTCGGACTTAACTCGTGTCGTGGCTACCCGCTCTCTCTCACTCTTATAAAAAAAATATACTCTGATTGTGACGAGTGAAAAAGGGAAGGGCGTTACACTAGAGGCCAATGTTCTTTCTGGTTCTGCTGTTCAGACTGGGATGTTCCGAGACTGTTTGGAAGTTCCGAGTTGTTCGGAAGTTCCAAGAATACCTTGGCAAGTTTTGAGATACACACACCCATTAGTTTTCTGGTTTTCTATTTTTCTGTTCGGCAACACTCTCTAATGTTCCGAGACCTGAACCTCGGAAGTTCCGAAGAACAGAACCAAGTCCCGAAGGTTCTGTAAGCCCAGTGTTTTAGGCAGTGGCTCGGAAGGCCCGAAGCCACAGCACCTGGTTCCGAGGCTTGTTCCAAAGAACCCAGATCAGGTTTTTGAAACTTAGTCTAAATTAGGTTTCATGTTTTCGATCTTAGGTTTTAATGTGATGTTTATACCATTTTAATTAAAAGTGATACTAACCCCCTCTTATTTGATACTATCTTATATACATATATATTATGTGTTCACTTCCAGGCCGATACTTTCTATCTGTGGCTGACTCAGCCCGATAGCTATCAGTAGCTGAGCGATTAACTTCGCAGCTCTGTAGAAAAGAAGGGTTCGGGCACTGAGTGACCTCTAGGCCTAACTCGCTATATGAGTAGTGGCCTGGGCACTTTATATCTCTAGGCCTAACTCAATACGTCTATTTGGTCATTTCCAGAAGACAATATGAGAAGTGGCCTGAGTACCCTATTATATATTGTTGATTATTATAATTTAAAATGGTTAGTAACCCATATAGCAGACTCAGATCAATTTCCCTTGAAGTTTTCTAGAAAATAGGATAGAAAGATTTGAAATACTATGAGTATGTATTGTATTGTATCTATGTATATTGACCGATTATTGGTTGTATATTTGTTTGCATGTTTAATAGATACTTCGATACCCACATTTTCGGTGAGGAGACTTAACAATTGCAGTAGGAGTAAATCAGGTTAAGAGGATCTAGTGCAATGAGTGGTTTCAAGGATCAGACTTAATGAACCCACTTATATGCCTAGACATGATGCACTATTGTGAAAAGTGCTTATTGATAGTAACGATGTTCATCGTATATTGTGATTATAATGATGAAATGCTTATGAGCTACGATGATATTGATACTGCTTCCACATACCCTTAACTGCTGATCTATTATCGGCCCAGGTGTGTCGAGTACCGGCCCAGGTGTGTCGGTTTGCTTCTGTCGGCCCAGGTGTGTCGGTTTACGTTTACCGACCTAGGTGTGTCACAGATGTACTTACAAGATTTGTATTTCGACCGTGTCAGGACTTAATACTTATAGTCAGTGTAGTGTCTAGGTGTTACAATAGATGTCAGCAGTTATGGAATTATGTTGAGACTTTGGCAGGATAAATCTTTCATGGTGTTATATTGATTTTTGGCTAACCTGATATTCATTACACTGCATTGTTTTATTCTTTCACTAGGTTAGTTAGCTCACACAACTCACATTTTAGGAGATGTACCCGAGGAGGAGAAACCTCCTTATCAAGCTTAGGATGGATAAGCTGTTGCGATTTCGTGTGATTCCCACGAACGGAAATTTCTCTCTTGTTTGACTTTTGGTTCCTTTGAACCATGTTTTGTAAAGTACCTCATGTTGTACTTATTATGTTAAAACTTATATGCACCACTATGTGACTGTAATTACTCTGATGAGAATAAAAGATTTTATTTATGGAAATATTTGATTGTATGATATGTATTTGTAAGTGGGTAGATGTTTGATACATGTTTGAGTCCACATGTAAAGAGCATGTGTGACATTTATTTCTGAACCTAACTTTTGATCAAGCCCAGCCCAGTTAGAAGTTATTTACATTATTTAAAAAAAAAAATTAGTAGCGTTTCGGGACCACTACCAGGTCGCGGCGTTACAGCTTGGTATCAGAGCTTTGTCTCAAACTCTAGGACTGTGATGGGTTATACATAGTTAGAACCTAATTTTTGGATTAGAATTATAGTTGTTATTGACATTTTCTATTTTGTGATACGGATATGTCAAGTAACGTAAAATACACTGAGATTTGGGACGAAGGGATCCCTAGCTGCTCAGTAGTATTGGATTCAACTACCGACAACTCTAGTGTCCAAAATGAAAATGTTGGAGTTTTTCCAGCCGTAGAGGAGTCTGTTAGGGAAATAGGCTCGCCTGAGTATACACCGTTGACCCCAAGTGCTGAGGACATGATAGTGTATGTTTACGAACTGTGTAACCAAGAAGGGCACTATTACACCTACTGCCCTTATCCCATCAATGTAGTATGCCCTGTTTGTGGATACTGTGGACATGGGAAGGAAATGACTAATTGTCCTTATATCGGAGGACCAGGGATTGTGTCTTGCCTAACTTGTGGAGTGTTAGGACATATGTCGGCGGCATGTCCTGACAACTTCATTGTCAACTTTGATGCTGATGTAGGATTCTCTACCGAAAACTAGGCGGGACGTGTAGGAGAAGGGTTGGGGAAAGGGGGGAACCTTTGTAAGAATTTTAAGTATGTATATATATGTGTGTTGTATGAAGGGTTTTACTAACCCCACCAACCTATGTATATAAATAAAATTTTAAGTTATTAGATGTTGAATGCATGTTTATGATCTGTCTTGATAACTTCTTTGTCTTAAATTTTTTTTGTAATATTTACAAATGTAAATGATAGGAAGATGTCAGGACCATTTGGAAATAACTACCGAGGAAGGAGGACAGGTCCTCTACTCGTGATGTACCTAACGAAACTGTGCGCGCAGCAATGGAGGCATTCCAAAGGATTGCCAAAAACATGCAGCATCCTCCTATTAGAATCCCGGAAGAGAGAGCCACTTCAGCTCTAAAGGAATTCAAAAGATTGAACCCGACAAGTTTCTCGGGATTTAAGGATCCAAGTGCGGCAAGGAACTGGATCACCCAAATCGGCCGGGTCCTCAATACCTTTGCCATTGCAGATGATCTGTGAGTAACATTGGCAACTTATCAGTTGGAGGGGAATGCCTACGAATGGTGGGAGGCAAAAAGTCTGGTTCATAATCACGAGCTTATCACTTGGGAAGAGTTTTCAGCGGCTTTCCGTGCCTGTTATTTCCCTAAAACGGTCTAGGAAGCAAGGTGTAACGCCCTGCCCTTTTTCACTCGTTTTTTCCCGTAAATTCAGTGTATATTTTTTTTTGCAACAGAGTAGAGTGATAGAGTGCGGGACGTCACGACGAGAGCTAAGTCCGAACTTCCAAAGTCCGACCCTTAACTGGCCAACCCTATGTGTGTATGGATTCAATCCAATAAAATGGTTCACACATAACTATACCGACTTGCTGAATAAAATCATACAACTGCGGAATCATAATCATCAATATACGGAATTATATTAGAACCACGTTCTAATCCATTCAGATAGCAAAGTACGTCATAATCATCAAACCAAAACATTCAACCATCTAAATTATTACATTCCGGAATCCAAATACTCAAATACAAGTTCATGAGTAATTTATTTCAAAAACATATGAACTAGATCTTCCAAACTCCTATGCCTAGTCCGTCTTGGGTTCATTGTTTCCCTGATTACCTGTATCACCAACTACAGGGTAGAAGTAGTGCGTTAGTACAACGCGCCCAATAGGTATTCCAGTTACGGCTAACACATGGTTAGTACAAAACATATCATATAACATAGTGATATCAAAACCATATAAATCCATGCCATCCAATGACGACAAATATGCAATGAGTCCCACCTCTCACCTGTACATAAATGTGCCTACCACATAGGTCTTTCGGTCGCCCCGACGGAGTGTGCACCCTCCGAAAATCTTCTTGATGGAAATCACATCAAGGTGTTGCACATAGGTTTTTCAGACGCCCCGACAGAGTGTGACCCCTCCGGTATAAATCTTTCACCCCATGCCATGCATAAGATGCTAATGAAATACATGTTATTTTATAACATAAGCATAGCATTGAAAATTATCATTCGAAAACATATCCCATACATGTTCTTTATACAAATAAAACCTAGCATGTAAAATCACCTTTGAAACATAATCAATCCATGCTATTTAAATCAAGGTAAACATAGCATTTGAAAATCAATAATAAATCATATCCTTTGAAACACATTTTCATCAAAATAAGATAAGAACAAGGTACATAATCCATAGTTTCAAAGAGGTGGAATCCTACCTAAGACCGTTCACAAGTCATTGCGTTTCCGTCCAAGATTCGATCACCGATCGCGCACCGCTTGCGAGATCCCGTTACCTTATAATATAATAATAAATCAACACCAAAACTCACCTAATTACAAGGTTCTAAGTCCATAAACAAAACCCCTTGGGGTTTGGCCATACATCATGGCCGAACCCATGGTTTACCATTTTTCATACATATTTACAAAAATGCCACTGTTGGTAACCATAGTTCCGTTTCTTTGCTTAGGTTTCCAAGTCATCATTCATGCTTCCAAAATACATAATTCCATAAAATAATTCATGGGGTTCGGCCATACACCATGGCCGAACCCAATGTCCAATATTCTCTCATATTTACAACAATGCCATTGGTTTCATCTTTCCTTTAAATCTTCCATAATTAGACCTTATACATTTCCCTAACCAAATAAGTCCATCAAAACCAACTCATGGGGTTTGGCCATACATCATGGCCGAACCCATTGGTTCTCCACTTTGGTATTTAATTACATTTTTGCCATTCCTTTCTCCATCAATTCTTAACATATATTGTATCCTTTATTCTATTTTAAAACTACACATAACCTAACTCATGACATAAGTTCATAATCTGATTCATAAATCATCCTTTAACCATGAATTAAAATACCATTTAATCGCTTAATTTGGACCATGGGGTTCGGCCATACACCATGGCCGAACCCTATGGTACATACTTTCCAATTAATCTCCACCCTTCTATAATTGGAAGGTCTCCAAATTTAGATTTCACCTTCCAAGAATAGAACTTCCTTTTATTAATTTCTCCAACTATCATTAGAAGGTTTCCCTATTTAACTTACCAAAATATCAACCTCTTTCCATAAATGGAAAGTTTTTTAAAATTAACACCACCTTCCATTTTTAGCCTAAGGTCCACATTTAGAAGGTTTCTTGATTAAACAACAACCCTTCTACGATTGAATATCATATTCCAAAAATTCACAAGGTTTCCAAAAACTAATCCTAGTGGGGTTCGGCCATAACTATGGCCGAACCTCACTCATGGTAACCAATCCCTTCATTTAAATTAGGTTCCATAATCAAGCCTTTCCTTCCATTCTTGGTATGGTTTCCATAAATAACTTTTGTGGTCTTTAAGTAGATACTTTCTAATTTTAATATCTACTTCCAAAAATGGAAACTTTCCTTAATAAGTAACCTCCTTTCCACATTTAGAAACACCTTCCAAAATTAGATGGCTTTTCCATAATTAACAACATCTTCCATAAATGGAAACTTTTAAGATTAGAAACTCCTTTCCAAAATTAGAGTGCTTTCTAAATTTAGCAGCCCCTTCCCTTAATTAGATAGTTTCCTATTTAATCTCCACTCCAAATTACCCCATGGGGTCCGAACCCTATGGTTCGGCCAAGCACCATGGCCGAACCCTATGGTTCATGATCTTAGCCATTGGTTTAGATCCCATCAAAACCGATCATCACTTTCATAAAAAGTTTGGTGGGGTTCGGCCATACACCATGGCCGAACCTCACCTCTTCCTTTTATCATTTTGAATCCCAAAGTTTAACCATAAGAACATCATGGTTCAGCCATACCAAGGCCGACCCAATGTCCATCCAATTTTTCCTTTAAATATTATCAAACTCCTCCATGGATTTTCATCATTTAAGTTTGTTAATCTAAACCATAAATCTCCATGGTTTTCATTATTCAAACCATCATGAAATAAACATGATTTTTCCATGATCCAAGATCTAAAAATATGAACCCAATCAATGAATCAAGAACACACCATAGTTTTCAATCTTTAAAAGCAATTAATTAAGCAAATCTTTCCATGGGGTTCGGCCATGCATTATGGCCGAACCCTATGGTTCTTTCTTCTCTTTTAAAACCATTTACCCATCTCTAATTTTCTCTTCGTGGGGTTCGGCCAACCACCATGTCCGAACCCTATGGTTCTTTTGATTTTTAAAACATAAAATTATGAATCAACATACTAACCTTTTCCTTTCTCTTCTAATCTTTCTCCCTTTGCTTTTCTCCAAACAAGAACACCTTTTGTTGCTGCCCTTCCTTCTCTTGCTCTTGCCGTGTAAGAGAGGACTTGAGAGAGGGAGAGAGAGAGAAATATAACTTGGTAATGGGGTTGTAAAAACCGTGCACCCCTATGGATCTCTCCTTTTATTAAGCTCTCCTTAATCCCATACTTAGAAATTGTTTTAAGATAAGTAACCCCCCCCCCCCCCCCCCTCCTTGGCCGTGTGCCCCTTGATTTACCTAGCCATGGCCGACTTCCCTTGGCTTATTAAGACCTTCCTTTAACTCTTAATTAGCATGTACCATGCGCATAATATCAATTATAATCTAAGTGATCTTTTCATTTAATTAAAGACAATGTACGTTCCCTTTGAAAATATTCCATGCGCATAATATGAGTATCATTTATCTAAATTTCGACCATGCTCAATCTCATTTGATTTTTTTTAATATTTTCTTAGGATATGCAAATCCAATTTAATTAAGAAAATCTCTCTCCAAATATTCTAGAATATCATTTGTGGATTTAAAATCCCACACATCTTTCATGCGCCTAATCTAGGGATTTCTCATTCAAAATTTGGCCATAAGATCCTTCATTCAAAATTGAATATGATTCGCCACCAATTTAATCCTACCCATTTAAATTTTAATAAAACCAATTCCACCATTTGTTGGGTCCTAATTGGGTCATGGCCCAATTCCTTATCCATATAAGATTTAATTCTAAAATTCATAATAAAAAATTAAATAAATAATAAACTGAAAATTCGAGGTGTTACACAAGGAAGAGGGAATTTCTCAACATCCAACAGGGGTCTGACACAGTGGCACAATACGCCATAAGATTTATTGATCTAATGCAATTTGTGCCTTGGATAGCGGCGAATGAACAGAGAAGATCCAACATTTTGAAAATGGACTTCGACCATTCCTATAACAGCAAGTGGTTGGGCGAACTTTCAATACTTTGGAGGAGATCATTGAATAAGCTTCGAAGGTGGAAGCGGTAGACTCCACCAATAGGAATACCGAAAGATTCCAGAAACCTTCCTCCAATAAGAAGACCAAATTCAATTAGAAGAGGCCATTCTTTAAGAAAAGCCAACCTGCTTCGGAGCAATCAAGTCAGTCTGACACATGACAACTAGTGCGTTATTTTTACAATCACCTGGGCATACAACTAGAACTTGCCCAACAGGAAAGGAAAAAGCGTGTTATCACTACAAACAGACCGGACACATGCTTATGGATTGCCCCTATCTTGGCAGAGCCATACCTTCATAAAACACAGGGCCAGCTCATTCTGTTACACAGTCATCTTTTGGCAGAGTTTCTCAGCATACCTCCAGAGGCTCGGTGGCACCTAGGAATGAGCCACCACGGAACGGACAGGAGAGGGGAGAAGGACGTCCTCAAACCACGCAGGGGAGAGTCTACAAGATTGGGACTTAGAAGGAAGAGCGGATGGAGAATACGGTGATGGAAGGTACACTTACCCTTTTCAGTTATTTGGCACGATTACTTTTTGATACCGGTGCTTCACATTCCTTTATTTCTAGATCTTGTTCTGATAAATTGGGTTGGCAACTGGTAGAAGTAACTAACCCATTGATGGTAGTGACACCCTTGGGGAAAAGAACGTTGGTAAACCAAAAATGTAAGTCATGCATTTTAAGAATTGGTCGTATAGATTTGTCCTATGATTTTCTATTATTAGAAATGAGGGACTTTGACATCATCTTTGGCATGGATTGGTTGTCAATTTATAAAATTTTGATTGATTGTTCTCAAAGGAGAATTTTTGGGGTCTCTACAACCAATGAAAGGTTTATGGAGAAGTTAATACCCTATGAAAGGATGTGAGACAATTTTTCTAGCCTTAGGGCGTATCCTGGTAGTGTGGTGGCTAGCATGGTGGGAAGATGTAGCTGGTGTAGAGTTTGTTGCACCTCGGGTGGTGTGTGAGTTTATAGATGTGTTTCCTGACTACTTAGCTGGGCTACCTCCATGCCGAGAGATAGAGTTTATCATTGATCTACAACCAAGAACATCTCTTATTTCCATGGCACCTAACTGGATGGCGCTAGCTGAACAGAGAGAGCTCGCTACGTAGGTAGATGAGCTTCTTAAAATCTATTTTATTCTACAGAGCAATCACTTTGGGGCACAACTGCTCTCTTCGTAAAGACGAAAGATGGATCGATGAGAATGTGTATAGACTACCGACGACTCAACCAGGTAACTATAAAGAATAAGTATTCTTACCTAGAATAGATGATCTTTTTGATCTATTAAGAGCATCAAAATAGTTTTCTAAAATCGATCTGAGGTCAGGATATCATCAGTAATGGATTCGAGAAGAAGATATTCCTAAAACTGCTTTCAAAACATAGTATGATTTATATGAATTTGTGCTAATGCCTTTTGGATTGACTAACGCTCCAGCCATGTTTATGGACTTGATGAATCGTGTTTTCCGGCTGTATCTAAGAGAATTTGTGATAGTCTTTATAAATGACATTTTAATATTTTCATCATCTGAGGATGAACATGAGCGTCATCTACGCATTATCCTTTAGACCCTTAGAGATCACAAATTGTACGCTAAGCTGAGCAAGTGTGAGTTTTGGTTAACTCAAGTTCAATTCATTGGACACGTAGTGTCTACAGAAGGAATCTCATTAGATCCAGATAGGATCCAATGATATAATAATTTAGATAACCTTTATTTTGGACTTGGTTAGATGTTTGACTTATACGGTTAAGTTATTTTCCCCTTGCTATTAAAAGGTTAGTATGATAATTCCGCAAGTATTATTTTCGTACGTTTTATTTCACAAGTATTAAGCTAGCACACGCTCCAATATTCGGTGGATTGACCCACTTGTGTGCGTGAATTGGACCAGTCGACGGTTGGGTCTTCGGACTTAAACTCGGCTCGTATCGTGACGTATCCGTCCCTTTTCCATTTAAAAAAAAAATACTTTGAGTTAATCAATGGAAAAAGGTGGGTCGTTACATATTGCACTAGTCTTACTTGGAAAACCATACATGCTAAACATGTTTGTTTGTTTGCATGTTTGAATGGGGGTGTGTCTCGGTAGCTTATTCTTGCATAGATTTAATCATAGTGTGCTTAACTTGGTATTGTAACACCCTGGAATTTCAAAGTTATCAGTTTATATGAAAATATTCATATTTACGGAATTGCCATTGTGATAAAAATTGATTTGAATTTAAATGGGTCAATGGCTCAATCAAGACCCAAAGGATGATAGTTGGTTTACAAAACAAATAAATGGGTAAGATAAATTTAAACGGTCAAGAATCATATTTGGGTCAAATTTGGATAAATGGGTCAAAATGGCTAGATGGGACCCAATGGGTCGTGTGAATGGCATGATTAACCATGGATTGAGTTCATGCTTAGTTAGTTTAAGTATATTAATTTGTTGAGTTTGGTTTGAGTTGAAATGAATGATGGGTTTAGTTGAGTTGAATTTATTAGTTAAGTTAAATTAAATGAATGAGTTAGGTTGGGTGAGTTGATTAAATGAGTTGAATGAATATGTATTTTTAAATGAGTAAGATGTAGAGATAGAAGGATTGTAGGCTGATTCAAATTCAAACACTAAAAACGTTGGCTGCATGGGAAACTTATATGCATGTAACTCCCACCCAAGTTAAGAATGGAAATGACGTTACATGGAGTTACATGGGTGAGAATTGAGTTTTCAAATCATTGTGCACATTGAAGTTGGTATAGGGTTTATGCCTTGCTTGGGTCTCCAAAAGACAGCCAATGCATGGATTAATGGTTCATGCATGTAACTCCAAGGTTGGAGAATAAAATGGGTAGCTTATTGGAGGAGTTACACACAATAGATTATGGCATTCTATGGCATTCCAAATTCAAATTAGATACTAAACCAATGGGGGTTACAAAGTGTGTTCACACTTGGAGGAGGGGAGTTTTATTCCCATGATAGAACTCCCACATGGGACGTTGATGAGGGCTGAATGGAGCTGCTGTTTGTGGAGTTACACATAGGAATGGTGGCTGTTACATAGGCCAAAACATAGAGGCAAACAATGGAGAATGGTGCAGCACATGGGAGTTACATTTCAATATGAAACTCCCATGTGAGAATCTAAGGAAAAGGGGGGTTACACTAGTCCAACCACAAGGGACGTTGGTTGCTTGGGGTGTTTCATTTCATAGATGAAACCCCCAAGTAACATAAAGAACCTTGATTGTAGAGAGGGAGTTACACAAGGATTAACCTTGGGCTGTTTTTGGTCAAGGAAAGGATTTTCATTTTTACTCTCTCTATCTCTCTATCCCTCTATCACTCATAGACGTCCTCTATCTTTCTAAAACAAGAGCAGCAGCTGGTTGTTTATTTTTCAATTAGTTTTGGGTAATCCTTTCATCTAGACAAAAATCAGCAAAAGGGTTTTGGCAACAAGGATAGCAATTTTATTCAAGACCAAAGTTCCCTTTCTCTCTCTCTCACTCTCTTAAGTCCTTGTCACCTGGCTGAATTATCTCAAGGAGCTTGCATCAAGATCAGTCTCAGCCCAAAGAACAGTAAGAAAGAAGGAGAGGTCAAGGAGATAAAGGGGCAAAGAAGGAGTCAAAGGAACCGAAGGAGACGCGGTATTAGTAAGTGCATTTTGAACCCTTGTTTAATAGATTGGTTAAGAAAATGAGATTTGGCCATTGTATGGCCAGATCCATCAATGGTTTAGACCTAGAATTATGATGTTTAAAACGATAAAATATGGACCATAGGGTTCGGCCCCATTGGATGGCCGAACCCCATGGAAAAACTTGGTGGATTCTATGGTATTTGAAAGTCAAAATCCATATTTTGGAGTGAGGATTTTAGAAGATTTTTATATGGAATTAAGCTTGCTGTTTTGGAGTGGATATGACATGACTGAACCATATTTATCTTATGTTAATTTGCTGATTAATTTCATAGATAAATATGGGTGGATTTCCATTAAGAGAACCATAGGGTTCGGCCATGTGTATGGCCGAACCCCATGGACTGATTTAGATGATTTTAAGTGTGTATTTTTAAAAAGGTAAAAACATAAATAAGGAAGTTATTTTGGACATAGATGAATGATTAAGAAACTCAAAACCAAAGGACATAGGGTTCGGCCATCATGGAGGGCCGAACCCCATGCAAATAATGGTATGGTTGTGATGTATTTGAAACATATAAGCCATGAAGTATGTGGACTGTTGTGGGTTATTATTTAAGATTCAAATACATGCTTTGGAAAGGGTTAAAAGCATGGATCTGTATGACAAAGGACTGAAGTTAATATGGTTTAAAACAGTGGTCCAAAACTGATGAAATGGATCATTTGGATCGGCCATTTTGGATTGCCGAATTTCATGAATTAATATGGTCATTTGGGACAAGTAGATGAACTGATTTAGATGGTGTTTAAGAGGTATAATGGCAGCAATAGTATATTGATATTGTATGTTTTAATAACACCAAAAACATGTTTTAGAAGAACAAAACATGGACATAGGGTTCGGCCACCTTGGATGGCCGAACCCCATGTAAGTATTTGGTTGTTTGGATTGGCTTCCAAAAAGATGGAAATCACATCAATTATGGATTTGGTATTAAGATGATGGAAAATAGGATTAAAATCTTTAGGGTGAGGCTCGGCCATGTTATGTGGCCGAACCCCACCAATTGTCATGTAATGGACTTTGTTGTCTAAATTAGGCTAAGGATAGCATAATGGCATTATTGTAAATAAGGATGAAAAGATGAAATGATCAATAGAATGGATTTATGAGCCAAAACCTAAGGCGGTAAGATTCGGCCATGTAGTATGGCCGAACCCTACCAAGTGTCATTTGGAAAGTTTGGGATAATTAGATAGTATTAAGTAAATAAAAGATTTATCAAAGTTTAAATGGGTGAGGTTCGGCCATGGGGTATGGCCGAACCCCACAAAGTGGATTTTTGGGATTTAAATCAAATTATAATCATATGGTCAAATGATTAACTTGCTGCCATGTACATAGGGTATTCGGATTTCTAGAACGGTGTACAAAGTCGTGATCGAAAGACGGTCCAAAGGAAGGGTCGAACAAAGTAAAATATTGTAGGTTTCCTACCTTGTTGTAACCACACAACTTATTCGCTGTTTTATGTTTATTTGAATAAGTTATTTGAATCAAATGTTATATTTACAAATGGCATGTTTGCATAGACATCTCATGCATAGCATGGGATGATGGGGAAGTAACCGGAGGCCACACTCCGTCGGGGCGTCCGAAAGACCATTGTGGGGTACCCTGATGATGAGAATCCCATCAGGAGGAATCCGGAGGCCACACTCCGTCGGGGCGTCCGAAAGACCACTGCGGGTTACCTTGACGATGAGAATCCCGTCAAGTGATGGCTATGTTGAATGGTGATGGGTGGGACTCATTACATGCTCATTTCATACATAGCATATTTTTATAGAATTTGTCACACATGTATAATTATTATCCTATTTGCATGATTTTGACTAACCATGTGGTAGCCCTATTCGGAAACACTACTGGGCGCGTTGATCTAACGCCCTATCTATATCTTTAGTGGATGATGCAGGGAAAGGAAAGAACGTGATTGGAGAAGAGGACCAAGTACGAAAACTTGGGCGATTTGAATGATTGCAATGGACTATGAATGGATTATTTATGGATGATTTATTTGGAACAATGTAATTTGTTAAATTAGATGTTGGCGTGTAATAATGTAGTTAATTAGATGCTATGGTTTGTTTTACGTTGGATGTTTGGATTAAACGATTAGTTAAGATCGGTTAGTGATTTTGGAAAATAAATAAGGTACTTTGCTATCTAAAAATGGAAATTGGATTAATCATAGGTTCTATTATAACCTCAGTTAGATCTAGACTAAGTTAATTCCGCTAAGTAAATATGTACCATGTGCGGATCAGTTTTATGGACTTAGTTCATACGCACATGGGCTTGGCCAGTTAAGGGTCGGATTTAGAGATCCGAACTTAACTCGCGTCGTGACATTCCGCCCCGATCACTTACTGATTATTATTATATAAAAAAAATAAAAATAAACTCTGAAATTTTAGAGTGAAAAGGGCGGGGTGTTACAGGTATATGGATTTCAATTTGATCAATTATAAGTGGTTTTTATGATATATGTTGTGTTTATCATGATAAATATGATATATGTATGTCATGCTGGTGTTGAAAGTCAAATGGGGTTTGAAAAACAAAAAAATCGAATTGTTGACAGAAAATCCAGTCTGTGCTTTGGAGAACGATCGCCGGATGATAATCGATCGGCTATGTGACCGATCGCCAGGAAGACTAATCGTCCGTGTCAGGGAACTAGGTTAAGTTAAACCCCAGTTTGCGTTTTGGGGAGTATTTCATTCATCCTTTTTGCAACTGTTCTCCTCCTTCCTCTGAAAAACCAACGATTGGGTCGTGCCCTAGACCTCCAGAGACGATCGTTCAAACGACGATTCGTGGTTTTGATCCGGAAAAAGGTCTCCCCCACCTCCGGTAACCATTCCCCTCGTAGATTCCAGTGTATTTTTCGCTCAGGTAAGTCCCATTCTCTGCCCATTTCGTTTCTAGCACAGTATTCTAGAAGGGTAGAGAGGAAATGGGAAGAACCAAGTACAAGAGAACTTTGAGACTCCAGAAATCGAGGTTGAACCCACTAAATCCTCTCCTCCAGCCAAAAGAGCTAGGGAGGTGTGAACAAAGCTGAGACCCAAGCCCTCTAAAATTTCCTTTGAGGACAAAGCCACCCCTCGAAATCAACAGAGTCCTGGGGTTCGATTCAAACAAAAGTCCAAGAAAAATTCCTCTCCCCAAAACAAATCTTCCAAACTAACCCCTAGAAGGCCAAGTGGAGCGACCATTATGGAGCCTACCTCTCCAGTTATAGCCAGCGTAGAAGAAGTGAGTGAAAGAAGGAAGTCATGCTAATGAAAACATTGGGACTGAAACTGTTAGAATGGGTCACCAATATGAAGATATAAGTGAAACAGAAGAAGATGAAACTGATTATGATGCTCCTCTCTTACTGCCACTCAAACCTGATCCCTCCTTCAGGGAACTGAACATGGAAAGAACAGTTGATGCAGAGCTGTTTGACAAGAGGATGTACTGCTCAATCGAAGCTCATAAAGAGAAAACAAATTGGTTTTGGCTCTACTTCCAAAACCAGGAGCCCGTAGAATTTGGTCCCCCATTGGTGGCTCAACTGATCCCTTTGTACCAGTCATCCATAACAAGTTTGAGACAAGGATGAGAGACAAGTATAATTATGTAAACAAGTTTTGCGAGAAAGGAAAGACAGTTGTCTGGAGGAAAATGATTGGCTCATGAAAGCTGATATGCTTCCAGAATATAGGTTGTTGCACCTATTTTTCATTTCCAATCTCTATCCCAGGCGTGGGAACAACGGTGATTTGAGTCAATTCACGCTGGCTCACATGCATGCAGTTTTGATTGGGAAGAAGCTATGTCTACCCACCATCATGTGCCAGACCATTCTAAAGTACATCAATTCTACCATGGCCAGTCATCTTCCTTTTTGCTACCTCATGTATTGGATAGCACTACATTTTGGAGTAATGCCCTCTAGGGAGGATAAGCCCCAGTCCACTCTATCTCTGGACGCCATTGTAATCAGTAAGTCTCTGGGAAAGACTTTATATGAGCAGCTTCTAAGTGTTGCCTCTATACCTTCTCCCATTTTTGGCCTATACTCCTCCTCAGCCCTTGTAAGAGAAACTGAAGCAGCAGAGGACACTGATGAAGAACCAAGGGTCAATACTGTTAGTCGAAGGTTCCTCGAGGATCGCCCTCAAGCTCTTAAAGATAGGCAGTCTATAAGGCACAGTGCCTTAGAAACCAAGTTTGATGCCTTGGCGACCTATCTAAAAGAATCCATCCAGCTTCATCTCTGCCATGTCGTGCAACAAGGATGACACTATTCCTCGTCGCTCCTCCTCCCCACCAGCTGGCCCTGCTTAGGATATTTTTTCTTATTTGTTTTTGAAAAACTGAGTGTTTGGCCTATAATTATTAAAATCTTTTTTGCATGAAATGATTATTTGAATCAATGGAATGATTTTGTTTAATCCCTCTCTCCTTGTTATGTGATGACATGGTTATTACTTGCAGCTTTCATGTGTATTGAATGGTTTGTTTTCAGTATGAATGGATGAGTGCTTTGGTGGTTTGAATGGCATGTATCTTTGTCAATTGTTGACAAAATGGGAGAGAAAACGGTAGGAGCTAAAGGCTTATGGGGGAGTAGAATGATGGAGAAACTATGGAAAGCTTAGGAAGCTTGATGTATGAGGGAGATGCATTCTGTTGCATTGAAGTTTGGACTTTAGACTCAAGGAAATTGGGGGAGAGAAAGCGAAAGAAAATCATGAAGTATGGGGGAGTATGAGTTATGAATAAGATGTTTAGTCCATGGATACATGTTTATGTTTGGACTAACCCCACTAATGATTTTCAAATCCTTATAGCTTCCTTTTGTATTTACAGGTAAATATGCAAATAGAACAAGCTGAGCAAGAATATGGAGCGAAGCCATATTCCTTGTGTCATTTGAATGTAATTGTGAAATTTGTATAATTTTTATTTCAAATGATGTATATTGGGGAAGGGATGATTGAGTCTGTATTTGTTTAGGTTCTAGTTTTTGTCACGAATTAACAAAAGGGGAGACTATTAGTGCCCCGGCTTGCCAAGTAATTTGTTTGTTAAGTTCGTGACTTAGGAGAAGACTTGCCTTGAAGAGAGAAGCTCAAGACTCAAAACTCAAGTGTTGGTTGACGTATGAAGACTCAACGAATCAACACATATATGACAATCACGAAAGGTAATTGGTCATAGATGACATTAGGTGGAACCCAAACCTTCGGTGGACCATCCTGTAACACCCTGGAATTTCAAAGTTATCATTTTATATGAAATTATTCATATTTACGGAATTGCCATTGTGATAAAATTGATTTGAATTTAAATGGGTCAATGGCTCAATCAAGACCCAAAGGATGGAAGTTTGTTTACAAAACAAATAAATGTTTAAGATATACTTAAACGGGTCAAAAATCATATTTGGGTCAAATTTTGTGAAATGGGTCAAAATGGCCAAATTGGACTCAATGGGTCGTAGTTGACATATTTGACTATTTGGTGAGCTCAAAGCTCAATTGCGTTAAGATGAGTTAAATGTTGAAGTGGGTTGAGTTGAAATAAATGTTGGAGTGAGTTGAGTGGAATTTATTAGTTGAGTTACATTAAATGAATAAGATGAGTTGAGGGAGTTAAATTTATTGAAAGTGAGTGAAGTGTGTGAATGAGAGGGGAAGTGTTTTAATTCCAAATTTTGAGCAAGGAAAAACGTTGGTGCATGGGAGGCATTACCATGCATGTAACTCTCATTTATGTGATGAATAAAATGGGAGTTACATTTTGGATGGGAGTTACATTTTGAAGTTACATGGGATGCATAGGGACGTTGGATGCATGAGAACATTGCATGCATGGTAACATTATACAGTTAGCCTATGTCCAAATGAGACCCAAAAACATGTTTTAGAAGACCAAAACATGGACATAGGGTTCGGCCACCTTGGATGGCCGAACCCCATGTAAGTAATTGGTTGTTTGGTTTGGCTTTCAAGAAGATGGAAATCACACCAATTATGGACTTAGTATTAAGGTGATGATGGAATATAGGATTAAAATTTTTAGGGTGAGGTTCGGCCATGTTATGTGGCCGAACCCCACCAATTGTCATGTGATGGACTTGATGGTTCATTCATAACAAATTTGGGCAAAATGAGACGTATGATTGAAAGGTTTATATGACTAAAATAAATGGTGAGGTTCGGCCATATTGAATGGCCGAACCCCACAAAGGTGGCTGGTTGATGGACTTTGTTGTATAAGGGAAAAAATTAGGCAAAGGATAGTATGATGGCATTATTGTAAATACGGATGAAAAGATGAAATGATCAAAAGAATGGACTTATGAACCAAAACCTAAGGTGGTAAGATTCGGCCATGTAGTATGGCCGAACCCTACCAAGTGTCATTTGAAAAGTTTGGGATACTTAGATGGTATTAAGTAAATAAAAGATTTATCAAGGTTTAAATGGGTGAGGTTCGGCCATGGGGTATGGCCGAACCCCACAAAGTGGATTTTTGGGATTTAAATCAAATTAGAATCATATGGTCAAATGATTAACTTGCTGCCATGTACATAGGGTATTCGGATTTCTAGAAAGGTGTTCAAAGCCGTGATCGGGAGACGGTCCAAAGGAAGGGTCGAACAAAGTAAACTATTGTAGGTTTCCTACCTTTGTTGTAACCACTATTTATTATGCTGTTTTATGTTGATTTTGATATCTTATATGATTGTAAAGTTATGTTTAAAATGACATGTTTGCATAGACATCTCATGCATGGCATGGGATGATGGTGTTGTAACTGGAGGCCACACTCCGTCGGGGCGTTCGAAAGACCACTGTGGGGTACCCTGATGATGAGAATCCCATCAGGAGGAATCCGGAGGCCACACTCCGTCAGGGCGTCCGAAAGACCACTGTGGGTTACCTTGACGATGAGAATCCCGTCAAGTGATGGCTATGTTGAATGGTGATGGGTGGGACTCATTACATGTTCATTTCATACATAGCATGTTTTATGGAATTTTGACACACATGTATTATTATTATATTATTTGCATGTTTTTGACTAACCATGTGGTAGCCCTATTCGGAAACACTACTGGGCGCGTTGATCTAACGCCCTATCTATATCCTTAGTGGATGATGCAGGGAAAGGGAAGAACGTGGATCGAGAAGAGGACCAAGTACGGAAACTTGGGCGGTTTGAATGATTGGAATGGATTTTGAATGGACTATTTTATGGACTTGATATTTGTTATATTTGGACAATGTAATTTGGTAATTAGTTATATTGGCTTGTAATAAGTAGTTAAGATAGATGCTATGGTTTGTTTTATGTTGGATATTTTGATTAAACGAGTAGTTAAGATTGATTAGTAATTTTGGAAAATAAGTTATGTACTTTGCTATCTAAGAATGGAAAATTGGATTAGTCATAGGTTCTATTATAACCTCAGTTAGATTTAGACTAAGTTAATTCCGCAAGTTATATATATACCATGTGCGGATCAGTTTTATGGACTTAGTTCATACGCACATGGGCTTGGCCAGTTAAGGGTCGGATTTAGAGATCCGAACTTAACTCGCGTCGTGACACTTCGCCCCGATCACATGATTATTAAAAAAAAAAAAAATAAACTTTGAAAATTAGAGTGAAAAGGGCGGGGTGTTGCAGTTGGTATCAGAGCGAAACGGGAAGTTGAATCTTCCGAAGTAAGATTAAGACGGTTTCATGTCTCACTGACGGATAAGAATCCCAACTGACCGACTTTTCGGAGTCCGCTGACTGGGGGCCGGATTAATTTACTTCGTGGACTCAGACTGAACAAATCAATCTAAGAACAACAGTGAAAGATAGCAAAAGTACATTATTATAATTGATCTGTCAAACGTAGAAAAATAGGATATACATTCCCCAATACTCCCCAATTGAGAAAAACAAACATAGAGAATTTAGAGACTCTCCCCTCAAAAACAAATAGAAAACCAAGTTTGTTTATTTGGAAATCTCCCCAAAATTGTGAAAAAAAAAAATACAAACTGTATGAGGAAACTAAGTCAATAATGTTTTTATGACTTAGGGAAATGGCTCCAAAGAAAAGGATCCCTCAGAATCAGAAAGGGAAGGAAAAGGTGTTGCAAATCACGCAACATGAGAAAGTGTTATCACAACACGAAAAATCTGTGCATGAGAAGGAGCCGTCTATACATGAGAAAGAGGTAACCCAACCTGATGAGGAGCAAGCTGTTCATGAAAAGTCTCACAATGGGGAAGAATCATAGCACTCTTGGAGGGAAGAAAAGGGGAGTGAGAATGCATCACGGAAGGAGGGAGAAGGGAACAGTGGTGTACATATACCACATGTGCCGCCTGAGCTTCAGGGCTTAGTCCAAGCAGTGGTAACCTCTGTACTCCAGCAACATATGAATGGGAGTGAAAGTTCCAGGGATGCCAGTGACCGGAGTATGGCACGAGAATTTCAACAACAGCGTCCTCCCTACTTCAAAGGGAAGGAAGGGGCTGTCGGAGCCGAGCACTGGCTGAAGAAGATCACTCAGATCTTAAAATTACTTAAGATCTCGAGTCATGCTGACAGGATTTTACTGGCTACTTCACAATTGATAGAAGATGCTGGTAAATGGTGGGAGGTGGTGGAGAAGCAGAGGGCACTCATACCAGTTAGGGAGAGGACGGCCATGACATGGAATGAGTTTTCAGCAACTTTTCTAGAACACTACTTTCCGGAGGAGGAGAAGGAGCGACAGACGGAACTTTTTCTGTCCTTGGTACAGGGCTCTATGACGGTGGCAAAGTATCACCGTGAATTTCTCAGTTTATCCATTTATGCATTCTATATGGTGGACACAGAACTTCGCAAGGCAAGAAAGTTTGAGAGGGGTCTACGGCCAAACATCAGGGCCAAAGTGACCATATTTAAGTGCACGACATTGGCTGAGGTGGTCAGCAAGGCCACAATAGCAGAACAGGAGTTGAATGCAATAGTGCGGTTTGACAATCGTCGAGCTCCAAGTGGGAGGGGTGGGTTTCAGCCCAACAAGAGGTTCCGTCTGAACTTCAGTAGACCCTCACCATCTACTGGGTCCGCAGGGAGCTTTCCTCCCAACCAGCCCTCCCCATCTGCATCAGTCACCCAGTCATTCAGAGGGGTGAACAACTGTTTCCACTGTAATCAGCCGGGTCACTTCAAGAGAGACTGTCCAAAGCTCAATAGACTCTCATATTCCAGAGGATCTTTCCGTCCACCAGCTAGGCCAGCTAACTCCCGAGGAGGCCGGACTTATAATCAGGCGGGACGGGCACCTAATCCTACCGGATCTGGACGGCTATTTGCTCTGGAACCTCCTGAGGATGTGGATCATTCTGTGATTCAAGGTATGGCCGTTGTCAATAGTTCTTATGCTTATGCATTGTTTGATTTTGGAGCATCGCACTCTTTTATATCTGCATCCTTTATAACTGCTACTGGAACACTAGTTCAAAAGCTGTCCACCACACTCACAGTAGTATCCCCTGTCGGAGACACGTCTTTGGGACTCATATGCACAGCCATAAATACAGAACTCGCTGGACTCAGATTTGAGTTCAATTATCTGGTACTCGACATGACTGAGTACGATATTATATTTGGCATGGACTGGTTGGCTGGTTATGAAGCCAATATTGATTGTTATCGCCGAAGAGTGACATTTTGGTCACCCGAGGGAAAGCAGTATATAGTTCGTGCTGACAAGCAAAGTAGACTGCAGGAAGGGTTGCATCATTTGGTGTTGAACAATATTGTCATCAACAAAGCACCAGTCACTGAACTTCCAACAATTGTGAAAGAATTTGTTGATGTCTTTCCAAAAGAACTCCCTGGTATACCGCCTATGAGGGAGCTCAATTTTGAGATCAAGTTGTATCCTGGTACCTCACCAGTGTCTCTACCCCATTATCGGATGGCACCAGCAGAAATGTCCGAGTTAAAGAAGCAGCTTGATGAGTTACTCAGACTGGGTTGCATTCGGAACAGCACATCATCATGGGGAGCTCCAGTGTTGTTCGTGAAAAAGAAGGATGGTTCACTCAGAATGTGTGTGGACTACCGGAAGTTGAATCAGCTAACTGTCTGGAACAAGTATCCTCTACCCAGGATCGATGATTTATTCGATCAGTTGAGGGGATCCAATCATTTTTCCAAGATTGACCTGATGTCCGGTTATCATCAAATCCGGGTCAGGGAGGAAGATATCGAGAAGACAGCTTTCAGAACACGGTATGGATTATTTGAATTTGTAGTCATGCCATTTGGGCTTACCAACGCACCGGCTGTGTTCATGGACTTAATGAACAGAATATTCCGTCCATATCTGGATCGGTTTGTTATAGTGTTCATTGACGATATCCTGATCTATTCCAAGAGTCAGGAGGATCATGCTGAGCATCTTCGAATAGTATTGAACACCTTGAGACAGAACCAGTTGTATGCCAAAGCAAGCAAATGCGAATTTTGGCTACCTGAAGTCAAATTCTTAGGGCATGTTATAACAGCAGATGGTATAGCCGTTGATCCGGCTAAGGTGGCAGCAGTAAGTGAGTGGAAAGCACCAAAGAATGTCACTGAAATCCGTAGCTTTCTGGGTTTGGCTGGATATTATAGGAAGTTCATCATGGATTTCTCTAAAATAGCATCTCCATTGACTCGACTCACGCAGAAAGGAGTCAAATATGAATGGTCAGAGTTGTGCAATCCTATCCTATCTCAGGAGTCGCATCTCATCTCACTCAATAGGGAGCTACAAGAAGCGAGCAGAAAGAGAAAACATCTAATAATGTTAATGTAGGGCAGTCCCTTCCCTAGATGTCAGGCGGGGAAGCTCCTTTCTGCTGTGTCCGAGCGGATTGCTTCTCACCTAACAAGATCTGATTCATTTCAACCTGTTGGAGGCTCTTTCTTGACTCCGGATATTTGGCAGAAAGTGGGAACGCCCCCCTTGGGCCTAGGAGGAAATATTTTTTATGTCCCGTGGGGGGAGAGCAAGAGCAGGCAGGCTTCATTTCGACGAATGTCACCAGAAAGAATGTAAAGTAATTGGTCATTTTCGTCGATTAATCACTCTATAACAACGTGGAATATATGCACGAATTAGGGCCTTTAAGAGGCTTTCACTCGTGTAATAGTCCACTAGTGATTCAAGCCAAGAGGACAGTACTCCGTTCGGTAAAACCCCAACAGAAATCCCTCTCTGTAAGCTCGATAGTGTTCTTTAAATGCGCTTGCCTCGCTTCTTTGCTCGCTGCCCTAAAGGACTTACTGAAATTGGATGGAGGTAAGTTTTTTATTCGAAGTACACCTTCGGGAAAGATCTCGAGATAGATTCGATATTTCAGGTACTCGGTCTAATCTGTCTATCCTCCCTCGCCCTTGCTTAGTTCACTTCAAAGGCTTCATGACTCCGCTTTTACCATGGGCCCATACCGATTATCCCTCAGCAAGCTTATGTACCACATCTACCGCAAGTTTATCAAGCCCCACCGGTTCAAGCAGTTCAACCACAGGGGTCAGCAGGACTGCAGCCCACTCCATTTCCAGTCACTAGCACTCCCAGGAAATTGGATATATTGCCAATGACACTGTCACAGTTACTACCGTGCCTTCAAAGCAACACTTCCTTCCGTAACAGAAGGAGTTTATTCCCGAAACCAACCGACAATAGATACTTAGGCATTCAACCATTAGGGCAAGGAGTTGACTACTGCCCAAGCTGTGACTGCTACACGGCCCCCACCCCAGCGAAGTTAATCTCAAGCCCCAGCAAGTTACGACGACCCTAAAGTTACGGCGACCCTAAAGTTACTAGACCCAAAGGGAGCCGCAACGCGGCAGGTGTTGGAAGGGAGCCGCAACGCGGCGGACTTTGGGTCGCCTACACTTGCCGGGTCGCCTACAAAGGCTCCAAAGTTTGCTGGTGGCTCTTTACTCCCTCAAGACTTGCTTCTGATTTTTCCTTCACCCCGCCGGAATACTTCGTATCAACAGATACTCGGTATATCAATATCGATTAGATCTGATATCTGTTATTGAATGGCTCATTCAATGAGCATTCTCAATATGTTGCCTTGAAGAGGACTCGAACCTCCACGCTCTTGAGAAGGCACCTTTTGAAGGAGTGCCATGACACCTTATGGGCAGGGCACCCTGGTGTTCACCGTACGTTGGCCTTGCTGGAACGTGCAACTTATTGGCCTCGAATGAGGGATGATGTTGAGGAGTATTTCGGACTGAAGATTTGTTTTTCTAACTCGTCTTTCTAATAAGCAGAACAGAGAGAAATTCAAAGAAGCAATCTTTTGCCTAATATCGTATTGGATTGCTGGCCTTAACAGGCCACGCACATTCCAGCAGTAGTTATTCATTGATTTGGAGAGGGTTTAGGAAGGGTGCCTTCCCTTTTAGTGTCTTCACCATCTAGATGGCTTGCCTCCCTGTTCCTGACTCGCGCAGACAGCTGACTCCTTTTCAATAGAAAGGAATAGCCAAACCAACCCAACTGGCTGGTCAATCTCAGAGATCTTATTGGCCGGCAAACCGGAGACGGACGACCACGATCCGAATCTGGGACGGAGGACTCGTAGTATCTCTCTAGATCTGGCAAAAGCGAAACACCCCCTAACGTAATTTTGAATGGGAGCTGACCGCTGAGCCCACTCTGTCCTCGCAGGGCGGGCCTCTGTGGGTGCGAGCTGGAGCTGCCATAGCTTATGGCTAGAGCAATGGGAGGGGGCCCCAGCAGAGAGAACAGTGAGGCTTCTTATTATTATATTAATTAAGCCCCCTATCCATGCGGACCAAGAGACGGGTAAGAGTAGTTGGCCTTGAGTTCGCCCTTTCACTCGCCCGAACGTAGCTACCATTCACTGTGCTTATCGAGCGAACGACCTACTGCCCCTCTTTGCTTTCTTTCCCATGCCAGTGTCGTAGTTTTTTCCGCTCCAGTTATGCGTATAAAGTTGGTGTGGGGCTAGCAGAGATTTGAGGAGCTGAAAGAGAGACTTACAACTGCTCCTATTTTAGTTTTGCCAGAAAGAGGCAAAGGTTATGAAGTACAATGTGATGCATCAGGAGAGGGGTTGGGATGTTCACTCATGCAACGTGATCGGGTGGTGGCATATGGTTCAAGACAACTAAAGATACATGAACGCCTCTACCCCACACATGATCTGGAATTAGCTGCGGTGGTCTTCGCTCTCAAAAGCTAGAGACACTATCTATATGGTGAGAAGTTTGAAGTATTTTCAGATTACAAGAGTTTGAAGTATTTATTTGATCAGAAAGAGCTCAACCTGAGGCAACGCAGATGGATGGAATATCTGGCAGACTATGAATTTGCGCTCCGATATCATCCAGGAAAGGCCAACAAAGTGGCGGATGCTCTCAGCCGCATGTCTCATGCATCAGTGGCATGTTTGATCAGGACTGAATGGGAGATGTTGAATTCCATTCGTGAGTTTAATCTATACATCACAAACCATGGGAGTATGTATAATTTGATCATACGATCCAACATGGTTACAAATATTGAACAGGAGCAGCGAACAGATCCGGAAATGGCAGAGACATGGGCCAAGATGTCTATTGGCGAGGTTGTACCGGATTGGGAATTACGACCAGGACAGGGTCTTATGTTCCGGGGTAGAATTTATGTGCCAAGAAGCTGCAGAAAAGAATTACTGATAGAGGCACATCAGAGCAAGCTGTCCATTCATCCGGGTAGCACAAAAATGTATCATGACTTAAAAAGACATTGTTGGTGGCATGGACTCAAGAAGGATGCTGCAGAGTACGTGGCTCATTGTTTAACTTGTCAGCAAGTTAAGACGGAACATCAGAAGCCACCAGGGTTACTCAAACCCTTAGCAGTACCGGAATGGAAATGGGAGCACATTTCCATGGACTTTGTGACGGGGTTGCCGAGGTCCTCGAAGGGCAATGACGCAATATGGGTTATGGTAGACCGACTGACCAAGTCCGCGCATTTTATTCCTATCAAGATGACGGATTCATCAGAGACATTGGGTCGGAGATATATCAAAGACATCATCAGATTACATGGTATCCCACAGACTATAGTGTCTGATAGAGATGGCCGATACACCGGCAGGGTATGGCAGAGCATGCAGTCAGCCATGGGAACCGATCTACTTATTAGCACAGCATTCCATCCACAGACCGATGGACAATCGGAAAGAACAATACAAACGTTGGAGGACATGTTGAGGGCGTGCATGCTAGACTTCAAAGGTGGATGGGAGGATCATTTGCCATTGGTGGAGTTTTCTTATAACAATAGCTACCAAGCAAGCCTCCAGATGGCACCATTCGAAGCTTTGTATGGTAGACCATGCAGGTCACCAGTGTGCTGGACCGAGGTAGGCGAACCTGCACTGATAGGACCCGAGTTGGTTGCAGAAACTACTGCACAGATCCAGTTGATACGTCAACATTTGTTGACCGTACAGAGTCGGCAAAAGAGCTATGCTGATAAAAGGATGAGGTTTCTCGAATTTGAAGTAGGAGACATGGTATTCTTGAAGGTCTCGCCACGAAAAGGGCACATGAGATTTGGGAAGAAAGGAAAATTGTCGCCAAGATATGTGGGACCGTTTTCAATTATCAGAAGGATGGGAGATGTAGCCTATCAGTTGGCACTTCCTTCGCAATTGGCGTCTCTACATGATGTATTCCATGTGTCGATGCTGAGGAAGTACAACCCTGATCCGTCTCATGTTTTGAATGTGCAAGATATAGATGTGCAAAGCGACGTCACTTATGTCGAGAAGTCGGTCAGAATATTGGAGAGTGAGCAAAGGGTGTTGCGTAACCGAGCGATTCAGTTCGTCAAGGTGGTATGGGATCGACATGGTGTTGAGGAAGCCACTTGGGAATTGGAATCGGAGATGAGAACATCTCACCCTGAATTGTTTGTATGATTTACATTGAAATCCTACTTCGTTCGATTTTCGGGATGAAAATTATAAAAAGAGTATTGTATTGTAACACCCTGGAATTTCAAAGTTATCATTTTATATGAAATTATTCATATTTACGGAATTGCCATTGTGATAAAATTGATTTGAATTTAAATGGGTCAATGGCTCAATCAAGACCCAAAGGATGGAAGTTTGTTTACAAAACAAATAAATGTTTAAGATATACTTAAACGGGTCAAAAATCATATTTGGGTCAAATTTTGTGAAATGGGTCAAAATGGCCAAATTGGACTCAATGGGTCGTAGTTGACATATTTGACTATTTGGTGAGCTCAAAGCTCAATTGGGTTAAGATGAGTTAAATGTTTAAGTGGGTTGAGTTGAAATAAATGTTGGAGTGAGTTGAGTGGAATTTATTAGTTGAGTTACATTAAATGAATAAGATGAGTTGAGGGAGTTAAATTTATTGAAAGTGAGTGAAGTGTGTGAATGAGAGGGGAAGTGTTTTAATTCCAAATTTTGAGCAAGGAAAAACGTTGGTGCATGGGAGGCATTACCATGCATGTAACTCTCATTTATGTGATGAATAAAATGGGAGTTACATTTTGGATGGGAGTTACATTTTGAAGTTACATGGGATGCATAGGGACGTTGGATGCATGAGAACATTGCATGCATGGTAACATTATACAGTTAGCCTATGTCCAAATGAGACCCAAAAACATGTTTTAGAAGACCAAAACATGGACATAGGGTTCGGCCACCTTGGATGGCCGAACCCCATGTAAGTAATTGGTTGTTTGGTTTGCCTTTCAAGAAGATGGAAATCACACCAATTATGGACTTAGTATTAAGGTGATGATGGAATATAGGATTAAAATTTTTAGGGTGAGGTTCGGCCATGTTATGTGGCCGAACCCCACCAATTGTCATGTGATGGACTTGATGGTTCATTCATAACAAATTTGGGCAAAATGAGACGTATGATTGAAAGGTTTATATGACTAAAATAAATGGTGAGGTTCGGCCATATTGAATGGCCGAACCCCACAAAGGTGGCTGGTTGATGGACTTTGTCGTATAAGGGAAAAAATTAGGCAAAGGATAGTATGATGGCATTATTGTAAATACGGATGAAAAGATGAAATGATCAAAAGAATGGACTTATGAACCAAAACCTAAGGTGGTAAGATTCGGCCATGTAGTATGGCCGAACCCTACCAAGTGTCATTTGAAAAGTTTGGGATACTTAGATGGTATTAAGTAAATAAAAGATTTATCAAGGTTTAAATGGGTGAGGTTCGGCCATGGGGTATGGCCGAACCCCACAAAGTGGATTTTCGGGATTTAAATCAAATTAGAATCATATGGTCAAATGATTAACTTGCTGCCATGTACATAGGGTATTCGAATTTCTAGAAAGGTGTTCAAAGCCGTGATCGGGAGACGATCCAAAGGAAGGGTCGAACAAAGTAAACTATTGTAGGTTTCCTACCTTTGTTGTAACCACTATTTATTATGCTGTTTTATGTTGATTTTGATATCTTATATGATTGTAAAGTTATGTTTAAAATGACATGTTTGCATAGACATCTCATGCATGGCATGGGATGATGGTGTTGTAACTGGAGGCCACACTCCGTCGGGGCGTTCGAAAGACCACTGTGGGGTACCCTGATGATGAGAATCCCATCAGGAGGAATCCGGAGGCCACACTCCGTCAGGGCGTCCGAAAGACCACTGTGGGTTACCTTGACGATGAGAATCCCGTCAAGTGATGGCTATGTTGAATGGTGATGGGTGGGACTCATTACATGTTCATTTCATACATAGCATGTTTTATGGAATTTTGACACACATGTATTATTATTATATTATTTGCATGTTTTTGACTAACCATGTGGTAGCCCTATTCGGAAACACTACTGGGCGCGTTGATCTAACGCCCTATCTATATCCTTAGTGGATGATGCAGGGAAAGGGAAGAACGTGGATCGAGAAGAGGACCAAGTACGGAAACTTGGGCGGTTTGAATGATTGGAATGGATTTTGAATGGACTATTTTATGGACTTGATATTTGTTATATTTGGACAATGTAATTTGGTAATTAGTTATATTGGCTTGTAATAAGTAGTTAAGATAGATGCTATGGTTTGTTTTATGTTGGATATTTTGATTAAACGAGTAGTTAAGATTGATTAGTAATTTTGGAAAATAAGTTATGTACTTTGCTATCTAAGAATGGAAAATTGGATTAGTCATAGGTTCTATTATAACCTCAGTTAGATTTAGACTAAGTTAATTCCGCAAGTTATATATATACCATGTGCGGATCAGTTTTATGGACTTAGTTCATACGCACATGGGCTTGGCCAGTTAAGGGTCGGATTTAGAGATCCGAACTTAACTCGCGTCGTGACACTTCGCCCCGATCACATGATTATTAAAAAAAAAAAAAATAAACTTTGAAAATTAGAGTGAAAAGGGCGGGGTGTTGCAGTTGGTATCAGAGCGAAACGGGAAGTTGAATCTTCCGAAGTAAGATTAAGACGGTTTCATGTCTCACTGACGGATAAGAATCCCAACTGACCGACTTTTCGGAGTCCGCTGACTGGGGGCCGGATTAATTTACTTCGTGGACTCAGACTGAACAAATCAATCTAAGAACAACAGTGAAAGATAGCAAAAGTACATTATTATAATTGATCTGTCAAACGTAGAAAAATAGGATATACATTCCCCAATACTCCCCAATTGAGAAAAACAAACATAGAGAATTTAGAGACTCTCCCCTCAAAAACAAATAGAAAACCAAGTTTGTTTATTTGGAAATCTCCCCAAAATTGTGAAAAAAAAAAATACAAACTGTATGAGGAAACTAAGTCAATAATGTTTTTATGACTTAGGGAAATGGCTCCAAAGAAAAGGATCCCTCAGAATCAGAAAGGGAAGGAAAAGGTGTTGCAAATCACGCAACATGAGAAAGTGTTATCACAACACGAAAAATCTGTGCATGAGAAGGAGCCGTCTATACATGAGAAAGAGGTAACCCAACCTGATGAGGAGCAAGCTGTTCATGAAAAGTCTCACAATGGGGAAGAATCATAGCACTCTTGGAGGGAAGAAAAGGGGAGTGAGAATGCATCACGGAAGGAGGGAGAAGGGAACAGTGGTGTACATATACCACATGTGCCGCCTGAGCTTCAGGGCTTAGTCCAAGCAGTGGTAACCTCTGTACTCCAGCAACATATGAATGGGAGTGAAAGTTCCAGGGATGCCAGTGACCGGAGTATGGCACGAGAATTTCAACAACAGCGTCCTCCCTACTTCAAAGGGAAGGAAGGGGCTGTCGGAGCCGAGCACTGGCTGAAGAAGATCACTCAGATCTTAAAATTACTTAAGATCTCGAGTCATGCTGACAGGATTTTACTGGCTACTTCACAATTGATAGAAGATGCTGGTAAATGGTGGGAGGTGGTGGAGAAGCAGAGGGCACTCATACCAGTTAGGGAGAGGACGGCCATGACATGGAATGAGTTTTCAGCAACTTTTCTAGAACACTACTTTCCGGAGGAGGAGAAGGAGCGACAGACGGAACTTTTTCTGTCCTTGGTACAGGGCTCTATGACGGTGGCAAAGTATCACCGTGAATTTCTCAGTTTATCCATTTATGCATTCTATATGGTGGACACAGAACTTCGCAAGGCAAGAAAGTTTGAGAGGGGTCTACGGCCAAACATCAGGGCCAAAGTGACCATATTTAAGTGCACGACATTGGCTGAGGTGGTCAGCAAGGCCACAATAGCAGAACAGGAGTTGAATGCAATAGTGCGGTTTGACAATCGTCGAGCTCCAAGTGGGAGGGGTGGGTTTCAGCCCAACAAGAGGTTCCGTCTGAACTTCAGTAGACCCTCACCATCTACTGGGTCCGCAGGGAGCTTTCCTCCCAACCAGCCCTCCCCATCTGCATCAGTCACCCAGTCATTCAGAGGGGTGAACAACTGTTTCCACTGTAATCAGCCGGGTCACTTCAAGAGAGACTGTCCAAAGCTCAATAGACTCTCATATTCCAGAGGATCTTTCCGTCCACCACTAGGCCAGCTAACTCCCGAGGAGGCCGGACTTATAATCAGGCGGGACGGGCACCTAATCCTACCGGATCTGGACGGCTATTTGCTCTGGAACCTCCTGAGGATGTGGATCATTCTGTGATTCAAGGTATGGCCGTTGTCAATAGTTCTTATGCTTATGCATTGTTTGATTTTGGAGCATCGCACTCTTTTATATCTGCATCCTTTATAACTGCTACTGGAACACTAGTTCAAAAGCTGTCCACCACACTCACAGTAGTATCCCCTGTCGGAGACACGTCTTTGGGACTCATATGCACAGCCATAAATACAGAACTCGCTGGACTCAGATTTGAGTTCAATTATCTGGTACTCGACATGACTGAGTACGATATTATATTTGGCATGGACTGGTTGGCTGGTTATGAAGCCAATATTGATTGTTATCGCCGAAGAGTGACATTTTGGTCACCCGAGGGAAAGCAGTATATAGTTCGTGCTGACAAGCAAAGTAGACTGCAGGAAGGGTTGCATCATTTGGTGTTGAACAATATTGTCATCAACAAAGCACCAGTCACTGAACTTCCAGCAATTGTGAAAGAATTTGTTGATGTCTTTCCAAAAGAACTCCCTGGTATACCGCCTATGAGGGAGCTCAATTTTGAGATCAAGTTGTATCCTGGTACCTCACCAGTGTCTCTACCCCATTATCGGATGGCACCAGCAGAAATGTCCGAGTTAAAGAAGCAGCTTGATGAGTTACTCAGACTGGGTTGCATTCGGAACAGCACATCATCATGGGGAGCTCCAGTGTTGTTCGTGAAAAAGAAGGATGGTTCACTCAGAATGTGTGTGGACTACCGGAAGTTGAATCAGCTAACTGTCTGGAACAAGTATCCTCTACCCAGGATCGATGATTTATTCGATCAGTTGAGGGGATCCAATCATTTTTCCAAGATTGACCTGATGTCCGGTTATCATCAAATCCGGGTCAGGGAGGAAGATATCGAGAAGACAGCTTTCAGAACACGGTATGGATTATTTGAATTTGTAGTCATGCCATTTGGGCTTACCAACGCACCGGCTGTGTTCATGGACTTAATGAACAGAATATTCCGTCCATATCTGGATCGGTTTGTTATAGTGTTCATTGACGATATCCTGATCTATTCCAAGAGTCAGGAGGATCATGCTGAGCATCTTCGAATAGTATTGAACACCTTGAGACAGAACCAGTTGTATGCCAAAGCAAGCAAATGCGAATTTTGGCTACCTGAAGTCAAATTCTTAGGGCATGTTATAACAGCAGATGGTATAGCCGTTGATCCGGCTAAGGTGGCAGCAGTAAGTGAGTGGAAAGCACCAAAGAATGTCACTGAAATCCGTAGCTTTCTGGGTTTGGCTGGATATTATAGGAAGTTCATCATGGATTTCTCTAAAATAGCATCTCCATTGACTCGACTCACGCAGAAAGGAGTCAAATATGAATGGTCAGAGTTGTGCAATCCTATCCTATCTCAGGAGTCGCATCTCATCTCACTCAATAGGGAGCTACAAGAAGCGAGCAGAAAGAGAAAACATCTAATAATGTTAATGTAGGGCAGTCCCTTCCCTAGATGTCAGGCGGGGAAGCTCCTTTCTGCTGTGTCCGAGCGGATTGCTTCTCACCTAACAAGATCTGATTCATTTCAACCTGTTGGAGGCTCTTTCTTGACTCCGGATATTTGGCAGAAAGTGGGAACGCCCCCCTTGGGCCTAGGAGGAAATATTTTTTATGTCCCGTGGGGGGAGAGCAAGAGCAGGCAGGCTTCATTTCGACGAATGTCACCAGAAAGAATGTAAAGTAATTGGTCATTTTCGTCGATTAATCACTCTATAACAACGTGGAATATATGCACGAATTAGGGCCTTTAAGAGGCTTTCACTCGTGTAATAGTCCACTAGTGATTCAAGCCAAGAGGACAGTACTCCGTTCGGTAAAACCCCAACAGAAATCCCTCTCTGTAAGCTCGATAGTGTTCTTTAAATGCGCTTGCCTCGCTTCTTTGCTCGCTGCCCTAAAGGACTTACTGAAATTGGATGGAGGTAAGTTTTTTATTCGAAGTACACCTTCGGGAAAGATCTCGAGATAGATTCGATATTTCAGGTACTCGGTCTAATCTGTCTATCCTCCCTCGCCCTTGCTTAGTTCACTTCAAAGGCTTCATGACTCCGCTTTTACCATGGGCCCATACCGATTATCCCTCAGCAAGCTTATGTACCACATCTACCGCAAGTTTATCAAGCCCCACCGGTTCAAGCAGTTCAACCACAGGGGTCAGCAGGACTGCAGCCCACTCCATTTCCAGTCACTAGCACTCCCAGGAAATTGGATATATTGCCAATGACACTGTCACAGTTACTACCGTGCCTTCAAAGCAACACTTCCTTCCGTAACAGAAGGAGTTTATTCCCGAAACCAACCGACAATAGATACTTAGGCATTCAACCATTAGGGCAAGGAGTTGACTACTGCCCAAGCTGTGACTGCTACACGGCCCCCACCCCAGCGAAGTTAATCTCAAGCCCCAGCAAGTTACGACGACCCTAAAGTTACGGCGACCCTAAAGTTACTAGACCCAAAGGGAGCCGCAACGCGGCAGGTGTTGGAAGGGAGCCGCAACGCGGCGGACTTTGGGTCGCCTACACTTGCCGGGTCGCCTACAAAGGCTCCAAAGTTTGCTGGTGGCTCTTTACTCCCTCAAGACTTGCTTCTGATTTTTCCTTCACCCCGCCGGAATACTTCGTATCAACAGATACTCGGTATATCAATATCGATTAGATCTGATATCTGTTATTGAATGGCTCATTCAATGAGCATTCTCAATATGTTGCCTTGAAGAGGACTCGAACCTCCACGCTCTTGAGAAGGCACCTTTTGAAGGAGTGCCATGACACCTTATGGGCAGGGCACCCTGGTGTTCACCGTACGTTGGCCTTGCTGGAACGTGCAACTTATTGGCCTCGAATGAGGGATGATGTTGAGGAGTATTTCGGACTGAAGATTTGTTTTTCTAACTCGTCTTTCTAATAAGCAGAACAGAGTGAAATTCAAAGAAGCAATCTTTTGCCTAATATCGTATTGGATTGCTGGCCTTAACAGGCCACGCACATTCCAGCAGTAGTTATTCATTGATTTGGAGAGGGTTTAGGAAGGGTGCCTTCCCTTTTAGTGTCTTCACCATCTAGATGGCTTGCCTCCCTGTTCCTGACTCGCGCAGACAGCTGACTCCTTTTCAATAGAAAGGAATAGCCAAACCAACCCAACTGGCTGGTCAATCTCAGAGATCTTATTGGCCGGCAAACCGGAGACGGACGACCACGATCCGAATCTGGGACGGAGGACTCGTAGTATCTCTCTAGATCTGGCAAAAGCGAAACACCCCCTAACGTAATTTTGAATGGGAGCTGACCGCTGAGCCCACTCTGTCCTCGCAGGGCGGGCCTCTGTGGGTGCGAGCTGGAGCTGCCATAGCTTATGGCTAGAGCAATGGGAGGGGGCCCCAGCAGAGAGAACAGTGAGGCTTCTTATTATTATATTAATTAAGCCCCCTATCCATGCGGACCAAGAGACGAGTAAGAGTAGTTGGCCTTGAGTTCGCCCTTTCACTCGCCCGAACGTAGCTACCATTCACTGTGCTTATCGAGCGAACGACCTACTGCCCCTCTTTGCTTTCTTTCCCATGCCACTGTCGTAGTTTTTTTCCGCTCCAGTTATGCGTATAAAGTTGGTGTGGGGCTAGCAGAGATTTGAGGAGCTGAAAGAGAGACTTACAACTGCTCCTATTTTAGTTTTGCCAGAAAGAGGCAAAGGTTATGAAGTACAATGTGATGCATCAGGAGAGGGGTTGGGATGTTCACTCATGCAACGTGATCGGGTGGTGGCATATGGTTCAAGACAACTAAAGATACATGAACGCCTCTACCCCACACATGATCTGGAATTAGCTGCGGTGGTCTTCGCTCTCAAAAGCTAGAGACACTATCTATATGGTGAGAAGTTTGAAGTATTTTCAGATTACAAGAGTTTGAAGTATTTATTTGATCAGAAAGAGCTCAACCTGAGGCAACGCAGATGGATGGAATATCTGGCAGACTATGAATTTGCGCTCCGATATCATCCAGGAAAGGCCAACAAAGTGGCGGATGCTCTCAGCCGCATGTCTCATGCATCAGTGGCATGTTTGATCAGGACTGAATGGGAGATGTTGAATTCCATTCGTGAGTTTAATCTATACATCACAAACCATGGGAGTATGTATAATTTGATCATACGATCCAACATGGTTACAAATATTGAACAGGAGCAGCGAACAGATCCGGAAATGGCAGAGACATGGGCCAAGATGTCTATTGGCGAGGTTGTACCGGATTGGGAATTACGACCAGGACAGGGTCTTATGTTCCGGGGTAGAATTTATGTGCCAAGAAGCTGCAGAAAAGAATTACTGATAGAGGCACATCAGAGCAAGCTGTCCATTCATCCGGGTAGCACAAAAATGTATCATGACTTAAAAAGACATTGTTGGTGGCATGGACTCAAGAAGGATGCTGCAGAGTACGTGGCTCATTGTTTAACTTGTCAGCAAGTTAAGACGGAACATCAGAAGCCACCAGGGTTACTCAAACCCTTAGCAGTACCGGAATGGAAATGGGAGCACATTTCCATGGACTTTGTGACGGGGTTGCCGAGGTCCTCGAAGGGCAATGACGCAATATGGGTTATGGTAGACCGACTGACCAAGTCCGCGCATTTTATTCCTATCAAGATGACGGATTCATCAGAGACATTGGGTCGGAGATATATCAAAGACATCATCAGATTACATGGTATCCCACAGACTATAGTGTCTGATAGAGATGGCCGATACACCGGCAGGGTATGGCAGAGCATGCAGTCAGCCATGGGAACCGATCTACTTATTAGCACAGCATTCCATCCACAGACCGATGGACAATCGGAAAGAACAATACAAACGTTGGAGGACATGTTGAGGGCGTGCATGGTAGACTTCAAAGGTGGATGGGAGGATCATTTGCCATTGGTGGAGTTTTCTTATAACAATAGCTACCAAGCAAGCCTCCAGATGGCACCATTCGAAGCTTTGTATGGTAGACCATGCAGGTCACCAGTGTGCTGGACCGAGGTAGGCGAACCTGCACTGATAGGACCCGAGTTGGTTGCAGAAACTACTGCACAGATCCAGTTGATACGTCAACATTTGTTGACCGTACAGAGTCGGCAAAAGAGCTATGCTGATAAAAGGATGAGGTTTCTCGAATTTGAAGTAGGAGACATGGTATTCTTGAAGGTCTCGCCACGAAAAGGGCACATGAGATTTGGGAAGAAAGGAAAATTGTCGCCAAGATATGTGGGACCGTTTTCAATTATCAGAAGGATGGGAGATGTAGCCTATCAGTTGGCACTTCCTTCGCAATTGGCGTCTCTACATGATGTATTCCATGTGTCGATGCTGAGGAAGTACAACCCTGATCCGTCTCATGTTTTGAATGTGCAAGATATAGATGTGCAAAGCGACGTCACTTATGTCGAGAAGTCGGTCAGAATATTGGAGAGTGAGCAAAGGGTGTTGCGTAACCGAGCGATTCAGTTCGTCAAGGTGGTATGGGATCGACATGGTGTTGAGGAAGCCACTTGGGAATTGGAATCGGAGATGAGAACATCTCACCCTGAATTGTTTGTATGATTTACATTGAAATCCTACTTCGTTCGATTTTCGGGATGAAAATTATAAAAAGAGTATTGTATTGTAACACCCTGGAATTTCAAAGTTATCATTTTATATGAAATTATTCATATTTACGGAATTGCCATTGTGATAAAATTGATTTGAATTTAAATGGGTCAATGGCTCAATCAAGACCCAAAGGATGGAAGTTTGTTTACAAAACAAATAAATGTTTAAGATATACTTAAACGGGTCAAAAATCATATTTGGGTCAAATTTTGTGAAATGGGTCAAAATGGCCAAATTGGACTCAATGGGTCGTAGTTGACATATTTGACTATTTGGTGAGCTCAAAGCTCAATTGGGTTAAGATGAGTTAAATGTTTAAGTGGGTTGAGTTGAAATAAATGTTGGAGTGAGTTGAGTGGAATTTATTAGTTGAGTTACATTAAATGAATAAGATGAGTTGAGGGAGTTAAATTTATTGAAAGTGAGTGAAGTGTGTGAATGAGAGGGGAAGTGTTTTAATTCCAAATTTTGAGCAAGGAAAAACGTTGGTGCATGGGAGGCATTACCATGCATGTAACTCTCATTTATGTGATGAATAAAATGGGAGTTACATTTTGGATGGGAGTTACATTTTGAAGTTACATGGGATGCATAGGGACGTTGGATGCATGAGAACATTGCATGCATGGTAACATTATACAGTTAGCCTATGTCCAAATGAGACCCAAAAACATGTTTTAGAAGACCAAAACATGGACATAGGGTTCGGCCACCTTGGATGGCCGAACCCCATGTAAGTAATTGGTTGTTTGGTTTGGCTTTCAAGAAGATGGAAATCACACCAATTATGGACTTAGTATTAAGGTGATGATGGAATATAGGATTAAAATTTTTAGGGTGAGGTTCGGCCATGTTATGTGGCCGAACCCCACCAATTGTCATGTGATGGACTTGATGGTTCATTCATAACAAATTTGGGCAAAATGAGACGTATGATTGAAAGGTTTATATGACTAAAATAAATGGTGAGGTTCGGCCATATTGAATGGCCGAACCCCACAAAGGTGGCTGGTTGATGGACTTTGTCGTATAAGGGAAAAAATTAGGCAAAGGATAGTATGATGGCATTATTGTAAATACGGATGAAAAGATGAAATGATCAAAAGAATGGACTTATGAACCAAAACCTAAGGTGGTAAGATTCGGCCATGTAGTATGGCCGAACCCTACCAAGTGTCATTTGAAAAGTTTGGGATACTTAGATGGTATTAAGTAAATAAAAGATTTATCAAGGTTTAAATGGGTGAGGTTCGGCCATGGGGTATGGCCGAACCCCACAAAGTGGATTTTTGGGATTTAAATCAAATTAGAATCATATGGTCAAATGATTAACTTGCTGCCATGTACATAGGGTATTCGAATTTCTAGAAAGGTGTTCAAAGCCGTGATCGGGAGACGATCCAAAGGAAGGGTCGAACAAAGTAAACTATTGTAGGTTTCCTACCTTTGTTGTAACCACTATTTATTATGCTGTTTTATGTTGATTTTGATATCTTATATGATTGTAAAGTTATGTTTAAAATGACATGTTTGCATAGACATCTCATGCATGGCATGGGATGATGGTGTTGTAACCGGAGGCCACACTCCGTCGGGGCGTTCGAAAGACCACTGTGGGGTACCCTGATGATGAGAATCCCATCAGGAGGAATCCGGAGGCCACACTCCGTCGGGGCGTCCGAAAGACCACTGTGGGTTACCTTGACGATGAGAATCCCGTCAAGTGATGGCTATGTTGAATGGTGATGGGTGGGACTCATTACATGTTCATTTCATACATAGCATGTTTTATGGAATTTTGACACACATGTATTATTATTATATTATTTGCATGTTTTTGACTAACCATGTGGTAGCCCTATTCGGAAACACTACTGGGCGCGTTGATCTAACGCCCTATCTATATCCTTAGTGGATGATGCAGGGAAAGGGAAGAACGTGGATCGAGAAGAGGACCAAGTACGGAAACTTGGGCGGTTTGAATGATTGGAATGGATTTTGAATGGACTATTTTATGGACTTGATATTTGTTATATTTGGACAATGTAATTTGGTAATTAGTTATATTGGCTTGTAATAAGTAGTTAAGATAGATGCTATGGTTTGTTTTATGTTGGATATTTTGATTAAACGAGTAGTTAAGATTGATTAGTAATTTTGGAAAATAAGTTATGTACTTTGCTATCTAAGAATGGAAAATTGGATTAGTCATAGGTTCTATTATAACCTCAGTTAGATTTAGACTAAGTTAATTCCGCAAGTTATATATATACCATGTGCGGATCAGTTTTATGGACTTAGTTCATACGCACATGGGCTTGGCCAGTTAAGGGTCGGATTTAGAGATCCGAACTTAACTCGCGTCGTGACACTTCGCCCCGATCACATGATTATTAAAAAAAAAAACTTTGAAAATTAGAGTGAAAAGGGCGGGGTGTTGCAGTTGGTATCAGAGCGAAACGGGAAGTTGAATCTTCCGAAGTAAGATTAAGACGGTTTCATGTCTCACTGACGGATAAGAATCCCAACTGACCGACTTTTCGGAGTCCGCTGACTGGGGGCCGGATTAATTTACTTCGTGGACTCAGACTGAACAAATCAATCTAAGAACAACAGTGAAAGATAGCAAAAGTACATTATTATAATTGATCTGTCAAACGTAGAAAAATAGGATATACATTCCCCAATACTCCCCAATTGAGAAAAACAAACATAGAGAATTTAGAGACTCTCCCCTCAAAAACAAATAGAAAACCAAGTTTGTTTATTTGGAAATCTCCCCAAAATTGTGAAAAAAAAAAATACAAACTGTATGAGGAAACTAAGTCAATAATGTTTTTATGACTTAGGGAAATGGCTCCAAAGAAAAGGATCCCTCAGAATCAGAAAGGGAAGGAAAAGGTGTTGCAAATCACGCAACATGAGAAAGTGTTATCACAACACGAAAAATCTGTGCATGAGAAGGAGCCGTCTATACATGAGAAAGAGGTAACCCAACCTGATGAGGAGCAAGCTGTTCATGAAAAGTCTCACAATGGGGAAGAATCATAGCACTCTTGGAGGGAAGAAAAGGGGAGTGAGAATGCATCACGGAAGGAGGGAGAAGGGAACAGTGGTGTACATATATCACATGTGCCGCCTGAGCTTCAGGGCTTAGTCCAAGCAGTGGTAACCTCTGTACTCCAGCAACATATGAATGGGAGTGAAAGTTCCAGGGATGCCAGTGACCGGAGTATGGCACGAGAATTTCAACAACAGCGTCCTCCCTACTTCAAAGGGAAGGAAGGGGCTGTCGGAGCCGAGCACTGGCTGAAGAAGATCACTCAGATCTTAAAATTACTTAAGATCTCGAGTCATGCTGACAGGATTTTACTGGCTACTTCACAATTGATAGAAGATGCTGGTAAATGGTGGGAGGTGGTGGAGAAGCAGAGGGCACTCATACCAGTTAGGGAGAGGACGGCCATGACATGGAATGAGTTTTCAGCAACTTTTCTAGAACACTACTTTCCGGAGGAGGAGAAGGAGCGACAGACGGAACTTTTTCTGTCCTTCGTACAGGGCTCTATGACGGTGGCAAAGTATCACCGTGAATTTCTCAGTTTATCCATTTATGCATTCTATATGGTGGACACAGAACTTCGCAAGGCAAGAAAGTTTGAGAGGGGTCTACGGCCAAACATCAGGGCCAAAGTGACCATATTTAAGTGCACGACATTGGCTGAGGTGGTCAGCAAGGCCACAATAGCAGAACAGGAGTTGAATGCAATAGTGCGGTTTGACAATCGTCGAGCTCCAAGTGGGAGGGGTGGGTTTCAGCCCAACAAGAGGTTCCGTCTGAACTTCAGTAGACCCTCACCATCTACTGGGTCCGCAGGGAGCTTTCCTCCCAACCAGCCCTCCCCATCTGCATCAGTCACCCAGTCATTCAGAGGGGTGAACAACTGTTTCCACTGTAATCAGCCGGGTCACTTCAAGAGAGACTGTCCAAAGCTCAATAGACTCTCATATTCCAGAGGATCTTTCCGTCCACCAGCTAGGCCAGCTAACTCCCGAGGAGGCCGGACTTATAATCAGGCGGGACGGGCGCCTAATCCTACCGGATCTGGACGGCTATTTGCTCTGGAACCTCCTGAGGATGTGGATCATTCTGTGATTCAAGGTATGGCCGTTGTCAATAGTTCTTATGCTTATGCATTGTTTGATTTTGGAGCATCGCACTCTTTTATATCTGCATCCTTTATAACTGCTACTGGAACACTAGTTCAAAAGCTGTCCACCACACTCACAGTAGTATCCCCTGTCGGAGACACGTCTTTGGGACTCATATGCACAGCCATAAATACAGAACTCGCTGGACTCAGATTTGAGTTCAATTATCTGGTACTCGACATGACTGAGTACGATATTATATTTGGCATGGACTGGTTGGCTGGTTATGAAGCCAATATTGATTGTTATCGCCGAAGAGTGACATTTTGGTCACCCGAGGGAAAGCAGTATATAGTTCGTGCTGACAAGCAAAGTAGACTGCAGGAAGGGTTGCATCATTTGGTGTTAAACAATATTGTCATCAACAAAGCACCAGTCACTGAACTTCCAGCAATTGTGAAAGAATTTGTTGATGTCTTTCCAAAAGAACTCCCTGGTATACCGCCTATGAGGGAGCTCAATTTTGAGATCAAGTTGTATCCTGGTACCTCACCAGTGTCTCTACCCCATTATCGGATGGCACCAGCAGAAATGTCCGAGTTGAAGAAGCAGCTTGATGAGTTACTCAGACTGGGTTGCATTCGGAACAGCACATCATCATGGGGAGCTCCAGTGTTGTTCGTGAAAAAGAAGGATGGTTCACTCAGAATGTGTGTGGACTACCGGAAGTTGAATCAGCTAACTGTCTGGAACAAGTATCCTCTACCCAGGATCGATGATTTATTCGATCAGTTGAGGTGATCCAATCATTTTTCCAAGATTGACCTGATGTCCGGTTATCATCAAATCCGGGTCAGGGAGGAAGATATCGAGAAGACAGCTTTCAGAACACGGTATGGATTATTTGAATTTGTAGTCATGCCATTTGGGCTTACCAACGCACCGGCTGTGTTCATGGACTTAATGAACAGAATATTCCGTCCATATCTGGATCGGTTTGTTATAGTGTTCATTGACGATATCCTGATCTATTCCAAGAGTCAGGAGGATCATGCTGAGCATCTTCGAATAGTATTGAACACCTTGAGACAGAACCAGTTGTATGCCAAAGCAAGCAAATGCGAATTTTGGCTACCTGAAGTCAAATTCTTAGGGCATGTTATAACAGCAGATGGTATAGCCGTTGATCCGGCTAAGGTGGCAGCAGTAAGTGAGTGGAAAGCACCAAAGAATGTCACTGAAATCCGTAGCTTTCTGGGTTTGGCTGGATATTATAGGAAGTTCATCATGGATTTCTCTAAAATAGCATCTCCATTGACTCGACTCACGCAGAAAGGAGTCAAATATGAATGGTCAGAGTTGTGCAATCCTATCCTATCTCAGGAGTCGCATCTCATCTCACTCAATAGGGAGCTACAAGAAGCGAGCAGAAAGAGAAAACATCTAATAATGTTAATGTAGGGCAGTCCCTTTCCTAGATGTCAGGCGGGGAAGCTCCTTTCTGCTGTGTCCGAGCGGATTGCTTCTCACCTAACAAGATCTGATTCATTTCAACCTGTTGGAGGCTCTTTCTTGACTCCGGATATTTGGCAGAAAGTGGGAGCGCCCCCCTTGGGCCTAGGAGGAAATATTTTTTCTGTCCCGTGGGGGGAGAGCAGGAGCAGGCAGGCTTCATTTCGACGAATGTCACCAGAAAGAATGTAAAGTAATTGGTCATTTTCGTCGATTAATCACTCTATAGCAAGGTGGAATATATGCACGAATTAGGGCCTTTAAGAGGCTTTCACTCGTGTAATAGTCCACTAGTGATTCAAGCCAAGAGGACAGTACTCCGTTCGGTAAAACCCCAACAGAAATCCCTCTCTGTAAGCTCGATAGTGTTCTTTAAATGCGCTTGCCTCGCTTCTTTGCTCGCTGCCCTAAAGGACTTACTGAAATTGGATGGAGGCAAGTTTTTTATTCGAAGTACACCTTCGGGAAAGATCTCGAGATAGATTCGATATTTCAGGTACTCAGTCTAATCTGTCTATCCTCCCTCGCCCTTGCTTAGTTCACTTCAAAGGCTTCATGACTCCGCTTTTACCATGGGCCCATACCGATTATCCCTCAGCAAGCTTATGTACCACATCTACCGCAAGTTTATCAAGCCCCACCGGTTCAAGCAGTTCAACCACAGGGGTCAGCAGGACTGCAGCCCACTCCATTTCCAGTCACTAGCACTCCCAGGAAATTGGATATATTGCCAATGACACTGTCACAGTTACTACCGTGCCTTCAAAGCAACACTTCCTTCCGTAACAGAAGGAGTTTATTCCCGAAACCAACCGACAACAGATACTTAGGCATTCAACCATTAGGGCAAGGAGTTGACTACTGCCCAAGCTGTGACTGCTACACGGCCCCCACCCCAGCGAAGCTAATCTCAAGCCCCAGCAAGTTACGGCGACCCTAAAGTTACGGCGACCCTAAAGTTACGACGACCCAAAGGGAGCCGCAACGCGGCAGGTTAGGGAAGGGAGCCGCAACGCGGCGGACTTTGGGTCGCCTACACTTGCCGGGTCGCCTACAAAGGCTCCAAAGTTTGCTGGTGGCTCTTTACTCCCTCAAGACTTGCTTCTGATTTTTCCTTCACCCCGCCGGAATACTTCGTATCAACAGATACTCGGTATATCAATATCGATTAGATCTGATATCTGTTATTGAATGGCTCATTCAATGAGCATTCTCAATATGTTGCCTTGAAGAGGACTCGAACCTCCACGCTCTTGAGAAGGCACCTTTTGAAGGAGTGCCATGACACCTTATGGGCAGGGCACCCTGGTGTTCACCGTACGTTGGCCTTGCTGGAACGTGCAACTTATTGGCCTCGAATGAGGGATGATGTTGAGGAGTATTTCGGACTGAAGATTTGTTTTTCTAACTCGTCTTTCTAATAAGCAGAACAGAGAGAAATTCAAAGAAGCAATCTTTTGCCTAATATCGTATTGGATTGCTGGCCTTAACAGGCCACGCACATTCCAGCAGTAGTTATTCATTGATTTGGAGAGGGTTTAGGAAGGGTGCCTTCCCTTTTAGTGTCTTCACCATCTAGATGGCTTGCCTCCCTGTTCCTGACTCGCGCAGACAGCTGACTCCTTTTCAATAGAAAGGAATAGCCAAACCAACCCAACTGGCTGGTCAATCTCAGAGATCTTATTGGCCGGCAAACCGGAGACGGACGACCACGGTCCGAATCTGGGACGGAGGACTCGTAGTATCTCTCTAGATCTGGCAAAAGCGAAACACCCCCTAACGTAATTTTGAATGGGAGCTGACCGCTGAGCCCACTCTGTCCTCGCAGGGCGGGCCTCTGTGGGTGCGAGCTGGAGCTGCCATAGCTTATGGCTAGAGCAATGGGAGGGGGCCCCAGCAGAGAGAACAGTGAGGCTTCTTATTATTATATTAATTAAGCCCCCTATCCATGCGGACCAAGAGACGAGTAAGAGTAGTTGGCCTTGAGTTCGCCCTTTCACTCGCCCGAACGTAGCTACCATTCACTGTGCTTATCGAGCGAACGACCTACTGCCCCTCTTTGCTTTCTTTCCCATGCCAGTGTCGTAGTATTTTCCGCTCCAGTTATGCGTATAAAGTTGGTGTGGGGCTAGCAGAGATTTGAGGAGCTGAAAGAGAGACTTACAACTGCTCCTATTTTAGTTTTGCCAGAAAGAGGCAAAGGTTATGAAGTACAATGTGATGCATCAGGAGAGGGGTTGGGATGTTCACTCATGCAACGTGATCGGGTGGTGGCATATGGTTCAAGACAACTAAAGATACATGAACGCCTCTACCCCACACATGATCTGGAATTAGCTGCGGTGGTCTTCGCTCTCAAAAGCTAGAGACACTATCTATATGGTGAGAAGTTTGAAGTATTTTCAGATTACAAGAGTTTGAAGTATTTATTTGATCAGAAAGAGCTCAACCTGAGGCAACGCAGATGGATGGAATATCTGGCAGACTATGAATTTGCGCTCCGATATCATCCGGGAAAGGCCAACAAAGTGGCGGATGCTCTCAGCCGCATGTCTCATGCATCAGTGGCATGTTTGATCAAGACTGAATGGGAGATGTTGAATTCCATTCGTGAGTTTAATCTATACATCACAAACCATGGGAGTATGTATAATTTGATCATACGATCCAACATGGTTACAAATATTGAACAGGAGCAGCGAACAGATCCGGAAATGGCAGAGACATGGGCCAAGATGTCTATTGGCGAGGTTGTACCGGATTGGGAATTACGACCAGGACAGGGTCTTATGTTCCGGGGTAGAATTTATGTGCCAAGAAGCTGCAGAAAAGAATTACTGATAGAGGCACATCAGAGCAAGCTGTCCATTCATCCGGGTAGCACAAAAATGTATCATGACTTAAAAAGACATTGTTGGTGGCATGGACTCAAGAAGGATGCTGCAGAGTACGTGGCTCATTGTTTAACTTGTCAGCAAGTTAAGACGGAACATCAGAAGCCACCAGGGTTACTCAAACCCTTAGCAGTACCGGAATGGAAATGGGAGCACATTTCCATGGACTTTGTGACAGGGTTGCCGAGGTCCTCGAAGGGCAATGACGCAATATGGGTTATGGTAGACCGACTGACCAAGTCCGCGCATTTTATTCCTATCAAGATGACGGATTCATCAGAGACATTGGGTCAGAGATATATCAAAGACATCATCAGATTACATGGTATCCCACAGACTATAGTGTCTGATAGAGATGGCCGATACACCGGCAGGGTATGGCAGAGCATGCAGTCAGCCATGGGAACCGATCTACTTATTAGCACAGCATTCCATCCCCAGACCGATGGACAATCGGAAAGAACAATACAAACGTTGGAGGACATGTTGAGGGCGTGCATGGTAGACTTCAAAGGTGGATGGGAGGATCATTTGCCATTGGTGGAGTTTTCTTATAAAAATAGCTACCAAGGAAGCCTCCAGATGGCACCATTCGAAGCTTTGTATGGTAGACCATGCAGGTCACCAGTGTGCTGGACCGAGGTAGGCGAACCTGCACTGATAGGACCCGAGTTGGTTGCAGAAACTACTGCACAGATCCAGTTGATACGTCAACATTTGTTGACCGCACAGAGTCGGCAAAAGAGCTATGCTGATAAAAGGATGAGGTTTCTCGAATTTGAAGTAGGAGACATGGTATTCTTGAAGGTCTCGCCACGAAAAGGGCACATGAGATTTGGGAAGAAAGGAAAATTGTCGCCAAGATATGTGGGACCGTTTTCAATTATCAGAAGGATGGGAGATGTAGCCTATCAGCTGGCACTTCCTTCGCAATTGGCATCTCTACATGATGTATTCCATGTGTCGATGCTGAGGAAGTACAACCCTGATCCGTCTCATGTTTTGAATGTGCAAGATATAGATGTGCAAAGCGACGTCACTTATGTCGAGAAGTCGGTCAGAATATTGGAGAGTGAGCAAAGGGTGTTGCGTAAACGAGCGATTCAGTTCGTCAAGGTGGTATGGGATCGACATGGTGTTGAGGAAGCCACTTGGGAATTGGAATCGGAGATGAGAACATCTCACCCTGAATTGTTTGTATGATTTACATTGAAATCCTACTTCGTTCGATTTTCGGGATGAAAATTATAAAAAGAGTATTGTATTGTAACACCCTGGAATTTCAAAGTTATCATTTTATATGAAATTATTCATATTTACGGAATTGCCATTGTGATAAAATTGATTTGAATTTAAATGGGTCAATGGCTCAATCAAGACCCAAAGGATGGAAGTTTGTTTACAAAACAAATAAATGTTTAAGATATACTTAAACGGGTCAAAAATCATATTTGGGTCAAATTTTGTGAAATGGGTCAAAATGGCCAAATTGGACTCAATGGGTCGTAGTTGACATATTTGACTATTTGGTGAGCTCAAAGCTCAATTGGGTTAAGATGAGTTAAATGTTTAAGTGGGTTGAGTTGAAATAAATGTTGGAGTGAGTTGAGTGGAATTTATTAGTTGAGTTACATTAAATGAATAAGATGAGTTGAGGGAGTTAAATTTATTGAAAGTGAGTGAAGTGTGTGAATGAGAGGGGAAGTGTTTTAATTCCAAATTTTGAGCAAGGAAAAACGTTGGTGCATGGGAGGCATTACCATGCATGTAACTCTCATTTATGTGATGAATAAAATGGGAGTTACATTTTGGATGGGAGTTACATTTTGAAGTTACATGGGATGCATAGGGACGTTGGATGCATGAGAACATTGCATGCATGGTAACATTATACAGTTAGCCTATGTCCAAATGAGACCCAAAAACATGTTTTAGAAGACCAAAACATGGACATAGGGTTCGGCCACCTTGGATGGCCGAACCCCATGTAAGTAATTGGTTGTTTGGTTTGGCTTTCAAGAAGATGGAAATCACACCAATTATGGACTTAGTATTAAGGTGATGATGGAATATAGGATTAAAATTTTTAGGGTGAGGTTCGGCCATGTTATGTGGCCGAACCCCACCAATTGTCATGTGATGGACTTGATGGTTCATTCATAACAAATTTGGGCAAAATGAGACGTATGATTGAAAGGTTTATATGACTAAAATAAATGGTGAGGTTCGGCCATATTGAATGGCCGAACCCCACAAAGGTGGCTGGTTGATGGACTTTGTTGTATAAGGGAAAAAATTAGGCAAAGGATAGTATGATGGCATTATTGTAAATACGGATGAAAAGATGAAATGATCAAAAGAATGGACTTATGAACCAAAACCTAAGGTGGTACGATTCGGCCATGTAGTATGGCCGAACCCTACCAAGTGTCATTTGAAAAGTTTGGGATACTTAGATGGTATTAAGTAAATAAAAGATTTATCAAGGTTTAAATGGGTGAGGTTCGGCCATGGGGTATGGCCGAACCCCACAAAGTGGATTTTTGGGATTTAAATCAAATTAGAATCATATGGTCAAATGATTAACTTGCTGCCATGTACATAGGGTATTCGGATTTCTAGAAAGGTGTTCAAAGCCGTGATCGGGAGACGGTCCAAAGGAAGGGTCGAACAAAGTAAACTATTGTAGGTTTCCTACCTTTGTTGTAACCACTATTTATTATGCTGTTTTATGTTGATTTTGATATCTTATATGATTGTAAAGTTATGTTTAAAATGACATGTTTGCATAGACATCTCATGCATGGCATGGGATGATGGTGTTGTAACCGGAGGCCACACTCCGTCGGGGCGTTCGAAAGACCACTGTGGGGTACCCTGATGATGAGAATCCCATCAGGAGGAATCCGGAGGCCACACTCCGTCGGGGCGTCCGAAAGACCACTGTGGGTTACCTTGACGATGAGAATCCCGTCAAGTGATGGCTATGTTGAATGGTGATGGGTGGGACTCATTACATGTTCATTTCATACATAGCATGTTTTATGGAATTTTGACACACATGTATTATTATTATATTATTTGCATGTTTTTGACTAACCATGTGGTAGCCCTATTCGGAAACACTACTGGGCGCGTTGATCTAACGCCCTATCTATATCCTTAGTGGATGATGCAGGGAAAGGGAAGAACGTGGATCGAGAAGAGGACCAAGTACGGAAACTTGGGCGGTTTGAATGATTGGAATGGATTTTGAATGGACTATTTTATGGACTTGATATTTGTTATATTTGGACAATGTAATTTGGTAATTAGTTATATTGGCTTGTAATAAGTAGTTAAGATAGATGCTATGGTTTGTTTTATGTTGGATATTGTGATTAAACGAGTAGTTAAGATTGATTAGTAATTTTGGAAAATAAGTTATGTACTTTGCTATCTAAGAATGGAAAATTGGATTAGTCATAGGTTCTATTATAACCTCAGTTCGATTTAGACTAAGTTAATTCCGTAAGTTATATATATACCATGTGCGGATCAGTTTTATGGACTTAGTTCATACGCACATGGGCTTGGCCAGTTAAGGGTCGGATTTAGAGATCCGAACTTAACTCGCGTCGTGACACTTCGCCCCGATCACATGATTATTAAAAAAAAAAAATAAACTCTGAAAATTAGAGTGAAAAGGGCGGGGTGTTACACATCCCTAGGCTTGGACATCATATCTGGAAAAGTAACCAAGCCTAAAAAGTGTTTGACACAAAGAGGATCCTATCTTGGAAATGTGTAAACAAACTGTCAGGGATAACACATTGTCTAGGCGACCCATCGCCAATGACAGAGTATGACCGGTTGTGGTCATACGACCCTTCGGCTACATGTCCACCAACCCATCGATCACAACGACCTGTCGGCGGGACTCAACCATGATCTGGACTGTCATTCACAATCAAGCTCAGGAAGATCAAATCGTCTGGCGGCAACCCTTTGTGTGGTATAGCATGAACCGTCGGTCCTATGACCAATCGCCAGAATAGGGAAATTTCACATCGAGCACACGAGCTGTCGCCCTGGGTTTAGGTGAGGTCTTTCTTGACAAAGAACTGTCATGAGAGGATATCCTCAGGCCGATTCGATCGCAAACCCACGATCTGCTAACCGAAACTCAAATGATCAGTCGTGTACGCGACCGATCGCGTGATTACCGTTATTGTGCCGTTGCAGTGCATTTAATGGGCAATGGTCGGGTTGGTGAGCATGAATTTAAACACTGATGATCGATCGTGTGGTTCTGTTGTCTGAAAATTCTGTATTTGCTTATAAATACTTCATTTGTTGGTGAGTTTAGGTGAGACCTTTAGAGCATAAAAATAACCACATTCTCAAAGTAAAACTGCCAAGGATCAAAGACAAATTATCTTGGCTTATTCTCTCTTGGCAAATAAAAACAAAAATCATTTAAGTATCCAATCCATTGAGATTGGGATTAAGAGAGAAGGACTAAACATGTAACGCCCCACCCTTTTTCTCTCGCTTTTCGAAAATTAGAGTCTATTTTTTTTTTTAAATAGTGATAGAGAGCGGGACATCACGACGCGAGCTAAGTCCGAACTTGTAAAGTCCGACCGTTAACTGGCCAACCCTATGTGTGCATGGACTAAGTCCATGGAAATGGTTCACACATAACAATACAAACATGCGGATTAAAATCATAACTGCGGAATTATAATAGAACCTAATTATATTCCATTTTAGATAGCAAAGTACTTCAAGTCTTTAATCATAATTAAACTTTACTTAAAATATCCAACAAACCATTCAGACCATAGCAAAATTATCTAAGTTATTACATGCCGAATTCTAGCTACTCAAATTACAAGTCCATGAGTATCATAAGCAAAATAAAAACTAAAAACATCCAAGCTCCAAAGCTTGGCCCTGTTCATCGTTCCCCTTGTTTCCCGTATCATCCACTAGGGTAGAAGTAGGGCGTTAGAACAACTGAGCCCAGTAGGTATTCCATTTAGGGTCTACACATGGTTAGTACAAATCATATATAATAATATATAGTTAAAACCATATAAAACAATGCCATGTCATGATGTCAAATGTAATGAATCCCACCCATCACAAGTACATATAAATACCCCCACATAGGTCTTTCGGACGCCCCTACAGAGTGTGGCCCCTCCGGTTTCTTCTTGATGGAAATGCACATCAAGGTATCCCACATAGGTTTTTTGGACGCCCCGACGGAGTGTGGCCCCTCCGGTTACATATCCTTCACCCCATGCCATGCATGAGATGCTAATGAAACACATGCTATTTTATATTATAAACATAGCATTAAAACTTACATTTGAAACATATCTTTTACAACATAAATTCATCAAAATAGGATAAAAACATTGTACATAAACCCATGGTTTCAAAGAGGTAGAATCCTACCAAAAACCACTAAGTGTCCTTACTTCTTAATCCGGCAACTGCTCACGATTGCGCACCATTTGTGAGGTCCCGTCACCTTATTACACAACAATCAATCATACCTTGTTCAATTTGATTTCCATTTATATCTAAGTCCATAAACCCAACTTTGTGGGGTTCACCTCACCTCTTTGGTTTTAGTTCCCTTTTTGCTCATTTGACTTAAGTCCAAGATCATATCACTTGTCATTCATTTAATCTTGTAAACTCCCCGCCCTCTCCAAGAAATCAGAGTCTAATTTTTTTTTTTTAAATAATAATAGAATAAAATCGAAAGAGAGCGGGCGCCGTCAGGACACGAGCTAAGTCCGGACTACCCAAAGTCCGAACCTTAACTGGCCACCCATGTGTGCGTGGACTAAACCCACGATAGCAAACTACACATGGAACTAAACAATGTCATGCGGAAGAAACTAGACTAACTGCGGAATTAGATTGAACAGATAGCAATTACAAGTCATACTTTTCAGTTTACTTAAATCAAATTAAGATTCGTCAATGCATACTCAAACCATAGCAAATAACTACATTATTACATGTCCATAATAAAGTATTCAAATAACAACAATTATAAATCCATTCCAGCATTCAAGCATTTACGCTTGGCTCCCCTCCTTATCATCAACCTTGTCTTTTCCTTTCCTTGTACCTGCATTCTCCTCTGAGGATAGAATTAGGGCGTTAGATCAACGCGCTCAGTAGGTTTCCGATCAGGGCTACCACATGGTTAGCTTGTAAAACATGCATATATCAAATATATGATTATCAAAACAGGTAAATCAATGCTATGAAATATGCACATGTAATGAGTCCCTCCCAACATGCATATACATAGCATCACTTGACGTGACTCGCACCGTCAAGGTAAATCACAATAACATTTCTCTTGGCAGGACCTGCATCGTCTAAGGAGACCAATGTCTTATCATCATCATAATACTATTCCTGGCAGGACTTGCATCGCCTAAGGAGGTTTCACAGTTGCATCACAGCATATCACTGGAGTGTGGACTTCGGGTTCCACAACCATCATCCCATGCCATGCATGAGATGTCAATGCATTGTATGTCATTTGTAAACACATAATTTATCATTCGAAACCACATTTTAAACATAAATCAATTATAACATATCTCATAAAAGCGTAATAAAACCAAATCATATTTGTGGTTACAAGTAGGTAGGAAACCTACTGAAGATTCACTTCAGTGTTCGATCTTTCTTTAGCGTCACTTGCTCACGACTTGCCCGCCGTTCACTTCCGTCACCTTGTGATGTAACAGTAAATAAATCATACTATCATTTAAATGTTCATTCACATCTAAGACCCAACCACATCTTGTGGGGTTCGGCCATGCCCATGGCCGAACATCACCAATTTAGGATTTAACCTCCTTTTTCATTTAATCAATTCTTAAATACTTAACCCTTTAAATATGTCTTGGTAGGGTTCGGCCATACACCATGGCCGAATCCATACCACCTTTGTTTAACCCTTCTTTCATGTCCTTTTAAACTTTCTCTATCCATATTTACATTATCAGCCGTATTTATAGCTTCGCCACTAGGCTAAGCCATATCAAAACCATTGTCATTTCTATGGGGTTCGGCCCTATACATGGCTGAACCTTGTAATCCCTTTTATCCATCACCAAATGGTTCTCCATTGGGATATTTTAAACCCTTTATAAAATCATGGAAGCAATAACAAATACTACCCATAAACTTAGTCCATTTAACCCATACCATGGTCCATGGCCGAACCCTATGGTTCACTTGGTTCAATATTCACCATGATTACTCATGGTTTTGACATGCTAGTTCAACCATGAGCAATACATGGTTCAGCCATATATTGACCAACCAAAACAGTAAACATATATTCATTTAATTCCCATAAAAACACCATAAACTTATATGGTTTTTATCTCACAAAGTCATCAAATACTTTCATAAAACTGTCATACTATTTCATGGGGTTCGGCCATCCCAATTGGCCGAACCTCATGGCCTATGATTTAGACCCTTTTTGTCAAATAATTAGCTTTGTTTAAAACACGTAAACCTCTCCACAATTGATATGATTTTCATCTCTTGAAAGCCCTACAAATCATCAAATACTTTCATGGGATTCGGCCATCCAAGGTGGCCGAACCCTATGTCCATGTCTTGGTCCTTATGGACATGTTTTAGGTCTCATTTAAACATGTAATAATCAGTATAATGTTACCGCGTTTTTACCTCTCAAAACCCTCCAAATCAGTCCATCACTTTGTATGGTTTTCACTTTATAACAACTCAATCCAAATGACCATAACACCTCATGGGATTCGGCCATCCAAGATGGCCGAGCCCAATGGTCCATTTCATCAATTTATATCCATGGTTTAGCCCCATGATACCTTCAGTCCTTCATGACATTCAAGTCCATGTTTTAACCCTCTTTAAAACATGCATTTTAAGTCTTAAAGAAAACATCTAAAACAGTCCACAAATTGCATGGTTTCTATGTTTCAAAGACATCAAAAACAACCAATTATTTACACGGGGTTCGGCCCTCCAAGGTGGCCGAACCCAATGATCCCTTTTACAATTTTAAAACCTCCATTACTCAAGGTTTAAACCTTGATGCATTCGGCCATACCCATGGCCCAATACATGTTCCATTTGTTCCATGTTATTAAACCAAAATAACACATAAACACTTGCCAAACTTCCTTTGCCTTTGATCCTTGCCTTCTCCCTCTTGTTTCCTTCTTTCTTCCTTAATCCTTTGCTGGTTTATGCTTAATCAATTAGTGCAAACACAACTGTTGGTTCAGCAAGAAAAGAGTTTGGAGAGAGGGAGACAGATGAGGATTTCCTTAGAATTTCTTGTGTGAAAAACGGCCATATGAGTTGGTCTTTCCCTTTTGTAGTCTCAGCCACAACCTCCATTCATTTCCCTCATTATTTCTTAGCAAAAATTGGGTGCCATTCAAGACACCCCTTCACCCAAACGTTGCATCCATTGAAATTAGCCAATGCATCTCATTAAATGAGATGATGCCGCCCAACCTTGGTGTCCCTTGGCTTTTGCCAAGGTACCTCTTCATCCTACTGCTAGGATTTGTTTGATTAAGAGTTGTGTGAGATTAGAACTCCTTTCCACTTCCTCTTGACTGACTTGACTCATGATCTTTTTATTCCAACTAACACATTTAATGTACCATATTTGAGTCAACTCTATTCTTAATTAAAACTTACTCCAAATCAGTCCAACTCAAGCTGAACTAACTCACACTTGAGTTCATCTGAGGGCCCACACGGTCAGCAGTGGTCAACCCGACCCATTGGATCCCCCAATCAGCCCCTTGACCCGTTTTGACAACATGACCCATTAATGGGTTGATTTTGCCATTTTTAATTGGTTTTCACTTGTGCATCAGGCCTACCCATTTTTACTCCACTTGATTTCCAATTGGGCCCTTTGACCCATTTAGCCATTTTCTACCCAATTGATGTACATTACCCATCCAATCAAATTTGACATTTATAATGTGCTCATATGATCTTAATTTGAGCAATGGGCCCACCATTTCCTTGTTTAACATCACAAACATTTAATTTAACAAACTAGGGGCATTTTCGTAATTATCCATTTCATTGAAAAATTGGGGTGTTACAAATCTAGCATACATAAACCCTAAGTTCATCCAACCTTCCCCATGGGGTTCGGCCACACACCATGGCCGAACCCATGGTTTATCATTTTCACTCTTATTTACATCCTTACCATTGTTCTATCTATGGTTTTCCATGTCATTCTTTAAAACATGCTGAGGCTAATAATAACCCACTAACATGGTTCATGGGGTTCGGCCATACACCATGGCCGAACCCATGGTCCTTTCATTCCATGAGTCAATCATACATTTTAGGCCACTTATACAAATCTATATCTAAGAACATAATCCATTCATCTAACATGATAGATCCATGAATGACCTATTTACATGGTTCATGGGGTTCGGCCAAACACCATGGCCGAACCCATGATGTCTTATTTTCCCCTTTTCTCCTTTAAATGGTTTACACTCTTAGGTCCATATTCAAAGTCCCTCCATGGGGTTTAACCATACATTTAGGTTCATCCTTTTTGGATCATCATTTACAATGTTTAAAATCAATTAAACTTGTCACCTTTCCCCATCATTTCCATGATTTAAATACATGAACATAATTCCATAATTCTTTATGGGGTTCGGCCATACTCCATGGCCGAACCTGTAATAGTCCGGAATTTTTAAATTAATATATATGTGGCTATTATTTATTTTAATGATAGAAATTGGGAATTTTGATGGAATAGATGTTAAGTGGATCAAAATTTGGGGCAAAGGCCCAAGTATGGCCCAATGGACTATGGATTGGATTAGATTCATTTAAATGGTCAATGATGGTTAATTGGGCCAAGGATGGTCAAGTTGAGGCCCAATACCCATTTGGGACCCAATGGCTCAAGATGGTTAAACACTAAGGTAAATGGGTAGGAATAAATTTAATTGGGCCATGGGCCCAATGGTGATCCAATTAGTTGGAATGGATTTAATTAAATTTAAATCACCTAAGTTAGTGATGAATTCATCAAGTGAGGTGGTGTGTGGACCAAGGCATAGGTGGGGCCGACCATCATGGTTGACTTGGTCAACCATGGATAAGTCAAAGGGAATTAAAGAGGATCAAAGTGAATTAATGTGATTTAATTAATGTGAATCACCTAAGTTAATTTTGATTAAGCCTAGGTGACATGGCCGAATGGGGCCCAGCTCCACCTCACCAAGTGAGGTGGCGCGTAGGCTAGGAGTTCAGTGGGGCCGGCCACCATGGTTGACTTGGTCAACCATGGGTGGATTTCATAGAGGGAATTTAATGGAATTAAATTAAATGGCAATTAATTAACCTAAGTTAATGATCCAATTAAATTAAATACTTAGGTTAGTCAAATGGGTCAATGGGGAGTCAAAGGGATAAGTTAAGGGGTGGTTTCATCTCATTGAAACCACCTAAGGAAACACAAATAAAACCATGGGCTTAGGATGGTGGTCTCATCTCAACCACCCCCACCCAAAGCATGAGGACCCATACCCCCCATGATGGATGGTCAATGCACTTGATGGAAGACCAAACCACCTAGCTAAGAACACACAAAACCGTTGGGCTTGGTGGTGGTTTCATCTCAACCACCACCACTAAGGCATGGGAGCCATGTATGGTTGGTGGATGGGCATCATGGAAGAGTGTAGTCTAAGAAACCAAAATGAGATGGTTTTCATCTCATCTCTCAATCTCACTCTCATCTCACTCTCTCCCTCTCCCCCTCCCTCTCATTGCCAATCCATGCTCTAAGGAAAAGAAGAAGAAAAACTTAGAAGAAAGGAAGAAAAAAACTCAAGTGTTGGCCGACCACATCAAGACCAAAAGACTTAAGACATTTTCCTCACCCTCTCCTCTCTTCCCTCTCTCAAACCTATCCCTACCTTAGCCGAACCCAAACCTTGGAGACTCCATCTTGGTCTAGCACATCTTGGCCGAACAACAAGGAGAAGAATAAGGAGAAAGGGCTAAGGAAATCAAGGGGAGAAAAGGAAGTCGGAGGAGTCGTCGGATTTGTAAGTATCTCTAAACAAGATGATAGCTTTTAAGGTTTAAAAATGGAGTCCATCTCTTAGATTAAATGGTGGCCAAAAATGTTATGGGCCATGGATTTAAAATCCATCCAAGGAAGGGATGAGAAATGGACAAGATAGATTAAGAAAAATAAATGGATATTAAGGACACTATGTATTAAGATCTAATTAAGCATGGGAGTATGATTTTGAAGGAACCATGGACCATAGGGTTCGGCCATGTAGTATGGCCGAACCCCATGGAAGGTGATTAGGAGATTTTAAAAGAATGGAAACCATGGAATATGATTAATGTTTTTAAAGGTTTTGAATAATTAAATGTTTGTGATTTTTAAAGGGGTTTTAAATGAGAAAATCATGGGACATGTAAATGATTTTTAATGGACTCAAAAAATGTACCAAAGATGATCAAAGTTAATGACTTAAAGGTATGATTTAAACCCCCTCATGGAGGGACTTATGGTGGAGCTAAATGATGTAGTTGGGTCCAAGGAAAAATAAGAAAAAAAGATATCATGGGCTCGGCCATGGTGTATGGCCAAACCCATGACCCAAATGTGAACCATTTGATGGGCTAAGATTAAGGTCTATGTATGTGCTCAAATTGATGGGAATTAGATTAAGTAATGGCTGTTTTTAATGTTTTCATGTCATGGTGGATGGATCATTAGTGGATCCAAGTTTTATGGATTAGTTATGGACTTAAGTGTGCATGGTTAAATAGGTAATTAGCCATGGGAAGGAGTAGTGGCAAAATCGTAATTATGGCCAAAAAATGAAGAACCATGGGTTCGGCCATAGTGTATGGCCGAACCCCATGGGGATGTTGGTGGACTTACGGGCTCTAAATAATAACCTTATTTGCTCATTTATGGAGCATAGGTTACTGATTTTTAGACTCATGTAATTAAAATAATTAAATGAATTAAATGGGGCCCACAAAACCTAGATAGTGAGGTTCGGCCATGGGGTATGGCCGAACCCCACAAGGTATGATTAATGGGCTTAGAAATGGTTAAAAACATGGGCTGATTATTCATATGTAATAAGGTATCGGACATCGCAAGCGGTGTGCATATCGGTGACCAGATTATCGGACGGAAATGTAAAGGGATATTAGTCGGTATCGGTAGGACTCCTACCTTATTGTAAGCCATGGATTATGTGTTGTACGATTGTTTTCCTTGATCTATTTTTGTAATTATGTGATTGTTTTAAGATGGGTTTTAAGGCTATGAATTATATATTAAGGCTATGAATTATATCTATTACATAGTATAATGCATTTACATCTCATGCATGGCATGGGCGGGAAAATAATGAAACCGGAGTCCTTGCTCCATCGGGGCGACCGAGAAGCAAGCATGGGGATATCTTGATGTGTTGAATTATAACCGGAGTCCATGCTCCATCGGGGCGACCGAGAAGCAAGCATGGGGATACCTTGATGAGGCTTTGCCATCAAGGGGGATACTTGTGTTGATTTATCTTGATGAGGTTTTTCCATCGAGGGGGATTTTATGTATGATCGGAAAAAGGACATTGTAAAATGGTAATGGATGATGGGTGGGACTCATGACATAAGACACCCATGGCATGACATTCATTTTATGGTTTTTATTATATTATTACCTATGTGCTTGTTATCACTAATCCATGCGTTGGCCCTACTCGGAGTCCTACTGGGCTCGTTGTCTAACGCCCTACTTCCACCTTAGCTGATGACACAGGGAATGGTGGAAAGGAAGGACGCGATGGGAGCCAAGCGTAGGAGCTTGGGGAAGCGGGCTAGATAGTTTACTTAAATTTATTTTGGAAATGTAATTTGAGTAACTTAGCTCGTCGGATTGTATAACTTATACTTCTTGCTATGGTTTGGACTTTACTTTTGGATGTCATAATTTTGAGGTAATTTAGTAATCTAAATGATGTAGCTTCCTTGCTATCTAAAAATTGGTAAGATAGACTCTATTATAATTCCGCAATTAGTTAAATATTCCGCAAGCTTACTTTTTACATGTGAATCGTTCTCGTGGACTTAATTCCATGCACACGTAGGGTTGGCCAGTTAAGGGCCGGGCTTTAGAAGCTCGGACTTAAGTCGCGTCGTGACGTCCCGCGCTCTTTCTCGCTTTTATTTAAAAAAAAAAAAAAAAATAGACCCTGATTTTAGTGAAAAAGGGGCGGGCGTTACAGAACCCATGGTCTAAGGTTCTTCACCAAAAACATCCATTTAAACCCTTTAACATCTTTAATACTCATCAATATCCTTTCCATGGGCTGAACCCTATGGTTTGCCATACAACATGGCTGAACCCTATGGTTTATTACTTCCACTTGAAAATCATTTAGACCCATATAAATTCCTTAATAACTTTTGCATGGGGTCCAGCCATACAACATGGCCGAACCCTATGGTTCATCATTGAGTCTTTAGCCATAATAAAATTAGGGTTCGGCCATTGCCCTTACCATATGTCCATTTTAAACCCTTTGAAAAACATTCATAACATTCCATGGTTTTCATCCCTCAAAAACCCATAAACTAACAATGTCTTTCTGTGGGGTTCGGCCATACATATGGCCGAACCCTATGGTTCATCCTTCCATTAAATTACTACATTCATCCCCTAATTTTTTCTTCCATGGGGTTCGGCCATACACCATGGCCGAACCCTATGGTTCCTTTCTTTAAACAAAATTATCAAAATACTTACCGGTTCCGTGATTCCTTCGGTTTTCCTTCGCTCCGACTTGTTCTTCCGATCCTTTCCTTCCTTAGCCTCGTTTGTATGTATTCCTCTTTGTACTTGATCTTTCACATACTGGTTGCTCTCTCCTTTTTTGCACATTGCCGAGAACACCTTATTGCCAGAGCACACAGCATCAAGCCCTCCTTGATTTTGTGTATGTCGTGCGCCCCTGTTGTTTATGCTGCCTCTCTTTTATAAAACTTCAACTTGGTCCTATCTTTAGAAGATGCCGAGCGCCCCTTCAATTTAGCAATTACCTAGTGCCGCTTTTCACCAAGGGAAAGACACCTTTCAGCGCATCATCATGAGCAATCTATATTTAACTTTAGACATCTTCTTTATTTGGATTAGGCAATCGGATGTCATTGCCTAATCCAACTCATTAGACGTGTTGCCCATTTTAAGACAATCTTTGTTCGGCTATAACTCCTTGATTTCTTGAGAGGAAATCTAGCCTTTGTGGTGTATGCGTGTGTGTGTCATCCTCATCCAGACAATCCCTTATTTATAGACATATTGCATTAGCATTTTAATTCAGCGCCATTTAATTTAAATTGAACCTTATACCATAACCGTTGGGTCCTAATTGGGCCATTGACCCAACACCTTATCCATCTAAGGTTCATAGCCGTTAATTCACAATTAAAATGGCAAATTCTGTAAATATTGATAACATGGAGTTCCGAAGTGTTACAAAACACATCTTACTAGGATAAATATTGGTGTATCCAATTTCCTAGTCACCCAAGGTCTGTGATTGTTCTACACGACTAGTCTACAAAGCGGAACGTCGGGATTGTGCGAGCACACATTGGTTGGATCTTCAAGAAGTACACTTCATCGGAATCGAGTTTCAAGGCAAGTGCTTCTTGGTTTCTAATTTTGTTTTTAAAAACCATATCAGTGTAAAGTAGATTAAGGAGGCTTGGCTCCGGAACCACTATAAAAAATCTAGAGCGTAGTCTCTGACACACGTGGTGGGTGGAGTTCTCAGTAAATTGAGTAAGGTGGAATTTCTACTCTACATGGGGTGGGTGAAATTTCCGGCCAATTGAGTATAGTGTAAGTCCCAACTTAGTGGATTTGGGATAGTTCAAGGTTGAGCGAATCCTAACAGTGGATGTAGGTTGACGAACAAAAATACTATTCATCTTGTGCATTGTCTCTTTGTGTGATTGATTGATTATTATCTTGCACACCTCCAAAATCACACACTTGATACTAAGATTTAATTTCGCACAATTTCTCATTAATCAAGAAATTTTGAAAAGACCATTAACATTGGGATTGATTTATTCACCCCCTCTAGTCAATCATTTCTAGCACACTGGGACTTTCAAAGTATTATTATGTGGGTGCGTGAGTGTGTTGCATGCATATTTCCTCATTGATTATTGTTTGTACTCTCGTCCTTGCCATTTCAGGTAATGTTGCACCTGCTTAGTCCGAGGGACCTTGAGGAAGTGCTTAGTTTATCATGCTGCTTGATACGCCCTACATATTGAGTTAATTGCTTTATTTATTTGATTTGAGTTGGTGATGCTGTTTATACCATTTTATCCATTGTGGATTTGGTTGTAATAAATTCTAGAATGTTTGATAACATTTATTGCTGAGAATGTATATCCCCTTTGAGATATTTATGGTATCTGAGTTCATTTATGATCTCGATGATTGAGTGGTGAGTACATGTGTACTTCCCATGTGTGACAATCAGTAGTTATGGACGGCAAGGAAATCAAGTTTAAGACACCTGCATGTATGGAGTTGTCCTGTAGAAGCAAGAATTTATAACCCATATGAAAGAAAACTTGATGAACGGACAATCAGTAGTTATTTCATAGGTTACCCTAAAAAGACCAAAGGGTAAAGGTTCTATTGTCCGAACCATGGTATGAGAATTGTAGAGACTGGTAATGCAAGATGTATTGAGAATGTTGAGCTTAGTGGGAGTGACATAATGAGAAACGTTAGTGTGCAAGAAGTGAGGGTACAAATCCCTATACCCGTGACTTCAGGAAATAATTGTTCTTAATGTCACTAAACAACATGATGAACAACACCTTAATGATGCATCACTCCATGATGAAGCCACCACTTATAATGAACTAATTATGGAACAACCATAAGAAAAAGTATTAAGAAGGTCCGAAAGACAAATGAGACATGCTGTTACGGATGATCATGTGGTATATTTATAAGAATCGGATTATGATTTAGGGGCTATTAAGAATCCGTTCACTTATGAAGAAGCTATAGAATGTGATGATGTGATTTGGCGCCATGAAAGATGAGCTAAAGTCCATGGCCCTGAATGAAGTCTGGGATCTTATAGAATTGCCTCATGGATACAAGAAAGTTGGATGTAAGTGGGTCTTTAAGACCAAACAAGACTCCAAGGGAAATATCGAACGATATAAAGCAAGACTTGTGGCCAAAGGGTTTACTCAGAAAAATGACATCGATTATAAAAAGACCTTCTCTCCTGTATCCAGAAAAGACTCTTTTAGAATCATTATGGCTTCGGGGGCTCATTATGATTTGGAGCCTCACCAAATGGATGTTAAAATCGCATTTCTGAATGGTAGTTTAGATGGAACAACCTAAAGGATTCTCCATAGAGGGTAAGGAACATATGCATGCAAACTAAATAAATCAATTTATGGCATTAAACAAGCCTCCAGGCAGTGGTATTTAAGTTCTATGATACCATTACCTCCATCGGTCTTAAGAAAAACACCGTTCATCGGTGGATATACATGAAGGTTAGTGGGAGTAAGTTTATTCTTGTGAAATTATATGTTGATGATATTTTGCTTGCCACTAATGATCTTGGTATGATGTTCGAAACTAAGAACTTTCTCTCCAATAATTTTGAAATGAAAGATATGGGAGAGGCAGTCCTACTTGATTGGAATAAAAATATTCCGTGACAGAACACGTGGTATGTTAGGGTTGTCTCAGAAAGACTACACAGAAAGAATCTTGGAGAGATTCGGTATGCAAAATTTTTCCTATCAAGATGCCCTTATTCAGAAGGGATATAAATTTAACTTAAATCAATGTCCACATAATGAAATTGAAAGGAAACAAATGGAGGGAATCTCTTATGCCTCAGTTGTAGGTAGCCTGATGTATGCTCAGACCTGCACTAGATCCAACATTAGTTTTGTTGTCAGTTGATGGGGAGATACCATAGCAACCCTAGAATGGCTCACTAGAAAGCTGTAAAACAAGTAATGAGGTATTTACAGGGTATTTGTAACACCCCGCCCTTTTTCACTATAAATCAGAGTCTATTTTTTTTTCTTTAAATAAATAAACAAGTGATAAGAGCGGAGTGTCAAGACGCGAGTTAAGTCCGAACTTTTAAGTCCGACCCTTAACTGGCCAAACCTATGTGTGCATGGACTAAGTCCATGGAAACGGTTCACACATAGTATTTTATAAGTCTTGCGGAAAATTACTTATTCTAACTGCGGAATTATAATAGAACCTAACTTTATTCCAATTTATTAGATAGCAAAATACATTGTCATTTATCCAAAGTTATCTTAACTTAATCATTCAGTCCAACCATTCCAAATCATAGAAAATATTAACTAAGTTATTACATGCCAACATCTAACTAATCAAATTACATGTCCATGTAAACTTATCAAAATATCAATAATAAAATCCATTCAAATATCCAAGCTCCTATGCTTGGCTTTTTCCACGGTCCTCGATCTCTTCCTTTCCTGTGTCATTCACTAGGGTAGAAGTAGGGCGTTAGAACAACGCGCCCTAGTAGGTGTTCTGATTAGGGCTACCACAAGGTTAGTATAAAACATGCATATAACATAATAATACATGATCATCAAAATCTTATAAAAACAATGCTATGTTTATATGCAAATGTAATGAGTCCCACCCATCACAAGTATACATAGCCTCCTCTTGATGGGATTCTCATCATCAAAGTACCTCCACATATGTTGTTTGGACGCCCCGACGGAGTGTGGACCCTCCGGTTTCCTCTTGATGGGATTCTCATCATCAAGGTACCACCACATGGGTTTTTCGGACGCCCTGGACGGAGTGTGGACCCTCTGGTTACATAAGCATCACCCCATGCCATGCATGAGATGTCAATGAATACATGCCATTTGTAAATAAATATTATCATTCAAACATAATAATTTAGCACATATCTCATAAAAATCAACATAAAAACAGCAAGTATAAAACGTGGTTACAAAGAGGTAGGAAACCTACATAAAGGTCACTTAAAAATATCCGCTCTTCTTAAACCTTCACCCGTTAGCTATTGTGCACCGTTCAAGAAGACCCGTTACCTTGTCACATGTCAATAAGTCAAACACATATCTCATTTGGTTTCAAATTAAATCGAAGACCAAACACACCACCTTGTGGGGTTCGGCCATACACCATGGCCGAACCTCACCTACTTTAATTTGATCTCCTTTTTATTTAACCAATACATCCAAATAACTTATTTAAAAACCTCAATCTGCCAAACATACCTTGGTGGGGTTCGGCCATACAACATGGCCGAACCTCACCATTTTTTTCAAGTCCTTTGATCTTTTCAGTTCCATATTTACATTCTAACTTGTATTTACGGTTTTTTGCCATTGGTTTAACCTTTGCTTAATATTGCTAACTACTAATGTCCATAAAAATCCACCTTAGTGGGGTTCGGCCATACAACATGGCCGAACCTCGCCATGTTAAATTTCGTCCTTTAATCCTTCATACATAAGTTTCCATTTTGATTTGACCAATTATATTACAAGTTAACCACTTCAAAAGAAACTAAGTCCACCAAATAACCATTAGTGGGGTTCAGCCATACTACATGGCCGAACCTCACCATATTGATTTTTGTCTCTTTTTTTCCATCATCTATGATGGCTTAATTACTTACTTAATACTAAGTCCCAAGATAACCATATGTGATTCCTTAATCAAAAGCAAATAACCATTAATAATTTCCAACCATGTTCTTAACTCCAATTAACCCATAAAAATGGTCTATGGGGTTCGGCCATACACATGGCCGAACCCTATGGTTTTCTTGATTCAAACATTCCAATATTTATACATAGTTCATGCTTAGCACCTTAGCCATAATAACATTATGGTTCAGCCATGCAATGGCCGACCCAAAACCCTAACCTTATCTCCATTTAAACATCTTAAAAACCTTCATAACATGGTATGGTTTTTATCTCTCAAAACCCATAAAAATAACCAAGTCTTTTCATGGGGTTCAGCCATCCAAAGTGGCCGAACCCTATGATCCATATTCTACCCTTTTTAAATATCATTATCCATAATTTAAACCCTTGATAGGTTCGGCCATACAATGGCTGAATCATGTTTCCCTATCCATTTTATTTAACAAATGGTTATGGTGCACTTACCAATACCGCGACTCCTTCGGTTCTGTCACTCCTTCTTGATCTTCTCCTTCCTTCTTGTCCTTTAGCCGAGCCTAACCTTGCTCGAAACTCCTTAAATTTGTCCGGCCAAGATATTGATTTGAGAGAGAGAGAGAAAAAAAAACTTGGCCTTGGATGAGAGTGATAAACCTTGAAATGCAACTCCTTTGCTCTAAGTCCACTTTGTCTTGGTGGACTGATCGGCCAAGGACTGATTTGTGTGAGAGACAACCAGCCAATGTTCTTTATCTTGAGAGGTGAAAAGCGGCCAAGGGAGGGAGAGAGAGAGAGAGAGAGAGAGAGAGACTAAAATGAAAATTCCTTTGGTTAATGAAATTCAGCCCATGGTGGTGTTCTTGGTGGCACCACTTGTAACTCCCATTTGCATTCATCTCCTTCACTTATTCCATTTGGGGGTTTCATCCTTGAGATGGAACCCTCCAACAGTTTTTGGCTCTTGGGCTGCCTTGGTGCAACCTTCCCCACGTGTGAACCCATTTGTAACTCCATTCCTTAATGCCTATGTTGGGGGTTTCATCCTTGAGATGAAACTCCCAAGCACCCAACGGCTTCCAATGGTTATCTTGGTGTATCCTTTCCTCCCATCATGCTTCTCTCATTAAGGTTCCATGTGAGAGTTTCATATTGAAATGAAACTCCCATAGGCTACAATGGCTAGCCTTTGTTGGCCTTGTGCAACTGCCACTCTATATTAGTTGCCCATGTGGGAGTTTCATCCATGAGATGAAACTCCTTGAGCCCAACGGTTTTGTCTTAGTCCTTGGACCACCCAACCATCCAACTCCCCTTTAATTCTTATTTGAATTTGAAATAAGAACTCCTCCACTCTTCCTTTAAATTTTCATGTGGGGTTTTCATCTTGAAATGAAACTCCCATGTGCTAAACCATCCTTCCCATTGGTTGTCCATCTGAAGTTTCATGCATGGAATAAAACCTCCATGCAATCCAACGTGTATAAGGGTTTGAATTTGAAATAAACTTCTCACCTTATGTAACTCCCATAAAACCGCCACCTCCATTCATTGTTTATCTAAGAGTTTCATGCATGAGATGACCTCCCATGCATTCCAACGTGTGGAGTGGTTTTAAATTTGAAACTACAATCCTTCAACTTCACACTTCACTCCTTTGAGATAAATATCTCCATAATTTCCCATCTAACTCATATGACTCAACTCACCCATTAAATTCAACTCAATCCAAACTTAATCATTTAATTCAGCTCAATCCAAACTCAATCATTTAATTCAACTCCATCCAAACTTAAACAATTAATTCAACTTAACCCAATTAACCTTGAGCTCATTCAATGGTCAAACAAGTGAAATACGACCCATTGGGTCCCAATTGGCCATTTTGACCCAATTAACAAACTTTGACCCAATTAGGACTCTTGACCCAATTAAACATACATTACTCATTTATTTTATTTCAAACACTTAACCCATAGCCATTGGGCCTTAATTGAACAATGAACCCCATAGTTGACCCATCTAAGGTCATATTCTTTAAATTCACAAATTCAATGGCAATTTCCGTAAATATAGATAAACTGAAAATCTGGGGTATTACAGTACTAATGTAATACCCTGACCCGAATTAGGCGTAATTAGCTAAATAAATACTTCTTAGACTTGTTAATCTCGAAGATTACGGTTAGGGCTTTGTGAAAAGCCCAGGTGTGGCCCAAACTGAGATGTTTAAGGAAAAACATGGATTTCTTGTGTCAACTTGGTTTTGATGTTAAAATCCGACGACTTAATCAATGTTAAAGCTTCAAACTATTCCCCATGGAAAGAGGACTCACTGAAGAGCCCATCTGACCGGTTGGATGTGAAAATCGAATCCAGAAAACCCACTGTTTCTAGATTCGTATTTCACTCTTTGTTAGGCGTCACTGTCTGCTGTTGCAGACAGAGGAAGAAGACAACTCTCGGAAGTTCGAAGAGTTGGCCTTCGGACGTTCTGAGGCTGACCCTTTGGACGTTCCGAGCTTCGGCTCGAAGTTCCAAAGTGGCCAGAGGCCTAACTGTTGCCCGCCTCTGCTACGAGACATCCCGAGCCCTGTTCGGAAGGACCGAACCTCTCGGACGATCCGAGCTTCCTTCGGCATGTTCCAAGACACACTAAGACTGACCGAAGCCTGCTTTCTGTTTTTCGGTTCAGAAGGAGCTTCGGATGGTCCGAGGACAAGCCCACGTTCCGAAGTCTGTGGACTAGTTTAAGCCGTGGTTCGGATGATCCGAAGCCATAGTACTTGGTTCCGAGGCATGTTCCGAGGAACCCAGCTTTTGAGTGTTAAGTCTTGATTGATTGATGATGCATGTGTTAGATCCTAGGTTTCATGTGATGTTTATACCCATTTGATAATATAAAATTGTACTACCCCTTCTTCTCTTATTACTATAGTGTATTACTATTGTACTGACTTCTAGGCTGACACTATTTGTCGGGCACTGAGTGACTTCACTTCCAGGCCGACGCCATATCTGTCGGGCACTGAGTGACCTCGAGGCCTAACTCAATAAGTCAATCTGGTCATATCCAGAAGACAATACGAGAAGGGACCTGAGCCTCCAGACCTAGTTCAATACGTCAATCTGGCCATGCCCAGAAGACAATATGAGATTTGGTCTGAGCACCTTATTATTATTATGTTGTGGATTATTGTAACTTAAAATGTTAGAAACCAAGTAGGAGACTCAGTTCCATTTACCCTGGAAATTCTTGGACAAACAGTATGGTTTTTTAAATACTACTTGTATGTATTTATTGGAATGCTATGTATGTTGACCGATTATTGATTGCACACTTGTTTGTATGTTGACAGAGACCGCGATGCCACACAATTTCGGTGAGGGGAGTTAACTTTGCAGTAGGTGTAATCAGGTTTATAAGATGGATCTTGAGCAATGAGTGGTTTCAAGTTTTGATGAACCCATCCATGTGCCCGGACATGAAGCACTGTTGTAAGAAGTGCTTATGATAATTGTAAATATTTACGATGTTGAACATATGAGATATGTAATACTGCTTCTACGTGCCCATGACTATTGAACCAATATCGGCCATGTGTGTGAGATGGTTTACGTCTACTAGACCAAGGGTGTCAGTACCGGCCATGTGAGGGCTGGAGATGTACTTGCAAGGATGTATTTTGACCGTGTCGGGACTTAATACAATGGTCTCAGCATAGTATATAGGTGTTATGATGGATGACAGCAGTAATGGAATGATGTTGAGAATTTATTGTCAAGCACGAGATATCATATTGCAAATGTTGATTATTTAACTAACCTTATGTTTCATTAGACTGCATTGTTATATTTCCTTCATTGGGCTACTTAGCTCACACTACTCACATTTCAGGAGATCTGCCCGAGGAGGAGAACCCTCCGTATGAAGCTTAGAATGGATAAGCTGCTGCGTTACCTTGGGATTCCCACTGAGGGGAATTCCGCTATCTTCGTCTTTTGGTGACTTGAACCATTTGTTTTTGTAAAGTACCGTGTGTGGTACTTAGTTTGCATTGATATAATGTATTAAACTGCTATGTTTCCATAGCTACTCTAGTTGTGATGTAATAATAATTCATTTGTGGAATTATGTGGTTGTGATTGTGTTTCTTTTGAGTAGACTTATGGTATATGTTTGAGTCCACCTATTGGGGTCATATGTGGTTTTGTTTCTGGGCCTAATCATTGATCCAGCCCAGTTAGAATCTTGAGATTAGTTTAAAAAAAAAAAAAAACATCAGTGACGTTCCCAGCCCACTTTCAGGTCGGGGTGTTACAACTAAAGACTTTATGCTCACGTTTAAGAGGTTCAATAATCTAGAGGTCATTGGTTATTCAGATTCGGATTTTGGTGATTGCATTGATAGCAGAAAGTTAATGTTTGGCAATTTGTTCCTTATAGCTGGCGGAGCAATATCATGAAAAAGCTCCAAACAGTGTATCACTGCAACATCAACCATGGAAACATAATTTGTGGTTTGCTACGAGGCCACTATTCAAGGATTATGGCTGTAGAACTTTATCTCAGGACTTAGAATTGTCTACAGCATTGCCAAGCTACTGAGAATTTACTATGATAATTTTGCAGCAGTATTATTCTCTAAGAACAACAAGTATTCGAATGGATCGAAACAAAGGGACTTGAAGAACTTTGTCGTGAAAAAAGAAGTTCAGAAACGGACGATGTCCATTGAGCACATAAGTACTTTACTTATGAAAAAAAATTCGTTGACGAAAGGATTACCTATAAAGACCTTTAAGGAATATACCAATAGAATGGATCTTGAACGTAATATATGATGATGTAATTATGACTTCTTGACTGAATTATGAATAAATGTGCACTATTTGACATTTGAGTACTCATGGATGTGTTTCTAATTATTGTTCATGTTTATTATTGTCATTTATATACATTATGTGTGTTTATTTTGACAGTAACATGAATAGTCATTATGTTATGACACTTATGTGGGCCATTATGAAAAATCTCTCATTTTAAGGCTATGCTAGGTAGGTCACTTGTGTTGTAGTAATTGAAGGGGGCATGTCGGGATAAGATGATGTGCAACCGCCATTGCTCGCACTTGTGGTTTGTTTAGTATTAGCATTATGATGTTGACTGCATTATGTTGTTAAATACAGTTTATGTGTACACCTTATGATATACCTATTTTAAATCTCAATAAGTGTAAATGTGGGCCAAATGGGAGAATGTAAGACTAAACATGATCCAAATTAAGATTTGAGACTCCACATAGATGATTTAAATTAGGAAAACTGTGTTTAAATAAGGAAGGTCTAGTTTTTAGAGTTCTAAAGAAAGTTAGTTTCCTATTTTGATGGGAAGTAGGAACGAAAAGTTCTAATTGCCTTAGGGGTCCTCCATCTGTCTATAAAAAGATCTCTCTCCATAATTATTGTAACACCCCGATTTCTCAATGAAGTGGATAATTATGAAAATGCCCCTGGTTTGTTAAATTAATTATTTTGAGATGTCAGTTAAGGAAATGGTGGGGCCCATTGCTCAAATTAAGGTCATATGAGCACATTATAAATGTCAAGTTTGATTGGATGGGTAATGAACATCAATTGGGTCGAAAATGGCCAAATGGGTCAAAGGGCCCAATTGGACCCAATGGGTCAAAGTGGATGATTTGACCATTGTGTAAGCTCAAATTAAATGGGGTCAAGCTGAACTGATTGGAAATCAGGTATAGCAAAAATGGGTAGGTTTGAAACACAAGTGAAAACCAATTAAAAATGGCAAAATCAGCCCATGAATGGGCCATGTTGTCAAAACGGGTCAAGGGGCTAATTGGGGACCCAATGGGTCGGGTTGTCTAGGTTGACCACGGATGACCGTGTGGGTCCTCAATTGAACTCAAGTGTGAGTTAATTTAGCTTGAGTTGGACTGATTTGAAGTGAGTTTGATTTAAGAAAAGAGTTGACTCAAACTTGGTGCATTAAATGTGATGGTTGGATGAGTTGAGTTAGAATAAAAATATCAAGTGTCAAGTGAGTCAAGAGGAAGTGGAAAGGTGTTGTTGATCACACACAACCCTTGGAGAATCAATCCCAGCCGTTGAGAGTGAAGAGGTGCTTTGGCAAAGCCAAAGGACACCAAGCTTGGGGCGGCATCATCTCATCCCATTAGATGCATGTGTTTAAACATGAAAGGTTGCAACGTTTGGTGAAGGGGTGTCTTGGTTGACACCCAATACCCCATCGGTTTTGGCAAGATTAAATGAGGGAAATGAATGGAAGATGGGATGGAAACTACAAAAGGAAAAGGTTACCTTTCTTGGCTGATTTTTACATAGAGTATCCAAGAAATTCCCATCTCTCTCTCCCTCTCTTCAAGTTCGTTTTTCTTGCCTGAACAGCAGAGGTTTTGGCACCAGTTATTCAAGCATAAACCAGCAAAGAATTAAGGAAAGAAGGAAGAAATAAAAGGGAGAAGGCAAGGATCCTAGGCAAAGGAAATTTGGTAAGATTTCTTAAGTGTTCAAGCCAAATAAGTTGTAAGAAAAGAGTGTGTATTGGGCCATGGATATGGCCGAATGCACCAAGGTTTTAACCTTGAATAATGGAGGTTTTAAAATGGTAAAAATGACCATTGGGTTCGGTCACCATGGAGGGCCGAACCCCATGTAAATGATTAGTGGTTTTGATGTTTTTGAAACATAGAAACCACGAGGAGTTTTTGTGGACTGTTTTTGAGGTTTCTTTGAGATTCAAATGCATGTTTTAAAGAGGGTTAAAAACATGGATCTGAATGACATAAGGACTGAAGGTATCATGGGTCTAAACAATGGATATAAACTGATGAAATGGGCCATGGGGATCGGCCATCTTGGATGGCCGAATCCCATCAAGTAATATGGTCATTTGGACAAGTTGATGAATTTATTTGGATGTTTTAAGAGGTAAAAAAATGGAGTAATGTTATGCTGTTTATTACTTGTCTAAATGAGATCTAAAACATATTTAAGAGGACCAAAACATGGACATAGGGTTTGGCCACTTTGGATGGCCGAACCCCATGAAAATGTTAGATGATTTTGTGTGATAAAAACCATGTAAGAGTATGATGTTTTATGGGAATTAAATGAGGATATGGTTACTGTTTTTGGCTGGCTGGTATAAGGCTGAACCATATCAATGTTAGGGTTAAGTTATTGATTCAAATCATGGTAGATGATGCACAAAATAAATCAAGAGAACCATTGGGTTCGGCCATGTGCATGGCCGAACCCCATGGGCTGTTTTTGGAATAAATGGACTAAGTTCATGGGTTGTGTTTGATATTAATCCCATGATTTTATAAAGGTTTAAAGTATTGTAATGGAGAACCATTTGATGATGGAAGAGTGGGAATACAAGGTTCGGCCAAGTATAGGGCCGAACCCCATAAAATGACAAATTCTAAGTTGATGATGTTGGGCCATGGGCATGGCCGAACCCCACATGATGTGGTTGGGTCTTAGATGTGAATGAATAAGTAAATGATGTTATGATTTACTGATTGTTATATGGATAAGGTACCAGAAGTTGAACGACGTGCGAGTCGTGACCGGATGACGCTAAAGAAAGATCAAATACTGAAGTGAATCTTCAGCAGGTTTCCTACCTACTTGTAACCACATTTACACCTGTTTTCATGAAGGGTTTTATGAGATATTGACATACTATTACTTACCATATTTTGAATGATACATTATGCATTTACAAATGGCATACAAAGCATTGGCATCTCATGCATGGACATGGGATGATGACTGAGGCTATGCTGTGTTGCAATTTATGAGTTACCGTCCTCCTTAGGCGATGAGAGTCCCGCCAGGAGGAGTAACATGATGATCATAGTCACATTGGTCTCCTTAGGCGATGAGAGTCCCGCTAGGAGGACTAATATGTGATATGAATCAACTCAATGATGAAGCGTCTTTTCACAGGTAACGAGGTTTACTGTGGATTACCTTATCATGTGAGACCCAGATGGAAGTATATCGTGATTTACCTTGACGATGAGAGTCCCGTCAAGTGATGACTATGTATGTGTGATGGGGTGGGGCTCATTACAATTGCATACATACATAGCATGGTTTTATATGTTTTTGATGATCATGTAATATGATATATATGCATGTTTTATATGCTAACCATGTGGTAGCCCTGATTCGGAAACCTACTGGGCACGTTGATCTACGCCCTAATTCTATCATCAGAGGAGAATACAAGTACAAGGAAAGGGAAAGAGAAGGTTGATGACTGAGAGAGGAGTCAAGCCTAAGCGCTTGATTGTTGAACTGGACTTCTTTATTATTGTCATTTGAATTATAGATTGTGGACATGTAATAAGTTATTACTTTGCTATGGTTTGATTAGGTTACTAACTATGGATGGTTATTTATGTTAATTAATATTTGAGACTGTTACTTGATATCTAGTCAATCTATTCCGCAAATAGTCTAGTTTATTCCGCAAGTTGTTGTTAGTTCCATGTGTGGTTTATTATCATGGTCTAGTCCATGTACACATGGGTGGCCAGTTAAGGTTCAGACTTGAGTAGTCTGAACTTAACTCGCGTCGTGGCGCCCCCGCTCTCTTTCACTTTGTGTTTCTTTCAAAACAAATTTTCAGACTCTGATTTTCGGAAGGGTGGAAAGGGCGGGGCGTTACAATTATCCATCAACTAAAGACAACCCCAGTGTCAAAAACACTATTCATGAAATTGGGAGAGAGCATTAAGGAGCAAAGAGGTAGAAACTCCAAGGTGTGTGTTTTCTCTTTCTTTTGGACTTACTCTTCTTCATCAATGGATCCTGGTATGTCTTATTATCATGGTGTTTATGATTTCCGCATTAAAATTAATCCATGTTTCAAGTATTAATCAATCCAGATCCTGTGGTTATATTGTTCGGGTATGTCGAACAGTAAATTTAATGATGCATGATTCTATGATTGATTCTCAGTTAATAAACTTTGATATTATGATGAAATATTAAAAAAAAAAAAAATCAATAATTAAGGTCAAATAGATATGAAGATCTGTATAAAAGATCCGAACGAACATTCTGCAAAGAAAAAATAAGTCAAAGATCAAGGAAATGGCTAGCACCAACGTCGTGTAAGGTGGACAGGCAGAGAACCCCTAATACATTAGATAACAAAAGGCTCAAGCATTTGGAAAGTTTTAGAGAGCTGAAAAATAAAATGAAAAAAATCACAATAGATTGGATACGTAGAGAAACAGATGAGAGAAATCAGAAGCATATACTCCAAATCAACTTTTTGGGAGAAAATATACCAGTGATGGAGCAACTGCCATTGGAGCAGCCATAGAAGTCGAGAGAGAGAGACAGTAAAGAAGAAGAAATAAAGGAAAACAAATGTTCCAGTGGGATTCTGAAGGAATGCCTTCTAACCCAACCGAACAGCGAAATCAAATTGCCTCTGCTGATGAAAATCACCTGAAGTTGTTTCACTTTCTCAGGCGATTTCAGAGTCACCTTAAATAGCAAACCGCCAACAATAGTTACGATAGCATCTTTTGTGTGAAATGATTTGTTGTGAACCTACTTTTAAGAATAGATTTTATTACTTATAAGTACATTACTTTTCTTTGATATAATCAAATTCAACAATAAAATAAGATTTATATTTAATTAAAACTCATTTTAAAAGTTTTTACCGTTGGATTAAATTCAACTAATATCAACGGTCATAATTTTTTAGCTTGTAAAACTATATTTGAAATATTTTTAATGTTGGTTTTTTTTTTTAAACATTCTATTTAGACGGAAATCTATTAAATTATCTTATTATCCTTATCTATTATAAACTCTAAAAAACTTAATTATTTCAATTCACAATTTATAAGAATAGTTTCTCATCTTTTGTCTCCGATTATCACGAGACTCACTTCAATATCATCACTCGATGGGAACGCACCAATGTTTCCTGTGTGACCTCGAATGTTTATTTTTCAGTTATTTATATGAGCATAGACATTTTATGTTTATATTTAAGATATATTAATTAAGAAAGTGTGTTTCACTACCATTTCATACGATATTGTATAGGTTGACCTATTGGACCCACTTAAGTGGATTTAAGAGGTGAAGTTGAGTCCATTCAAAAGACACATTTTAGATGATAAAAAAATGAATTCATTTCATTTTAAAATCTATAATTTTCTGAGTGCAAAAATTAATAATAAATTGACAGTTTTAAATGAATATCATTCCAATTTTAAATGAATATCATTCCAATAATAAGATTAACTCATAATAAATTTAAATTAGTTTACAAAATATGATACAGTCTAAGAAAGGTAAGATGTTCAAATGGGACTCAGGTAGGTCCCATGTAGGATCTCGAATTTTATTGTGGGTGAATTGAAGGGGATAGTGATGCTATAAAGAAAATGACGGTTTTATAATTTTATATGAATGTGGAATGTAATAATTTGGTCTTAAAAAGTTGAAAAAGATATTTAATAAAAAAATGACTATGTAAGCAAGTGTTAATAAAGAAACAGTATATTTAACATTTCTTTTTAAATGAATTTCAATCTTTCTCGTGCTTCATTTACAGATATGAATGGTAAAAATGTTTCTTACAGATACTGATTTAAATAATTTCACCATCGTTTAATATAGTTTCCCTCATATCATTACACTTTTGATGAGAAAATTAAAGGTCAGAAAGATTAATTAGGCTCTATTTTTTTATGCAAGATATTTAAGCGGTGTAATGTACATCTTCAATTTAAAAAACCTCTAAATAGTGGGCCTTATCTTTTAAAATAATCTTTGATGAAAAAATGAGTATAACTTGTGGAGCACCTCTTTTAAATTTATATAGCATACGTCAGAAACAATTTTTAACTATTAATTTAAATAGTACTCCCTTTGTCCCAAATTAGTTGTTCTATATAAATTTTGAAATTGTCCCAAAATAGTTCTCATTTATATTGAAGTAGTATAAAGTGTGTAGAAAATAAATAAAATCACATAAAATCACATAAATAAAGTGTGTAAAAAATACAAATATTTCAATAAGACAACTAAAATGGAACGAATGGAGTATTAAATAATTTCGTAAGTGCATAACCTTGAAATATAGGTATTGTAAGTCTGGACTTCATTTGGTCATTTTAATTTTTTTAATTTCAAAAGAATATGAAAATATATTAAAATAGTTGAAGACGCTAGTCCCAAATGCCATAATTCTTAAAAAATAAATAAGTAGTCTCCATTATTTATGCAAGAGGCAAACAATCAACAAGCCATATAAATTCATATTCAGAAATTGAAACTTTTGAAAAAATGAGATTACATGCAATTTTATTATTTGTCAGTGTTTCTTAATCCAAACCCATCTACATATCTAGAATCGATTTTTGTTTTGAAGACTAATGTATCGATATCTCTTAGATCACATAACTAATCTTTGGAGCATGTGTAAACATCCTTATAGACACACACTGGATAACGCTATGGGGAGTGACCCTTTTTGTGTTGAGAGTGACTTGAACTTAAGACCTCCCACATCTTAGACAGATTCTTGACGATCAAGCCCCTCACGAATTCTAAAATCTAGTTTTTTTATAGTGTGAATTTCGATCTAATGATATTTAAAAGTGATAACCCACTAATCTAATAGTAAAAATTAAATTTGAAAGTCCCCCTTAACAAGGGTGCTAGAACAACTTTATTGACCCTAGAGGGTGGGGGGTTGAATAGGTCAATCCAAATATCGTTGGTCCTTTCTAGTTTTACTTGATTGATTAGTTTAAATGCAGTGGATACAACAATCACGACTGTGTGTATTAGCAAATGTGATTAAACAATCAATACAAGGAATTGGCTCTAACACCACAAACACAAGGGCACAAGATATATAGTGGTTCGGTTCGCCAACCTAGATCTACTTTTAGGACTCGTTCAACCTTGAGCTACCCTAAAATTCACTATGTGGGGACTTACACCCTCACAATTAGAGTAGGAATTCCACCTCACTCAATTGGCGGGGAATTCCACCCACCTCTGTGCCAGAGACAACGCTCTAGAGTTTTTTATAGTGGTTTGGAGTACCTCTCCTTAATCCACTTTCGGGTTACAAGTTTTAAAAAGGAAATTAAACCCAAGAAGCACTTTCCTTAAAGTTCTTTCTCACTGATGTGTGCTTCTTGAAGATCCCACCCACGTTGTGTCGACGTTCCTTCTTGTAGTCGTCGTATAGCAATCACAATCTTGTAGGTGACAAGGAAACTTGGCTTAACCAAAGCTTTCGTAGTTTATAACTCTCTCGCTTACAAACTCAATCTGAAGATTGGTTGTTTATGATCATTCTCTCCTCGTCTTTTTCTCACTTATAAACACAATCCAAAGATTGGTTGTTTATGATCTTTCTCTCAAGAGTGTTGATCGTTCCTTAGAGTGTTTAACTATTTTAAGCTCAAGGAAGATATTAAAACGATCACACAACACTCATAGTTATAGAGGAGTTTTAACGGTCATATTGATTATCCAGGACCGACAGGTCGGTGGCACCGAAGGGTCGGTGTTTATATTTAGTACTGTTCAACCACCCAACCGTTGCACATTAAATGCACCCCCAAAGGCATAATTACTTACCGGTTGACATGTCGGTGTCGTCGATGGGTTGACAGTCATGGCACCGATGGGTCGGTCTACGAGAGGCTTGTTCTAGTGAAAAGCATGCTTGACAGTAGTTTCTACTTTGGAAACCTGTTACCCAGAACGGCCTGTCGTCCTTTGCCTCGATCGGTCTTTGATTGTCGATGTCTATTTTATCGAGAGCCATTATGAGTTCACAGTCCAGAACACATAAGTTTTATACCGACGAGGGGTCAGTGCATACTCGGTCAGAGGGATTTCCAGAATGATAGTTCGAAGTTCCAGAACCAATGTCAATCTGGCACACTAGTTTTTTACCACAATGGGTCGATCCTGACTACTCCAAGGGGTTGGTGAGATAGACTGGTCGTGGTGACAGTGAACATAATTCTTGTTTCCAAGTTCACTTCCAATGCACTGTTCAGTTCCTCTCTAAGCATGTTATGTTTATTACCAACATATGCAACTAAGCCTAGTAGTCCACTCTCAGGTGTGAGTTCCACCTAGGGTCATCTATGGCTATATACCTGTTCTTCTGATTGCCATGATGATGATCTCTGAGCTTGGTAGAGCATGATCTTCTTCCTCGATCATCTTGAGTCTTCAAGCCTCTTGGCAAGTGCTTCTACCCGAGTCATGTAATTGACAAACAGGGACTCGGTCAAGCTGAGGTATTAACAAAATTAATATATGAATCAGTGATGAGGAAGAAACCTTAACATTAATATTTATGTCTTCTTACAGTACCAAATATTATATCTCAAATTGAGAAATGGTTTCATATGCAATAGCATGTAAATGGATTATGCCATTCCAAATAGATGTTTTCTTCCATTTTTTTATTTTGGATAATTTTATATTTATTTTTCATTATCCGTTATTCATATGGGAATTCAAGTAGTTTTTAATTAGTTTCTAAGGTCTTCTAATTTTTTCCAATATATGTTTTAAGGGATTGGACTTTTTGTAATGAGAATTTGACTACTTAATTAATTTTTTCTTTTTTACCATGAAAATTTCCAAGATATTTTGATTTGGAAAGTTTTTTTGTTACGCCCCGACCCAAAATCAGCACGTGACGGGGATAATTTTTTTTTTTCATATAAATCATAAATTCAGCATATATCACACATAGCAAACACACGTGCGGACACACATCTAAGACCTTAGACCATTTTTGGGAAGTGGGATCCCTACTGAAATTTCAGTAGAATCTCCCCTAAAAATGGAGATATGGGCCAATCAATGTCCTACAATAATCACTTCTCCATAAAACAACTAACACCATTTCCCCAAACTACAACAAATTCTCAAGGGTCTGAAACAAGGTCTTAAAAGTATTAATATATGGTTTCTCAATATACAACAACCATCTTAAACATAACCATGTGAACAAAATATGAAAATAAGCATAATCTATGTGAATTAGTGTGTGGAACATCAATAGTCTAGTCTAAGTCCTCCCTTGCGGTCCCTCGAACCCAACCGGCGCAACATGACCTGAAATTGCAAGGAAGTGAGCACAAACAAACTTGTTAGTGCCTCAGCTTCCCGAGTAACCTGTCTGTCAAGTCCGTGACTAGGTGAAACATTGCCTTGAAGAGAGAAGCTCAAGACTCAAGATCTCAAGCGTTGGTTGAAGTTTGAAGACTCAACGGATCAACGGTGTATGGCAATCACAGATGGTAAGTGACCATATATGACCTTAGGTGAGACCCAGACCTTAGGTTGACCTTACCTAGGCTTAAAGATCACATCAGGATAATTAATCAAGCCTAACATGTGTTTGACACAAAATTGGAACCAAACTTGGAAATATGAATTCACTATCAAGACGACACATCGTGTCAAGCGATCATTCTCTAGAGACAACATACGACCAATTGTGGCTGAGCGATATGTCATGAGGAAGATCAAAGGTTCTGGTTGGACTGTGAAAGTCCCATTATCCATGGTGCTAGAACAATATGATTGACCCTAAAGGGGGGTTGAATAGGTCAATCCTATGTTTCATGGTGTTTACAAATTTCTTTATTGTTTTAAGTGCAGCGGAACAGTAATCAAGAGATTTGTTTAGTGTGATAGATTGTTTATAAATTCTTTGAACATTCACATTAAGATTATGACTCTTTACATATTGCTTGATTATCAATGCTTGTAGATAATGTTTAAGATAAGATAATCAATATGCAAAGTGATGTGTGTTGAGAAGAGTATCTAAATAGTAAATACAAATACACAAGATCAAACACCATAAGACCAATTTAAAGTGGTTCGGTTAGCCAACCTACATCCACTGTTAGGACTAACTCAACCTTGAGTTATCCTCAAATCCACAGAGTGGGACTTACACCCTCACAATTAGAGTAGTAATTCCACCTCACTCAATCGGCTGAGAATTTCACCCACCATTGTAGAATATGAATTCCACATATCCATTTGGCTGGGAATTCCACCCACCACTGTGTCGGAGACACCGCTCCAGATTTTTTATAGTGGTTCCAGAAGCTAAGCTTCCTTAATCCACTTTTGGAACAAAGGTTTTAAAACAAAATTAAAACCAAAAAGAACTTGCATTTTTATCTCTTTCTCTTGATGTGTGCTTCATGAAGATCCCACCCAATGTGTGCCCACGCTCCACCTCGTAGCCGTCGTATAGAAATCACAATCCAGGATGACAAGGAAACTGGTTTTACCAAAGGTTTCCTAGTTTATATTCTTCTATTTTCCTCCCTTGCAAACTCAATCAATAGATTGGTTGTTTATGGTTTTTCTTTCGTTCTCTCTCTTTCTCACTTACAAACTCAAGCAACATATTGGTTGTTTATGATTTTACTTTCCTCTTCTCTCTCTCACAAACTCAATCCTTAAGATTGGTTGTATATGATTCCCCAAGTCTAAGCACGAGAAAGAGTGATCCTTCTGTTGGCCCTTGTTTAAGCTCACTAATAAAGATGAGGGTCCAACTGATCTTGCCGAAGGATGTCAACTGGTTGCATAAAGATTGGTTTTTATAGAGAAGGGAACCAGTTGCAAAACGGTAATGTACCGGCAGGTCGGTTGAACCAAGGGGTCGGTGACTAGAAATGTTACCGTTACAAATCCGACCGTTGTGCATTAAGTACACTCCCAACAGTAATATTCTTTCCTGGTTGACATGTTGTCGTCGCCGATGGGTCGACATTTATGGTACTGAGAGATTGGTCGATACGAGAGGCTCGCTCTGGGGTAAGAACTTGTTGATAGTTGTTTCTAGTCTAGAAACCTGTTACCCGTAACGACCTAGCGCACTTTACCAATGGGTCAATCCCGTTACTCTCGAGTTTTATCGAAAGCCCAGAACTCACAAGTCCAGAACTCACAAGTTTTATACAGACGAGTCGTCGACCACGAGGGAGCTTTTTAAGTTCATCACTGAGGGGTCAGTACATACGAGACTCTCGGTCAGAGGTTTTCCCAGAATGTCAGTTTAATGATTTACAATCTATGTCAATTTGGTCGACCAGTCTTTGACCATGATGGGTCGATCTTGTCTCCTCTGAGGGGTCGGTGAGAACGACTGGTCGTGCTGATAGTGAAACCAAATACATATTTCCTAGTTTGGTTCCAATTCATTGTCTAACTTCCTTTCTAGGCTTTTTATGATTTAACCATTTGTTCCACTAAGCCTAGGGATAGTCCTCTCTAAGGTGTGGGTACCACCTAAAGTCATTTATGGCCATAATACCTGTTTTGTGATTGCCATAGTGATGAGCTTCAATTCGGTGGAGCGTGATCTTCATTCTTGATCGCTTCAATCCGGTGGAGCGTGATCTTCATTCTTGATCGCTTCAATCCGGTGGAGCGTGATCTTCATTCTTGATCGCATTGGGTCTTTAAGCTTCTACCAAGTGCTTTTTTCTCAGTCATAGACTTGACAAATATAGGGACTTGGCTAAGCTGAGGCACAAGCAGACTGGATTGTTAAACTCATGTGGTCTTAGGATGATAAAATCATGGCCACAATCGATCGCCTGGACCATGACGATTCAATCGTGTAGGCAATCTATCGTTAAGACAGGACATAGGCTGAACTTGAACATGGCCTAGAGATCGTGATCACATACGATCAATCAGGTATACGATAGGTCATGAGTATAGGGCGGGAACACATCGGCATTACGCTCAGTTGCCCTAGATCTAGATAGGACTAACACTGAAAAAATACAGTTAGTCTCAGACTGATACGTTCGCCAATCCACGATGAGTCGCTAAGAAACACGGACAATCAATCGTGTGCACAATCAATCGCTGGTTACCGTTGTACCGTTACTATGCATTAAATGATCAACAGTCGAGTTGGTGAAAAACAATTCACACACAGACGATCAATCGCCAGGACACGATCAATAGTGTGCTTCAGTGATTCGAATTTTTTTATGTTTGCCTATAAATATTTTCATTGTTTGGAGGTGAGATTGGTCGAATTTATGAACCATCATTAGAGCTTTCAAAAGGCCAACTACCAAAGCTATTCCTCACCTATCTAAGGCAAATTCATTGGCTCATCCTCTCTTGGATAAACATTTGGAAAATCATTCAAGAATCCAATCGGTAAAGATTGAGATTAAGAGAGAAGGATTAAGCCCACTTCTAGGATAGAAATTCTGACCTCAATTTTCTAGAAACCCTCCCAAGGATTGTGGTTGCTCTACACGGCGGATGGTCGGGATTGTTCAAGCTCACATTGGGAGTTATTCAAGGAGCACATCTACATTTGCAAGGCTTTAAGGCAAGTGCTTTTTAGTTTAGATTTTTACTTTTAAAATAATTATCATTGTGAAGTGGATTAAAGATATTGTTTATCTCTTAAACCACTATAAAAAATAGTGTGATAAGAATTGGGTGAAAGTCCTAATCAACTGGATAGGTGGAAGTCCTATTCTATTGTGTTGGTGTACTTCCAATGCTTAGTGTACTGGAGATAGCCCAAGGTTGGGTGAGTCTCAATAGTGGATGTCGGTTGTTTAACCGAACCATTATACATCTTGTGCTTTGGTGTCTACTTGTGTGATTGTTAATAATCTTGCACACTTTGGAAATCACACACTTGATTAATTGTTTTTAATTCTGCACTGTTAGACATTAATCAAGTAAAATTGAAAAAGGCCATAAAGTTTGTGATTACCTTATTCACCCCCTTTAGGGTTAATCTGATTCTAGCAGAAGGGAACTTTCAATTGGTATTAGAGCCTCGTGCTCTTTTTAAAGACTTAGCTGTCTGAGTGATCCAAGTGCTAGAACCATGTCTATGAGAGAAAGTCATGCCATCTCTAAAACACCTTACTTCAATGGATCGAATTATGCTTATTGGAAAGCAAGGGTGAAAAGTTTTTTTTTTTTTATCTCCATTGATGCATCCATATGGGATTAAGTGTGTACTGGTTGGTCACATCCCGTGGTTGAGAAAACGGATACAACCACTAGTTACAAGACTATTGAGCTAAAGGCATACTCTGCATTGACTACAAATTAAAAGGTCTCATGCACTGCTAATGGTAGAGCACTCAATGCTTTGAATTGTGCACTTTCACCCAATGAACACAAGAGAATCAAGGTGTGTGAGACTGCACAAGAAGCATGGATAATTCTAGAGAGAACCCACAAAGACACTTCTGTTGTGAAGAAGTCAAAGCTCCAAATGTTGGAAGCTCAATTTGATGCTGTTGAGCACTGAAATATTACATTTTTACCTCTGATTATTGGACCAGTTAGCTCTCATATTTATGTATATTGGTGCTTTAATGCAATTTCTTACTTTTGTAGATAGATATGGAAAGTTTAGGGAAATAATCTCAATTCAGTGGATAATTGCAAGATTAGATCATAAAAGTGAACACCTGGAAATTTAATAATTTAATTCATGCCACTTTTAGAGGCTTTCATATAAATTGGTTAATCTGGATCCATTTATGAGAATCTAGATTAACTGATTATTTTTAGAATTCAAGTGGTGAATTATTTATTAAATTTTGGAAGAAAGAATCTGCAATTCAATGCCAAAGAATGAAAATCAATATCGAATGGCCAAGATCCACTTCATATGGGCCAAGCAAAGCCAACATTGGGCCAGGCCTCAGATAGTCCATGCGTATTTCACACAGTTGGGCCAGGCCAATGTGTAACTCAATGCCAACAAAGGCCCAAGTTCTCAAGCTCAAGTCCAAGTCAGATGGGCCTAAGTTGAAGTCCAATTCCAAAGTCCAAAAAGCTCTATGGTCCAATTTCGAATTTCACCTAAGCCCATATCCAATTACCCATGGCCGAATTCGAAAACCCTAAATCCCTCTCTCTCCCATGGACATTTCATCTCCACCTTTTAGTCATCATACATTCAATCTCAATCTTCAATCCATTCATACATAAACCATGTTAGATCTAGGCAAACCAATCCATCCATCAAGTAGATTAACCTTGGAATCTTAAAACTTCATGCATCATTTTACCATTCATAAATTTTTATCATTCATCCGTCATTTAAGCCATTAGATCTTAGGAAATTTCATCACAACCATCCACTTCATGCATACATATTAGGTAAAACCCTAGAGCCTCCATGCTAATCCATCTTGTAACATACTTTGCATCAAATCTAGGCCATTCATCATATCATCTATCCATCTCCACCTTCAAATCACAACCATCCATTAGGTACCATGTCACTTATATAATTTATTTTTATCAAATCACCTTAGAACCATTAGATTTAACCTCAAAGTAATCCAAGCCATCCATTCATCCAAACCCTAAGTTAGAACAACTTGGAGCCCAAGTAGCCCCCGTGCACATATGCCATGTCTGTAACGCCCGGCCCTTTTTCACCCGTTTTCCGAAAATCAGAGTCTATTTTTTTTTTTTGAAATAGAAGAGTGAGAGAGGGCGCGGACGCCACGACGCGAGTTAAGTCCGAGCTTCTAAAGCCCGACCCTTAACTGGCCAACCCCACGCGTGCGCGGAGCTAAGTCCACGAGAACGGTTCACGCGTAGGAAGTAAGCTCATGGATTATGATTATTACGGAACATGATAATAGAGTCTATCCTATCGGTTTTTTAGATAGAAGCGAAGATACAACATTGAATTACCAAAATGCCCCTATGTTCATATTTATATCACAAAATGTTATTGTCCATAAGTAACGTCTAAACCATCGCAAGAAATTTAAATTTATACAACCCGACAAGCTAAGTTACTTGAAAATTACATCTCCAAAATGTAAACGTAAAATAAACTAAGACTGCGCATTCCAAGCTCCTAAGCTTGGCATCCGGTATGTCCACCGCTTCCTGCCTCTCCTGCGTCATCAGCTAGGGTAGAAGTAGGGCGTTAGTCAACGCACCCAGTAGGACTCCGAGTAGGGCTAGCACATGGATTAGTGGTAACACACATACGGATAAAGTAACATATAACAAAATAAGCATGTAATGAATGCTATGCCATGGGTGCTTATGTCATGTGTCCCACCCATCATCCGTATGATCATACAATGTATTGTCCCCATGTTTGCTTCTCGGTCGCCCCGACGGAGCATGGACTCCGGTTATAGCCCTCAGGCTATCCCCATGTCTGATTCTCGGTCGCCCCGACGGAGCATGGACTCCAGTTTGTTTATTTTTTTCTGCCCATGCCATGCATGAGATGTAGTGCATTATGCTATGTAATATAAATGTAGCCCATATATTTGACATATCATACATAGCCATATAATGCATAATATTAAGATATAAACCATATGCTTCATAAACTTATAACTCATCATAAAATAAATCATAATCATAGATCTATCATAGGCCAAATCAAAATAATTTAAAATACCATCACATATCCATCGCTTACAAAAAGGTAGGAATCCTACCGAATACCGTGTCGCGTTCCGTTACGTTTCCCGTTCGATAATCCGGTCGCCGATCACTTACCGTTTGCGACGTCCGATACCTTATTACATTTACCGAATTAGTTCATACGTCATCCATGATTAAGTCCCTAACTTAGCCCATTATCCATTGGTTTTAGACTCATACGTAAATCCAATTTTTGGCCAAATTTAAAATTCCGATTTGCGGGCCTAAAACACAGCATCTATCCGTTTCATTTAAATTATTCGTAATATCCGATTCCATGTCTAATCCCCATAGGGTTCGGCCATGTACTATGGCCGAATCTATGGTTTTTCAATGTGGCACTTATTTACCGTTTTGCCATCCTTTCCTCCATGGTTAATCATCCACTCATTTATGTGCATTCTAAGTCCAAGATTCATGCATACTTAGGTCCCTTCAATCATGACCTAGCATCATAAAATCAGCCACCTAATATTTAATTTTTGGAAAACATTTACTCCCACACCTAATTCCATATTTTGGCCTAAGGTGTGGCCCACATATCATTTTTATAAATCCATCAAAATCTAGTATTCTTCTACATTATTTTCCGTTTATCAAATCCACTAATCACTACCCTAAGGTTCACCTTTATGGATACCAATTTCAAAGACTAGGTTTTGTCCCAAAATAATCCAATTTAAAATCACAAATCTTCATTCTTTTTGGCCCTTTAAAACCAACTCCTAGGCATTGATACATGCATTAACCTTAGTCTAAAATTGGTCAAAATTTGGGTCATGGGTTCGGCCATACATCATGGCCGAACCCATGATGTTTCTTTCTCCATTTTTCTTGGTTTCATTAACCCATTTAAACATACCTCTAATGAAAATTAAATCATCCGTTTAAATCACCAACATCACATATCATACTTGAAACATCCATACAATCTATCCCTTTTTCTTAATCAATTTCTATACTTTCCCATCATAAAAAAATTTATTAATTACCACCAAGGGTTCGGCCATGGTATGGCCGAACCCATGGTTCATGGCTCATCATCCATTGATGCCATTCTTAGACCAATGTTTTTGTCCACAAGACATCCATTTTTAACTCAATAATCCTCATTCATTTTGGCCCTAAAAATATCATACACTTTGTAAATCCATTTAAGTTTCATCATTAACTTAACCTAATTTCCATTTCGTTTAACCACATATATAAACCATACTTAGCCCATGAATGACCTAAAGACATGGGTCATGGGTTCGGCCATACACCATGGCCGAACCCATGATGTCTTTCCCTCATTTTTATCTTGGATTTTTAATTACATTTAAAATCCACTTCTACCACCCATCATTTCCTCATTACCTCCATAATTCAAAATTATTTACTCCTCCACTTCCATCTTTCTATTCTTATAAAAATAAATAACCATCACCATAGTTCCATAAAAAAATTCTAACACATCATTCAAGGACTTCATCATAAAACTTTTTCCAAAAATTTGCCTACATTTAACCCTTGAAACCCTAACCATTCTCCATCATTTTCCAACCTTCATGGGTGAGGTGGAGGTGGGCCCCATTTGGTCATACCATTTAATCTTGATACATCTTAACTTAGATAATTTATAATTATCTAATCCATTTAATTTATTTTAATTGGATTACCATTGGGTCCATGACCCAATTATATTCTTGTCTTACCCATTTATCTTAGGGCTTACCTACCTTGGCCCATTGGGGCCCATATGGCTCTTTGACTCAAATTGACCATCTTTGACCCGATTACTTACCATTGACCAATTACATGTATTAATTCTAGTTCATGGTTTATTGGGTAAACATTGGGCCCATGGCCCAATTAAATTCCCTCCTTACCTTAGGCTTACCTCAATTGGGTCCATTGGGTCCCAAATGAGTATTGGGCCCAATTTGACCATCCTTGACCCGATTAGTCCTCATTGACCTATTAGATGGATTTCACCCAATCCATGGCCCAATTGGGCCATTCTTGGACCCTTGTCCCAAAGTTGATCCATTTGGTTTTCCATCATCTCAAAATTCAATTTAAAATCAATAAATGCCAAATATATATTGATTCGAAAATTCGGGCTATTACAATAGAATCCTCTTTTAAAATTTTCGTCCCGAAAATTCGAGCGAAGTAGGGGTCCAAAACAACTCATGCGAAAAGCTCCGGATAAGCGGTTTTCATCTCCGACTCAAGTTCCCAGGTGGTTTCTTCACTGCCATATCGTTCCCATACCACCTTGACGAACTGAATGGCGGGGTTCCGTAGCACCATTTGTTCGCTTCCAATAACTCTGACCGGTTTCTCCACATATGTCACATCGCTTTGTACATCGATGTCTTGAACATTTATTACATGGGAAGGATCAGGGTTGTACTTTCTCACTATGGACACATGAAATACATCATGTAGAGATGACAGCTGTGGAGGGAGCGCTAATTGATAAGCTACCCCTCCCACCCTCCTCAGTATCGGGAACGGCCCCACAAATCTAGGCGACAGTTTCCCTTTATTTCCGAATCTCATGTGCCCCTTCCGTGGTGAGACTTTCAGAAATACGAAGTCTCCCACCTCAAACTCGCGGAACCTTCTCCTCTTGTCGGCATAGTTTTTCTAACGGCTCTGTGCAGTGAGTAGATGTTGCCGTATCAGCTTAATCTGTGCTGTAGTCTCTGCAACCAAATCAGGCCCAATCAACGCAGGCTCACCGGCCTCCGTCCAACACACTGGCGATCTGCACAGTCTACCATACAAGGCCTCAAATGGAGCCATCTGAAGGCTTGCCTGGTAACTGTTATTGTAAGAGAACTCCACCAGTGGCAGATGATCCTCCCATCCGCCTTTGAAGTCTAGCATGCATGCTCTCAGTATATCCTCCAGTGTCTGTATCGTTCTTTTTGACTGCCCATCAGTCTGTGGGTGAAACGTTGTGCTAGTTAATACGTCGGTCCCCATAGCCGACTGCATGCCCTGCCATACTCTGCCAGTGAATCGTCCATCCCTGTCGGATACAATAGACTGAGCAATACCATGTAGCCTGATGATTTCTCGGATGTACCGTCGACCCAAAGTCTCTGATGAATCTGTCGTTTTGATGGGAAGGAAATGTGCGGACTTGGTTAACCGGTCCACTATGACCCATATTGCATCGTTGCCCTTGGATGACCTTGGCAACCCCGTTACAAAGTCCATGGATATGTGTTCCCATTTCCATTCTGGCACTGGTAAGGGTCCGATTAAACCCGGTGGTTTCCGATGTTCTGCCTTAACCTGCTGACATGTTAAGCAACGAGCAACAAACTCTGCTACGTCTTTCTTAAGTCCATGCCACCAATAGTGCCTCTTAAGATCATGGTACATCTTCGTGCTACCCGGGTGGATAGAGAGTTTGGTTTGGTGTGCTTCAAATAACAACTCTCTTCTACAATTCTTAGGTACGTATGTCCTGCCTCGGAACATAAGGCCTTGTCCGGGTCGTAACTCCCACTCCGGTACAACCTCACCGGTAGAAATCTTAGCCCAAATCTCCTCCACCTCTGGATCTGTCCGTTGTTCCCGTTCAATCTCAGAGACCATGTTGGATCGTATGATCAAATTGTATATGGTCCCATGATTATTGAGGTAAAGTTTAAATTCTCTGATGGTATTCAGTACCTCCCATTCCGTCCTGATCATGCTGGCTACTGTCGTATGTGACAAGCGGCTGAGGGCATCCTCCACTTTGTTCGCCTTGCCTGGATGATACCGAAGTGGGAACTCATAATCCGCCAGATATTCCATCCATCTACGCCGTCTCATATTGAGTTCTTTCTGATCAAATAAGTACTTCAAACTTTTGTGATCCGAGAACACCTCAAACTTTTCACCATAGAGGTAGCGTCTCCAGCTTTTGAGAGCGAAGACCACTGCTTCTAGTTCTAGATCATGTGTGGGATAATGGCGTTCATGAATTTTCAATTGTCTTGATCCGTACGCCACCGTACGATTACTTTGACTGAGTGTACACCCCAGTCCCTCACCGGAGGCATCGCAGTACACCTCATAATTTTTGCCTCTTTCCGGTAAGATCAGAATAGGAGCGGTAGTAAGCCTCTCCTTAAGCTCCTCAAATCTTTGATTGCACAGATTGGACCACTCAAACTTGACTCCTTTCTGAGTGAGTCGAGTAAGTGGAGCTGCAATCTTGGAGAAGTACATGATGAATTTCCGATAGTAGCCGGCGAATCCCAGAAAACTGCGGATCTCGGTCACATTTGTCGGTGCTTTCCATTCCTTGACTGCTGCTACCTTAGCCGGGTCCATGGCTACACCTTCCTCTGATATGATGTGCCCCAAGAAGTTGACTTCAGATAGCCAAAATTCACACTTGCTGGCTTTGGCATACAATTGGTTCTTCTGCAAGGTGTCTAGGACTATCCGTAGGTGCTCGGCATGTTCGTTCTGACTTTTGGAGTAGATCAGAATATCATCGATGAATACGATCACAAACTGATGTAAGTATGGACGGAATATCCTATTCATCAGGTCCATGAACACCGCCGGTGCATTAGTAAGCCCAAACGGCATGATTACATACTCATATAACCCATACCGTGTCCTTAAGGCAGTCTTCTCTATGTCCTCCTCTCTAACCCGAATTTGATGGTATCCGGACATCAGATCAATCTTGGAGAAATGAGAGGAACCCTTAAGTTGATCAAACAGATCATCAATCCGGGGTAAGGGATACTTGTTCCTGACAGTCAGCTGATTTAATTTCCTATAGTCCACGCATATTCGTAGGGTACCGTCTTTCTTTTTCACAAATAACACTGGGGCTCCCCATGCGGATGTACTGTTCCGAATGAAGCCTAGTCTGAGCAGTTCGTCAATTTGCTTCTTCAGCTCGGTCATCTCAGCTGGTGCCATCCTATAATGGGGTAATGATACTGGAGCGGCGCCGGGGTATAATTTTATTTCAAAGTCTATCTCCCTCTTGGGTGGCAAACCAGGGAGTTCTATTGGGAATACCTCGACAAAATCTGCTACTACCGCTGGAAGTTCAACCATTGGTGCCTTATCTAGTCTGAGGCTGTTCAAGGCGAGATGGTTCAATTCCTCTTGCATCCTTCTAGATATATCCTGCCTGTCAGCGTGTACCACGTACCGCTTTCCTTCGGGTGACCAAAATATCACCCTACGAAGATGGTAGTCAATATGGGCCTGATACGTAGTCAACCAATCCATGCCAAATATGACATCATATTCCGCCATATCGATTACTAAATAGTTGAACTCGAATCTGAATCCCGCGAGTTCCGTGTTCAATGCCGTACATATAAGTCCTAATGATGTGTCTCCGACGGGGGATACAATGGTGAGTGAGGTGGACAGGTTTTGTACTAGTGTACCCGTGGCAGACATGAATGCAGCAGATATGAATGAATGTGATGCTCCAGAGTCAAATAAAGTAACAGCATAGGAACTACCAATTACAGCCATACCTTGCATCACTGAAAGGTCCACTGCTACTAGAGATGGTATGGTGAAGAGTCGTCCAGATCCCGCAGGTTTTGGTGCCCGCCCCGCTTGATTATGTGTTCTGCCTCCCCGCGACTGTGTTGTTCTAGTTGGAGGGCAGAAAGGGCCCCTGAAGTTGGAGGGTCGGCTAGTCTGTGGACACTGTCTCTTGTAGTGGCCCTTTTGGCCACACTGATAACAGGTGTTCCCACCCCGGGGAACCTGTGTGACTGCTGCTGATGTAGAAGGCTGACTAGGGCGAAAGTTCCCGGTAGATCCCATGGAGAGTGAGGGCCTGCTAGGATTCGGGCGAAACTTCTTGTTGGGTTGGAATGTTCCCCGCCCACCCTGCCCTCGGCGGTTGTCGAACCGCACTATCTCATTTAGTTCCTTTTCTACGATGGTGGCCCTGCTAACCACCCCTGCCAATGTGGGCTCTTTGAAAATGGTCACTCTAGTCTTGATGCTTGGCCGAAGGCCCCGTTCAAACTTGCGGGCCCTTCGGTGTTCCATATCCACCATATAGAACCCATAGATAGACAGCTTGAGAAATTCTCTGTGATACTCCGCCACTGTCATGTTGCCCTGTACCAGTGAGATGAAAGCTTCAGTCTGGCTCTTTCTTTCTTCCTCCGGAAAGAATTGTTCTAGGAAGGTGGCCGAGAACCACTCCCATGTCATGGGTATCCTTTCTCCTTCCGGTATCAATGCTTGTTGCTTTTCTACCACTTCCCACCAACTACCGGCATCCTCAATCAGTTGGGATGTGGCCAGTAAGATTTTATCAGCAGTATTGGAAATCTGGAGCAAATTCAAGATTTGGTTAATCCTCTTTAACCAGTGTTCCACTCCCACAGCCCCCTCCTTTCCCCTGAAGTAGGGAAGGCGTTGTTGTTGGAAGTCCTTGACCATCTTCCGTTTATTGGAGTCACTGGCGGTCGCATTGCCGCTTGAATGTTGTTGTAGAGCAGAAGCGATTGCCGCTTGAACTATGTCTTTCAACTAGGGAGGTACACCTTCTACGTTGATACTATTTTGTCCCTCGGCTGTATGAGGTGGTGGTACCTCTTCTTCCTGTCGAGGGGGTGTTACCTCTCTCTCCACTCGGGGGTTGTGACGGGTTCTTCTCTTTGGCGGCATTTCCTAAGTCATTGCACAATATTCATTGTCTTAGTTCCTTCATAAAATTGTCATGTTCATAGCTTGGAACAATTTTCCTAAGTATTAATTATTTCCTTCATTTTGGGGGGAGAATCATCGATTTAAATATACTTCATTTTTGAGGGAAAATTCCTAAGTATCGAATATCGTTTCTTTCATTTGGGGAAAGTTGCCAAATAAGCATACTTGGTTTGGGGAAAACTTCCCAACTAGCTATGTTTGTCAATTTTTGTGAAATTGGGGGAAATTTTCCTGCGTTTGATGAATCTATCAATGTTATATTTATTGTACTTCCCTTACTATCATTTTCTTACGTCAAATGTGGCGCTCAGATTGAATGTTTCAGTCTGAGTCAATCGAAGTAGATTAATCCGGCCCCCGTGCAGCGGACTCCGAAGAGTCGGTCAGTTGGGATTCTTAGCTGTCCGTGAGACATGCAACCGTCTTAATCATACTTCGAGAGATTCATTCCTTCGATTTCACTCTGATACCAACTGTAACGCCCGACCCTTTTTCACCCGTTTTCCGAAAATCAGAGTCTATTTTTTTTTTTTTTTAAAATAGAAGAGTGAGAGAGGGCGCGGACGCCACGACGCGAGTTAAATCCGAGCTTCTAAAGCCCGACCCTTAACTGGCCAACCCCACTCATGCGCGGAGTTAAGTCCACGAGAACGGGTCACGCGTAGGAAGTAAGCTCATGGATTATGATTATTACGGAACATGATAATAGAGTCTATCCTACCGGTTTTTTAGATAGAAGGGAAGATACAACATTGAATTACCAAAATGCCCCTATGTTCATATTTATATCACAAAATGTAATTGTCCATAAGTAACGTCCGAACCATCGCAAGAAATTTAAATTTATACAACCCGACAAGCTAAGTTACTTTAAAATTACATCTCCAAAATGTAAACGTAAAATAAACTAAGACTGCGCTTTCCAAGCTCCTAAGCTTGGCCTCCGGTATGTCCACCGCTTCCTGCCTCTCCTGCGTCATCAGCTAGGGTAGAAGTAGGGGGTTAGTCAACGCGCGCAGTAGGACTCCGAGTAGGGCTAGCACATGGATTAGTGGTAACACACATACGGATAAAGTAACATATAACAAAATAAGCATGTAATGAATGCTATGCCATGGGTGCTTATGTCATGTGTCCCACCCATCATCCGTATGATCATACAATGTATTGTCCCCATGTTTACTTCTCGGTCGCCCTGACGGAGCATGGACTCCGGTTATAGCCCTCAGGCTATCCCCATGTCTGATTCTCGGTCGCCCCGACGGAGCATGGACTCCGGTTTGTTTATTTTTTTCTGCCCATGCCATGCATGAGATGGAGTGCATTATGCTATGTAATATATATGTAACCCATATATTTGACATATCATACATAGCCATATAATGCATAATATTAAGATATAAACCATATGCTTCATAAACTTATAACTCATCATAAAATAAATCATAATCATAGTTCTATCATAGGCCAAATCAAAATAATTTAAAATACCATCACATATCCATCGCTTACAAAAATGTAGGAATCCTACCGAATACCGTGTCGCGTTCCGTTACGTTTCCCGTTCGATAATCCAGTCGCCGATCGCTTACCGTTTGCGACGTCCGATACCTTATTACATTTACCGAATTAGTTCATACGTCATCCATGATTAAGTCCCTAACTTAGCCCATTATCCATTGGTTTTAGACTCATACATAAATTCGATTTTTGGAAAAATTTAAAATTCCGATTTGCGGAGCTAAAACACAACATCTATCCGTTTCATTTAAATTATTCGTAATATCTGATACCATGTCTAATCCCCATAGGGTTCGGCCATGTACTATGGCCGAATCTATGGTTTTTCAATGTGGCACTTATTTACCGTTTTGCCATCCTTTCCTCCATGGTTAATCATCCACTCATTTATGTGCATTCTAAGTCCAAGATTCATTCATACTTAGGTCCCTTCAATCATGACCTAGCATCATAAAATCAGCCACCTAATATTTAATTTTTGAAAAACATTTACTCCCACAACTAATTCCATATTTTGGCCTAAGGTGTGGCCCACATATCATTTTTATAAATCCATCAAAATCTAGTATTCTTCTACATTATTTTCCATTTATCAAATCCACTAATCACTACCCTAAGGTTCACCTTTATGGATACCATTTTCAAAGACTAGGTTTTGTCCCAAAATAATCCAATTTAAAATCACAAATCTTCATTCTTTTTGGCCCTTTAAAACCAACTCCTAGGCATTGATACTTGCATTAACCTTAGTCTAAAATTGGTCAAAATTTGGTTCATGGGTTCGGCCATACACCATGGCCGAACCCATGATGATTCTTTCCCCATTTTTCTTGGTTTCATTAACCCATTTAAACATACCTCTAATGAAAATTAAATCATCCATTTAAATCACCAACATCACATATCATACTTGAAACATCCATACAATCTATCCCTTTTTCTTAATCAATTTCTATACTTTCCCATCATAAAAAAATTTATTAATTACCACCAAGGGTTCGGCCATACACCATGGCCGAACCCATGGTTCATGGCTCATCATCCATTGATGCCATTCTTAGACCAATGTTTTTGTCCACAAGACATCCATTTTTAACTCAATAATCCTCATTCATTTTGGCCCTAAAAATATCATACACTTTGTAAATCCATTTAAGTTTCATCATTAACTTAACCTAATTTCCATTTCTTTTAACCACATATATAAACCATACTTAGCCCATGAATGACCTAAAGACATGGGTCATGGGTTCGGCCATACACCATGGCCGAACCCATGATGTCTTTCCCTCATTTTTATCTTGGATTTTTAATTACATTTAAAATCCACTTCTACCACCCATCATTTCCTCATTACCTCCATAATTCAAAATTATTTACTCCACCACTTCCATCTTTCTATTCTTATAAAAATAAATAACCATCACCATAGTTCCATAAAAAAATTCTAACACATCATTCATGGACTTCATCATAAAACTTTTTCCAAAAATTTGCCTACATTTAACCCTTGAAACCCTAACCATTCTCCATCATTTTCCAACCTTAAAAACCATTATTTAAGAACCCTAACCCTCATAATCACTAACCATGGGGTTCGGCCACCTCGTATGGCCGAACCCTATGGTCCATGATTTTTTTAAAATATCATATTTCCAATATTTTGAGGCCACTTAAAATCATCTACATACCTCATATTTTTTTTTTCTTATTTAACAACTTTAAAACTTACCAACTTTTCAATCATTTTAAAATCTTGAACTCCTCATAAAAATCATTAAGCATTCTCCAACATTCTAAACCATATAATCTCAATTGAATTACCAATCATTCACCATGGGGTTCGGCCATGCTACATGGCCGAACCCTATGGTCATCCATTCATTTAATCTTTCTCTGTCTAAGTTTATCCATTTCTTAATCTTCCATTGATGGATCTTAGATCCAAGGCCCATGATGTTTTTGGCCATTATCTAGCAAATGGATTCCCTTTTTAACCATAAACAAAAATCTAAACTCTTGTTTAGAAATACTTACGGATCCGACGGCTCCTCCGGTCTTTGTCGCTCTCGTCACCTTCCTTAGCCTCTTCTCTCCTTCTTCTTGGTCTTTGATCGGCTAGATGAGCTTAATCAATGGTGGGACATACTTGGATCGGTTAAGGTAGAGCTAGGTTTGGGAGAGGGGAAGAGGGGAAGATGGTGGAAAACAAGATCTTAGCCTTTGATCTTGAGTGGATGGACCAAGACTTGCTCTCTCCTTCTCTTTTCTTCTCTTCTTCTTCTAAGTTCTCTTCTCTTCTCCTTTGCAAGGTGAGTGCCGCTTTTTCTTGTGTGTGTGGGGAGGTAGAGTGAAATTGGTTAGCTTGGAAATGGGATGGAGGTGGTTGGAGTAACCTTCACTCAAACATTAATTTCTTCACCAACCAAGCATGGGCTAGCTTGACTTTGGTGGTGGTGGTTGAGCCCAATCCACCATTTAAGCCCATGGTTTTATTTTGTGTTTCTTAAGGGTGGTTTGTGTTTGTTGGAGTGGCCTTGACCATTTGACCAATTTAGATTAGGTTAATTAACTTAGATCAATTTGATTTTTAGGTTAAGTTAATTAAGCCCCATATTTCATTTAATTCCATTAAATCCCTTCTATAAGATCCACCCATGGTTGACCCGGTCAACCATGGTGGTCGACCCCACTATCCTTGGGTCCACATGCCACCTTCATGGGTGAGGTGGAGGTGGGCCCCATTTGGTCATACCATTTAATCTTGATACATCTTAACTTAGATAATTTTACAATTATCTAATCCATTTAATTTATTTTAATTGGATTACCATTGGGTCCATGACCCAATTATATTCTTGTCTTACCCATTTATCTTAGGGCTCACCTACCTTGGTTCATTGGGTCCCACATGGCTCTTTGACTCAAATTGACCATCTTTGACCCGATTACTTACCATTGACCAATTACATGTATTAATTCTAATTCATGGTTTATTGGGTAAACATTGGGCCCATAGCCCAATTAAATTCCCTCCTTACCTTAGGCTTACCTCAATTGGGTCCATTGGATCCCAAATGAGTATTGGGCCCAATTTGACCATCCTTGACCCGATTAGTCCTCATTAACCTATTAGATGGATTTCATCCAATCCATGGCCCAATTGGGCCATTCTTGGACCCTTGTCCCAAAGTTGATCCATTTGGTATTCCATCATGTCAAAATTCAATTTAAAATCAATAAATGCCAAATATATATTGATTCGAAAATTCGGGCTATTACAATAGAATCCTCTTTTGAAATTTTCGTCCCGAAAATTCGAACGAAATAGGGGTCCAAAACAACTCATGCGAAAAGCTCCGGATAAGCGGTTTTCATCTCCGACTCAAGTTCCCAGGTGGTTTCTTCACTGCCATGTCGTTCCCATACCACCTTGACGAACTGAATGGCGCGGTTCCGTAGCACCATTTGTTCGCTTCCAATAACTCTGACCGGCTTCTCCACATATGTCACATCGCTTTGTACATCGATGTCTTGAACATTTATTACATGGGAAGGATCAAGGTCGTACTTTCTCAGCATGGACACATGAAATACATCATGTAGAGATGACAGCTGTGGAGGGAGCGCTAATTGATAAGCTACCCCTCCCACCCTCTTCAGTATCGGGAACGGCCCCACAAATCTAGGCGACAGTTTCCCTTTATTTCCGAATCTCATGTGCCCCTTCCGTGGTGAGACTTTCAGAAATATCAAGTCTCCCACCTCAAACTCGAGAAACCTTCTCCTCTTGTCGGCATAGTTTTTCTGACGGCTCTGTGCAGTGAGTAGATGTTGCCGTATCAGCTTAATCTGTACTGTAGTCTCTGCAACCAAATCAGGCCCAATCAACACAGGCTCACCGGCCTCCGTCCAACACACTGGCGATCTACATGGTCTACCATAAAAGGCCTCAAATGGAGCCATCTGAAGGCTTGCCTGGTAACTGTTATTGTAAGAGAACTCCACTAGTGGTAGATGATCCTCCCATCCGCCTTTGAAGTCTAGCATGCATGCTCTCAGCATATCCTCCAGTGTCTGTATCGTTCTTTCTGACTGCCCATCAGCCTGTGGGTGAAATGCTGTGCTAGTTAATACGTCGGTCCCCATAGCCTACTGCATGCCCTGCCATACTCTGCCGGTGAATCGTCCATCCTTGTCGGATACAATAGACTGGGGAATACCATGTAGCCTGATGATTTCTCGGATGTACCGTCGACCCAAAGTCTCTGATGAATCTGTCGTTTTGATGGGAAGGAAATGTGCGGACTTGGTTAACCGGTCCATTATGACCCATATTGCATCGTTGCCCTTGGATGACCTTGGCAACCCCGTTACAAAGTCCATGGATATGTGTTCCCATTTCCATTCTGGCACCGGTAAGGGTGCGATTAAACCCGGTGGTTTCCGATGTTCTGCCTTAACCTGCTGACATGTTAAGCAACGAGCAACAAACTCTGCCACGTCTTTCTTAAGTCCATGCCACCAATAGTGCCTCTTAAGATCATGGTACATCTTCGTGCTACCCGGGTGGATAGAGAGTTTGGTCTGGTGTGCTTCAAATAACAACTCTCTTCTACAATTCTTAGGTACGTATGTCCTGCCTCGGAACATAAGGCCTTGTCCGGGTCGTAACTCCCACTCCGGTACAACCTCACCGGTAGAAATCTTAGCCCAAATCTCCTCCACCTCTGGATCTGTCCGTTGTTCCCGTTCAATCTCAGAGACCATGTTGGATCGTATGATCAAATTGTATATGGTCCCATGATTATTGAGGTAAAGTTTAAATTCTCTGATGGTATTCAGTACCTCCCATTCCGTCCTGATCATGCTGGCTACTGTCGTATGTGACAAGCGGCTGAGGGCATCCTCCACTTTGTTCGCCTTGCCTGGATGATACCGAAGTGGGAACTCATAATCCGCCAGATATTCCATCCATCTACGCCGTCTCATATTGAGTTCTTTCTGATCAAATAAGTACTTCAAACTTTTGTGATCCGAGAACACCTCAAACTTTTCACCATAGAGGTAGTGTCTCCAGCTTTTGAGAGCGAAGACCACCGCTGCTAGTTCTAGATCATGTGTGGGATAATGGCGTTCATGAATTTTCAATTGTCTTGATCCGTACGCCACCGTACGATTACTTTGACTGAGTGTACACCCCAGTCCCTCACCGGAGGCATCGCAGTACACCTCATAATTTTTGCCTCTTTCCGGTAAGATCAGAATAGGTAGCGGTAGTAAGCCTCTCCTTAAGCTTCTCAAATCTTTGATTGTACAGATTAGACCACTCAAACTTGACTCCTTTCTGAGTGAGTCGAGTAAGTGGAGCTGCAATCTTGGAGAAGTACATGATGAATTTCCGATAGTAACCGGCCAATCCCAGAAAACTGCGGATCTCGGTCACATTTGTCGGTGCTTTCCATTCCTTGACTGCTGCTACCTTAGCCGGGTCCATGGCTACACCTTCCTCTGATATGATGTGCCCCAAGAAGTTGACTTCAGATAGCCAAAATTCACACTTGCTGGCTTTGCTATACAATTGGTTCTTCCGCAAGGTGTCTAGGACTATCCGTAGGTGCTCGGCATGTTCGTTCTGACTTTTGGAGTAGATCAGAATATCATCGATGAATACGATCACAAACTGATCTAAGTATGGACGGAATATCCTATTCATCAGGTCCATGAACACCGCCGGTGCATTAGTAAGCCCAAACGGCATGATTACATACTCATATAACCCATACCGTGCCCTTAAGGCAGTCTTCTCTATGTCCTCCTCTCTAACCCGAATTTGATGGTATCCGGACATCAGATCAATCTTGGAGAAATGAGAGGAACCCTTAAGTTGATCAAACAGATCATCAATCCGGGGTAAGGGATACTTGTTCCTGACAGTCAGCTGATTTAATTTCCTATAGTCCACGCATATTCGTAGGGTACCGTCTTTCTTTTTCACAAATAACACTGGGGCTCCCCATACGGATGTATTGTTCCGAATGAAGCCTAGTCTGAGCAGTTCGTCAATTTGCTTCTTCAGCTCGGTCATCTCAGCTGGTGCCATCCTATAATGGGGTAATGATACTGGAGCGGCCCCGGGGTATAATTTTATTTCAAAGTCTATCTCCCTCTTGGGTGGCAAACCAGGGAGTTCTATTGGGAATACCTCGGCAAAATCTGCTACTACCGCCGGAAGTTCAACCATTGGTGCCTTATCTAGTCTGAGGCTGTTCAAGGCGAGATGGTTCAATTCCTCTTGCATCCTTCTAGGGATACCCTGCCTGTCAGCATGTACCACGTACCGCTTTCCTTCGGGTGACCAAAATATCACCCTACGAAGATGGTAGTCAATATGGGCCTGATACGTAGTCAACCAATCCATGCCAAATATGACATCATATTCCGCCATATCGATTACTAAATAGTTGAACTCGAATCTGAATCCCGCGAGTTCCATGTTCAATGCCGTACATATAAGTCCTAATGATGTGTCTCCGACGGGGGATACAATGGTGAGTGAGGTGGACAGGTTTTGTACTAGTGTACCCGTGGCAGACATGAATGCAGCAGATATGAATGAATGTGATGCTCCAGAGTCAAATAAAGTAACAGCATAGGAACTACCAATTACAGCCATACCTTGCATCACTGAAAGGTCCACTGCTACTAGAGATGGTATGGTGAAGAGTCGTCCAGATCCCGCAGGTTTTGGTGCCCGCCCCGCTTGATTATGTGTTCTGCCTCCCCGCGACTGTGTTGTTCTAGTTGGAGGGCAGAAAGGGCCCCTGAAGTTGGAGGGTCGGCTAGTCTGTGGACACTGTCTCTTGTAGTGGCCCTTTTGGCCACACTGATAACAGGTGTTCCCACCCCGGGGCACCTGTGTGACTGATGCTGATGTAGAAGGCTGACTAGGGCGAAAGTTCCCGGTAGATCCCATGGAGAGTGAGGGCCTGCTAGGATTCGGGCGAAACTTCTTGTTGGGTTGGAATGTTCCCCGCCCACCCTGCCCTCGGCGGTTGTCGAACCGCACTATCTCATTTAGTTCCTTTTCTACGATGGTGGCCCTGCTAACCACCCCTGCCAATGTGGGCTCTTTGAAAATGGTCACTCTAGTCTTGATGCTTGGCCGAAGGCCCCGTTCAAACTTGCGGGCCCTTCGGTGTTCCATATCCACCATATAGAACCCATAGATAGACAGCTTGAGAAATTCTCTGTGATACTCCGCCACTGTCATGTTGCCCTGTACCAGTGAGATGAAAGCTTCAGTCTGGCTCTTTCTTTCTTCCTCCGGAAAGAATTGTTCTAGGAAGGTGGCCGAGAACCACTCCCATGTCATGGGTATCCTTTCTCCTTCCGGTATCAATGCTTGTTGCTTTTCTACCACTTCCCACCAACTACCGGCATCCTCAATCAGTTGGGATGTGGCCAGTAAGATTTTATCAGCAGTATTGGAAATCTGGAGCAAATTCAAGATTTGGTTAATCCTCTTTAACCAGTGTTCCGCTCCCACAGTCCCCTCCTTTCCCTTGAAGTAGGGAAGGCGCTGTTGTTGGAAGTCCTTGACCATCTTCCGTTTATTGGAGTCACTGGCGGTCGCATTGCCGCTTGAATGTTGTTGTAGAGCAGAAGCGATTGCCGCTTGAACTATGTCTTTCAACTCGGGAGGTACACCTTCTACGTTGATACTATTTTGTCCCTCGGCTGTATGAGGTGGTGGTACCTCTTCTTCCTGTCGAGGGGGTGTTACCTCTCTCTCCACTCGGGGGTTGCGACGGGTTCTTCTCTTTGGCGGCATTTCCTAAGTCATTGCACAATATTCATTGTCTTAGTTCCTTCATAAAATTGTCATGTTCATAGCTTGGAACAATTTTCCTAAGTATTAATTATTTCCTTCATTTTGGGGGGAGAATCATCGATTTAAATATACTTCATTTTTGGGGAAAATTCCTAAGTATGGAATATCGTTTCTTTCATTTGGGGAAAGTTGCCAAATAAGCATACTTGGTTTGGGAAAAACTTCCCAACCAGCTATGTTTGTCCATTTTTGTGAAATTGGGGGAAATTTTCCTACGTTTGATGAATCTATCAATGTTATATTTATTGTACTTCCCTTACTATCATTTTCTTACGTCAAATGTGGCGTTCAGATTGAATGTTTCAGTCTGAGTCAATCGAAGTAGATTAATCCGGTCCCCGTGCAGCGGACTCCGAAGAGTCGGTCAGTTGGGATTCTTAGCTGTCCGTGAGACATGCAACCGTCTTAATCATACTTCGAGAGATTCATTCCTTCGATTTCGCTCTGATACCAACTGTAACGCGCGACCATTTTTCACCATTTTTCTGAAAATCAGAGTCTATTTTTTTTTTTTTTTGAAATAGAAGAGTGAGAGAGGGCGCGGACGCCACGACGCGAGTTAAGTCCGAGCTTCTAAATCCCGACCCTTAACTGGCCAACCCCACTCGTGCGCGGAGCTAAGTCCACGAGAACGGTTCACGCGTAGGAAGTAAGCTCATGGATTATGATTATTACGGAACATGATAATAGAGTCTATCCTACCGGTTTTTTAGATAGAAGGGAAGATACAACATTGAATTACCAAAATTCCCCTATGTTCATATTTATATCACAAAATGTAATTGTCCATAAGTAACGTCCAAACCATCGCAAGAAATTTAAATTTATACAACCCGACAAGCTAAGTTACTTTAAAATTACATCTCCAAAATGTAAACGTAAAATAAACTAAGACTGCGCTTTCCAAGCTCCTAAGCTTGGCATCCGGTATGTCCACCGCTTCCTGCCTCTCCTATGTCATCAGCTAGGGTAGAAGTAGGGCGTTAGTCAACGCGCCCAGTAGGACTCCGAGTAGGGCTAGCACATGGATTAGTGGTAACACACATACCGATAAAGTAACATATAACAAAATAGGCATGTAATGAATACTATGCCATGGGTGCTTATGTCATATGTCCCACCCATCATCCGTATGATCATACAATGTATTGTCCCCATGTTTGCTTCTCGGTCGCCCCGACGGAGCGTGGACTCCGGTTATAACCCTCAGGCAATCCCCATGTCTGATTCTCGGTCGCCCCGACGGAGCATGGACTCCGGTTTGTTTATTTTTTTCTGCCCATGCCATGCATGAGATGTAGTGCATTATGCTATGTAATATATATGTAACCCATATATTTGACATATCATACATAGCCATATAATGCATAATATTAAGATATAAACCATATGCTTCATAAACTTATAACTCATCATAAAATAAATCATAATCATAGTTCTATCATATGCTAAATCAAAATAATTTAAAATACCATCACATATCCATCGCTTACAAAAATGTAGGAATCCTACCGAATACCGTGTCGTGTTCCGTTAAGTTTCCCGTTCGATAATCCGGTCGCCGATCGCTTACCGTTTGCGACGTCCGATACCTTATTACATTTACCGAATTAGTTCATACGTCATCCATGATTAAGTCCCTAACTTAGCCCATTATCCATTGGTTTTAGACTCATACATAAATCCGATTTTTGGCCAAATTTAAAATTCCGATTTGCGGGCCTAAAACACAGCATCTATCCGTTTCATTTAAATTATTCGTAATATCTGATTCCATGTCTAATTCCCATAGGATTCGGCCATGTACTATGGCCGAATCTATGGCTTTTCAATGTGGCACTTATTTACCGTTTTGCCATCCTTTCCTCCATGGTTAATCATCCACTCATTTATGTGCATTCTAAGTCCAAGATTCATTCATACTTAGGTCCCTTCAATCATGACCTAGCATCATAAAATCAGCCACCTAATATTTAATTTTTGAAAAACATTTACTCCCACAACTAATTCCATATTTTGGCCTAAGGTGTGGCCCACATATCATTTTTATAAATCCATCAAAATCTAGTATTCTTCTACATTATTTTCCATTTATCAAATACACTAATCACTACCCTAAGGTTCACCTTTATGGATACCATTTTCAAAGACTAGGTTTTGTCCCAAAATAATCCAATTTAGAATCACAAATCTTCATTCTTTTTGGCCCTTTAAAACCAACTCCTAGGCATTGATACATGCATTAACCTTAGTCTAAAATTGGTCAAAATTTGGGTCATGGGTTCGGCCATGGTGATGTTTCTTTCCCCATTTTTCTTGGTTTCATTAACCCATTTAAACATACCTCTAATGAAAATTAAATCATTCATTTAAATCACCAACATCACATATCAAACTTGAAACATCCATACAATCTATCCCTTTTTCTTAATCAATTTCTATACTTTCCCATCATAAAAAAAATTATTATTACCACCAAGGGTTCGGCCATACACCATGGCCGAATGGTTCATGGCTCATCATCCATTGATGCCATTCTTAGACCAATGTTTTTGTCCACAAGACATCCATTTTTAACTCAATAATCCTCATTCATTTTGGCCCTAAAAATATCATACACTTTGTAAATCCATTTAAGTTTCATCATTAACTTAACCTAATTTCCATTTCGTTTAACCACATATATAAACCATACTTAGCCCATGAATGACCTAAAGACATGGGTCATGGGTTCGGCCATACACCATGGCCGAACCCATGATGTCTTTCCCTCATTTTTATCTTGGATTTTTAATTACATTTAAAATCCACTTCTACCACCCATCATTTCCTCATTACCTCCATAATTCAAAATTATTTACTCCACCACTTCCATCTTTCTATTCTTATAAAAATAAATAACCATCACCATAGTTCCATAAAAAAATTCTAACACATCATTCATGGACTTCATCATAAAACTTTTTCCAAAAATTTGCCTACATTTAACCCTTGAAACCCTAACCATTCTCCATCATTTTCCAACCTTAAAAACCATTATTTAAGAACCCTAACCCTCGTAATCACTAACCATGGGGTTCGGCCACCTCGTATGGACGAACCCTATGGTCCATGATTTCTTTAAAATATCATATTTCCAATATTTTGAGGCCACTTAAAATCATCTACATACCTCATAGTTTTTTTTTTTTTTTTTCTTATTTAACAACTTTAAAACTTACCAACTTTTCAATCATTTTAAAATCTTGAACTCCTCATAAAAATCATTAAGTATTCTCCAACATTCTAAACCATATAATCTCAATTAAATTACCCATCATTCACCATGGGGTTCGGCCATGCTACATGGCCGAACCCTATGGTCATCCATTCATTTAATCTTTCTCTCTCTAAGTTTATCCATTTCTTAATCTTCCAAGGCCCATGATGTTTTTGGCCATTATCTAGAAAATGGATTCCCTTTTTAACCATAAACAAAAATCTAAACTCTTGTTTAGAAATACTTACGGATCCGACGGCTCCTCCGGTCTTTGTCGCTCCCGTCAACTTCCTTAGCCTCTTCTCTCCTTCTTCTTGGTCTTTGATTGGCTAGATGAGCTTGATCAATGGTGGGACATGCTTGGATCGGTTAAGGTAGAGCTAGGTTTGGGAGAGGGGAAGATGGTGGAAAACAAGATCTTAGCCTTTGATCTTGAGTGGATGGACCAAGACTTGCTCTCTCCTTCTCTTTTCTTCTCTTCTTCTTCTAAGTTCTCTTCTCTTCTCCTTTGCAAGGTGAGTGCCGTTTTTTCTTGTGTGTATGGGGAGGTAGAGTGAAATTGGTTAGCTTGGAAATGGGATGGAGGTGGTTGGAGTAACCTTCACTCAAACATTAATTTCTTCACCAACCAAGCATGGGCTAGCTTGACTTTGGTGGTGGTGGTTGAGCCCAATCCACCATTTAAGCCCATGGTTTTATTTTGTGTTTCTTAAGAGTGGTTTGTGTTTGTTGGAGTGGTTTTGACCATTTGACCAATTTAGATTAGGTTAATTAACTTAGATCAATTTGATTTTTAGGTTAAGTTAATTAAGCCCCATATTTCATTTAATTCCATTAAATCCCTTCTATAAGATCCACCCATGGTTGACCCAGTCAACCATGGTGGTCGGCCCCACTATCCTTGGGTCCACACGCCACCTTCATGGGTGAGGTGGAGGTGGGCCCCATTTGGTCATACCATTTAGTCTTGATACATCTTAACTTAGATAATTTTATAATTATCTAATCCATTTAATTTATTTTAATTGGATTACCATTGGGTCCATGACCCAGTTATATTCTTGTCTTACCCATTTATCTTAGGGATGACCTACCTTGGCCCATTGGGTCCCATATGGCTCTTTGACTCAAATTGACCATCTTTGACCCGATTACTTACCATTGACCAATTACATGTATTAATTCTAATTCATGGTTTATTGGGTAAACATTGGGCCCATGGCCCAATTAAATTCCCTCCTTACCTTAGGCTTACCTCAATTGGGTCCATTGGATCCCAAATGAGTATTGGGCCCAATTTGACCATCCTTGACCCGATTAGTCCTCATTGACCTATTAGATGGATTTCATCCAATCCATGGCCCAATTGGGCCATTCTTGGACCCTTGTCCCAAAGTTGATCCATTTGGTATTCCATCATGTCAAAATTCAATTTAAAATCAATAAATGCCAAATATATATTGATTCGAAAATTCGGGCTATTACAATGTCACCGACACCTCACCACCTAAATCAAATCTAATCCACACAATTTTGCACAATCTCATATCCACCTCATTCGCATATCACTTAGGTCAACTCTCCACATCATCTCATTATCATCCATCCAGTCATTCATCATATCTTTTAATCTCCACCATCCATTTACCATTGCATAAAACAAAGCCTAATCCCTACATGTCAAACTCGAAAATCCCATGCCAAATCCAATCATATTTTATCTTTTTTACTTGCTTTGAGCCCAAGGTACATTGAGACCCAGGCCACCAAAATTCGTGTATACCATGTAGCCCTAATCTTTTGCAACTTAAAATCCCATCCACCCATTTCCAATGAGATCTAATCCAAGCCTTTGATCCATCAACTTAAACCCAGATTAAATCTCCACCCTTCATCCGTTCCTTGAGCTTATAAATATCCCATTAAGACAATGCAAAATTCGAATTTGACCTACAGCTCAAGAGGACCAAAGATTGGAGAACACACCCAGGAGAACAAAAGACACAGTGCTTCATTCAAATTTTACATGTGAGAAATCACTGTAATTTCGATTTTTATGTCTTTTAATTGTTTTTTAATATCTTGTATTTGTAAGGACCCGGAGTTTTAACTCCCTCTTTTATGTAATTTCTTTATCACATAAATGAAATATATGATTTTTGGTCCACATAATGTAAGTCTATAATAAAAGAAATGAGGGAAACTAAATTTCCCTCAGGCGACGTCGATGTGTCGGAAATGCTGAATATTTCTGGACGATGCATCGAATGGGTCGATGTATCAGGGAGAAGAAAGTCAAATTCGTCAACACATTGACAAAATCGATGTGTCTAAGTAGCCAGAACATCTTCAGCAGACGCTCTCTCTACCACCATCCAAACCTTTCATTTTTCCATGCGTGGGCATTCACCATGCCTCTTCCGTTTTCAAGGACTCAATTAAGAGCATAGGGATATCAAGAGAGGAAGATAAAAAGAAGAGAAAACAAAGGAAAAAGAAAGAAAGCAAGAAACGAAAAGGAAAGAAAAACAGAGAGAAGAAAACAGAGAAGGAGAGTGTCTGACCACCTCTCTTGCTCATCCGAGTGCACCCTCTCACTCGTATCTCAACCCTTAACTCGACTGGAAACCTTTTCACCTCCCCACGGACTTCCTCTCTTCTGGAAAAGGAAGGAGAAACAAAGTAAGGGGAAAGAGAAATCGAGCTAGCAAGGTGGGAGAAAAGCAAGGAGAGAAGGGATATCACTCTGCACTCATTATTTGTACACCTACGAATCACTCGAGGTAGGTGAATCTATTGCCTCTTTCAATAAAATAATAATACTAGGGTAATTAGAAGATATGTGTACATGGGTTTGGAAAGAAAGGAACCCAAGAATGATGAACTCATGAGTACAGGGAAGCCATGGATGATGGGCCCACGACTTCTGACTCAACCCAGTCGACATATTGACTTCGTGGATCTGGGGCGAGAATCCAGCGAATAGCAAATGATATGTATGGAACTGAAACCCAGGATGACACATCGCCTTTATCAATGTATCGGTCTAGGTATGACAGAAGTGAAAAATGGAACAAGGGGACGATGAATTGATTCTGGAGCTACCCATTGACAAAATCGATGTGTTGGTCAAGGCATGACTGAACTACAACAGAGATAAGAAAGAATATGTGGACATATCAACCCCATCGATATGCCCATGGATCCCTGACCGATGTATTGACCAAGGCCAACGTGTCAGCCTGAGTAAACTGAAATGAGATTAAAGGAAATGAACCGATTCAAAACCTATGCATCGACTATGTCGATGTATCGGCAGAAGAACACAGTATGAATATATGCATGTACAGATGTATCGAGTGGATCAATACATATAATTGGGAAACAGAGGACGACTTAAGAAATTGATAAATCAAATCAAGAGGATATGTCGACAAACTCAACATATCGACTGTATGAACCATTGGATCGATATATACATATATGATTGTGTCTATATATACATATATGACCAAAAGAGAAACTGCAAAACTTACACTAAAACAGACAGTAACCAAAAGACATTTCGAAATTGTCGTTGTGTCGACTGTGTCCTGTGGAAAAGTATCGACAGTGTCAATATGACGGCCTGAAACTGAGACGATTTAACTAGGTTAATATATCTGTTGTTAAAATCAAATATGAATGGAATCCCTTAGGTGTTGGAAATCATACAGTAGACCTTTAGGTCTGGTTTAGACCTACACCAATTAGACAAGGATTTTATGTGTTAATAATCTACAAATTGTGATTTGAAACATGTACTTGGACAAAAGGTGAAGGATTTTATTATATGTTATATCTTTTAAACGCATAAATATGGATTTATGAGGTTATGATTTTATTATGTACATGGAAACGATTTTCATGAGAAATTATTTGATTTATGATTTTGTCATCATGATTGCACACATTGCCTCATGCATGGTATCATGGGAGGGTTGAAATTAGCAAGCCGAGAAGGAAATGTATGGACTTTGCTTGGTTTCGCATGAGAGTGATTTGTTGTAGCGAGCCAAGAAGGAACTGTTCGGACTTTGCTTGGTCTCGTGTACAATAATTTAAATATGATACTTTGACCCCGCCCTTATGTATAAATCCTGTGGCAATAATTGGGCCAAAGAGATCCGGGTAGGTCTCGAAACCCTGCATAGAGGGAGGAGTCCACAGTGCACCAATAGTCTCGGTTAATTTGTGGATGGGTAACAGTACGTTGGTGGTCGCAGCCTCAAATTCTGTGGACATAAGTAGCCAATATTGAGAATCATTATTTGAAGTGATAGTTATGATCTGATGCATGGAAATGGGTGGGCATATCATTGATGCATGGCACCCATTGCATATCATTTTTATGATTTCTGAGTTATAAGACTTTGGTATTCTCTTATCGTATTTTTAGAAACATGTATTGATCACTACTTGTGATTTTCCTCATTTTTTATTTCTAATATATGTTATTGTGAAATTTCTCACCTAGTGCACTTTGTGATTGGAATTTTCTATTGGGCAAGTTGACTAAACCCGTACATTTTTCCCCTCAGATGTTAATGCAAATCATGACAAAGGAAAAGAGGTTGGGCCTAGCGGTAGCCAAGTCTAATCAAAGGATGGATGCGAAAAGAAGCTTGAATAACTTAGTTAAATTGTTATCTTTTGAGAATAATGTGAATTGTAAAAATGCCTTCTTTTTGGGGAATGTAATATTGTGACCTTGGACAGTTAATATTCTTGTTTTGTCTTTGGCTCATATAATTGTTGTGAATTACCTTGTCTTTGCCTGAATCCTGATTTGCTAGTCATGCAATGTAAATGCTTAAATATTCCACAGGTTATGCTAGCACGTGCAAAATGTAATCGTGGGCTTGTAGCACACATGTGCTAGTTTGGGCCAGTTAAGGGTCGGGTTTTCAGACTCGGACTTGACTCGGGTCGTGACGTCTCTGTCCTTTTTCTATAAAATAAGAAAAAATATTTACTCTGATTTTATAGATGGAAAAAGGGTGGGTCGTTACAGATGGTATCAGATCATGAAAAACAAATAAGGAAAATTCCCTGAGTCAAATTTGAACAAACTAGAATACTCCCGGATGCGAGAATGAAATGAGAGGTCAATGCATCCCCCCAAGTACATGTTGAACTATAAATATAATGTTTTTTTCTCCAAAGGAGATACAAATGAAATACTAGGATCTTTCCCCAATCAAAGTAGAATTATAATTTAGAAGTTTTTCCCCGAGTGGAAGTTAGATGAATAATAACATAGTTTTTGCTCCGACTCTAGTTGGTAGAAGAATGGTATGAAATCTCTCACAATCCGCGGGAAATTAGAGTGATGATTATTGTTTTCCTTGACATAGGAAAATGGCCGCAAGAGGACACCTTCAACGAAAATGTACCAGTCTGGAGAACACTAGCAAGAACAGTGGTAGTACTTCATCCGTGTCACCTGAACTTCAAACTTTTCTGCAAACAACAGTGGGCATCATGGGAGCACCTGACTCAGTGAGTTCCACTAATTCACGACTTTTGACGATGATGAGGGATTTTCAAGAAGAACACCCTCCTCATTTTTACGGTAATGAAGGACCGATGAAGCGAAAAAATGGACGGAGACTACTACTGGCATATTTGAACTTTTAGGAATCACTGAAGACCAAGATAGGATACTCTTGGCTATTTTGTACCTCGTGAACAATGTTGGCCAATGGTGGAGAGTCACTAATGAAAGCCTTGTGGTGGCAGAAGTAACCTAGAAGAGTTTTGAAGATTTATTTTTAGGACACTATCTTCTTGAAATAGGGAGAGAGATTGAGACAAAAGAAGTTCGGAACCTGACACAGATTGGTAAGGTCACTACAAAATCTAATGATTCCGTGAAAAGTAAAAGGAAGTGAAAGGCAAGAATAATTACCAGCCGTGTAAGAGAGCTCGTGCAAGATTTCAAAATTCCTTAACCTCCACGTCTGCAGTACAACCTAACAAAAAGGTGTATACATGTTAACAATGTGGACACGTAGGTCATATAAGGGATGTTGCCCAAAACTCCGCCAGGTACATATATTTTCTCAATGTGGACAGACGGGTCCCCTTGAGAAAGGTTGCCCACAGCTCCATTAACTCCCTACTGCACGAAACTCTGAGAAAATCCCTATGGTACAGTATTATGTGAGCACTACTTCGTGCTATCAATGTGGACAAAAATGCCATATCGTGGGAAGCTACCCACAGCTTCACCAATTACAGGCAGCAAGATTTTCTAATCTCACGTGCTATCAGTGTGGACAGAAAGGCCACATCAAAAGAGATTGTCCACTACTCTGTCAAACACCTCAAGCAATGACTTCTCATCGGCCACCAGAGAGACTCACTCGGTTACAAATGTCTCGGCCTCAAGCTCAGACGGGACGATCACTTACCTTAGCAACTCTGGAAAGATTGTATTCTTTTGTCCCAACGCTGGAAACAATCAATCGCTCAGTAATCCGAGGTATGACAATCTTTAGTAATTCATACAAACTAGCATTAAATGAACATGGAGCTTTGTATTTTTCCTTGTGTTCAAGTGTATGATTTCTGCTATGGATTTGGTCACATCCTCATCATTTAGCTTATTGGTAATACACGTCAAACAATCATTGATCGTGCCTCAAAAGAATAACTTTGGGAGTCACTAGAATGGGATAAGTTACATGAACCATACTAGGTTGATGCACTGTAGATGATAAGACAATGAATAGTCGTGAGCATTGAAGTAGAATACCTTGAAACAAAAGGATTAAATTTTTTCCCTGATACTTTGAACATGGAAATAGATTGGGTCCCAGTAGGGTTGAACATTAGAAATGTTGCATGATGATAATTAAAACCATTCACTTAGCGTTAGAAACAACATTCACCATTGAAAACATTGAAGGGTATTATGTAAAGACCCGTGACATATAAGCTTTAAGATATATTTGATTTTTCTTTTTTATTTATATAGGTTATAAATAAAAAAGGTGGTAGTCGTGTTACGACTTGTAGGTAAATGATGAGGTATTAGTTTTGATAAATACTCAGTGGTGCTTTATTTTATGGAGAATTTAATTTAGTATGTGGGAGGTAATGACACTCCACGTATTAGACTACAATGCGTAGGCCGGATAGATGAGATGTGTAGGGGCACATCGGGTTACCTAAGTATGACTAACGTTCACCGACGACGTCACCTATCAGATCATCGGTGATTGTAACTACAAATGAAGATAATCCTAAAGGGATTGCCAAAAGTATAAATAAAGACATTGAAATAATGTGATGTATCCATAAAGTATCAAGGTCGTAGTTTGACCAAGGTGTATGTCAATGTAGAATCGAGTAAAATCCCTGAGTATGAAATTGAAACGGTATGTCAAACAGGGCATAGAAGTATTTGAAAAGTCATAAGTCGATATGAGAGATTGTGATATGATGGCGTGTGTAGAACTCCAAAGATTGTGTGATGTGAAAGTCACATGTTAAGGATGTATCTGATTACTAGAATGCCGGTTGATAGATTCGTTGGGTTAATTATCCACGTGTTGGATTAGAGTGCTTGGGACCTTATGTACGAACGGGATGGTTGCACTGTGTACCCATGTGTAAAGACAATATGTGTAACACCCCTGCTCTTTTCACCATAATAATCAGACTTTATTTTTTATTTTTTATAATAATAAACAAGTGATCGGGGCGGGATGTCACGACGCAAGTTAAGTTCGGACTACTAACGTCTGACCCTTAACTGGGCAAGCCCATGTGCGTATGCACTAAGTCCATAAGAACTGATCCACACATGGTACAATGAACTTGTTAGTATAAAAACATGCAAATAATATAATCATACATGTTCATCAAAACCTCATAAAAACAATGCTATGTATGTTATGCTCATGTAATGAGTCCCACCCATCACAAATATACATAGCCTCATCTTGACGGGATTCTCATCGTCAAGGTACCCCACAGTGGTCTTTCGAACGCCCAGACGGAGTGTGGCCTCCGAATTCCTCGTGATGGGATTCTCATCATCCAGGTACCCCACACTGGTCTTTCGGACGTCCCGACGGAGTGTGGCCTCCGGTTTCCATAATCACCACCCCATGCCATTCATGAGATATCCATGATGTCATGCCATTTGTAAATACATATTACGATACAAAACTACTTTGAAACATGATAACTTAGCACATAACTCATCAAAATTAATATAAAACATCACATATATGTTGGTTACAAAAAGGTAGGAAACCTACACAAAAGTCACTTAGGTCAACCGTTCTTTTGAACCGTCTCCCATTCACGACTTGTACACTGTTCTAGCAATCCCAATACCTTATTTACATAACAGCAAGTTAAACATAAATCCACTTAATTTCCAACAAAGCCTAAGTTCCAAAAACCACTTTGTGGGGTTCGGCCATACCCCATGGCCGAACCTCACCCACTTTGGTCTCTCTTTTATTTATCCAAATAACCCAATCCTCCAAATGTACCTTGGTAGGGTTCGGCCATACACATGGCCGAACCTTACCACTTTGATTTTGACCCATTTTTCCACTCCTATGATCATTTCATCCATATTTACCATATTGCCACTATACTAACCTTTATCTAATTTTTCTTAAAAATCAATAACCATAACTAATCCACCTTGGTGGGGTTCGGCCATACAACATGACCGAACCTCACCACTTGGTTTGGTCCTTTAAATCATGCTTACATAAATCTTCAATCACATTATTAACTACACACTAAGGCCACCAATGACCATCAGTGGGGTTCGGCCATACTTCATGGCCGAACCTCACCAAACTTGTTTTTGTTCCTCTTTCCATCATCCATGATGGCTGATTATTTACCTATACTAAATCCATAGATTAACATATATAATTCTTAAATCACAGCATATAATTATTACATAATTTCCATCATAAACTTAATCCGATTATCCATCAAAATAGTCCATGGGGTTCGGCCATATACTTAGCCGAACCCTATGGTTCCCTTGAGGTAAACCCTCCAATATTTGTCCATGGTTTTGATCAGCAAATTAGCCACAACATTAACATGGTTCAGCCATGCCATAGCTGCTCCAAAACAGTGAACTTCTCTCCATTTTAAATCCTTTAAAACTTCATTACATAACATGGATTTTATCTCTCAAGCACCCTAAAGATTCACCAAATCTTTTCATGGGGTTCGGCCATCCCAAGTGGCCGAACCCTATGGTCCATGCTTTGCCATTTTTAGACAGCATAATCCTTGATCTAAACCTTTGGTAAATTTGGCCATACCATGGCCGGATCATATTCCCTTAACCAACTTATTTACAAGGGTTCATAGTGCACTTACCAATACGCGACTCCTTCGGTTCTTTGACTCCTTCCTTGGTCCTTTACTTCCTTAGCCTCTCCTTTTTTTTCTTCTTGTTCTTTTGGCCGAGACTGACCTTACTGCAACCTCTTGGAATACTTCAGCCAAGGTATAGATTTGAGAGGGAGAGGAAGAGAACTTTGGTCTTGGATGAGAGTGATAAGCCTTGGTGTCAAACTCCTTTGCTGCATTTTGTCTTGGTGAAAGGATCAATCAAGGACTGATTGGTATGAGATACAATCAGCCAACAACCTTTGTCTTGTGAGATGAAAACCGTCCAAGGGAGAAAGAGAGAGATAGAGAGAGTTGGAGATCCAAGTCTTTTGTTCCAAAAATGGTGGTCGGCCAAGGTGATGGTTTTTGATTAAACCCGTTGTGTAACTCCCATCACCTTAACCAAAATCATTTATGTTACTTGGGGGTTTCATCTATGAAATGAAACTCCCCAAGCCTCCAACGTCTCCCATGCAAGGTCTTGAGTAACCTCCATAAACCCCATTCATCTTCCATCTTGAAGTTTCATCCAACATGTGAAACACCCATGAGCCCCAACGGAATGTATGGGTTTAAAATCTATAACCGCCATTCCTCATTTACTTGCCCTTGTGGGAGTTTGATCCATGAGATGAAACTCCCACCAACCAACAGTTTTGTATTGTCTTAGACCACCAAACCATCCAGCTCCCTTTGATCTTCATCAACACCCCATGTGAGAGTTTCATTTTTAAGATAAAACTCCCCCCTCCAAGTGTGAACCCATCTTGTAACTCCACAAAACGCCACCTTCCATTTATTACCTAACTTGGAGTTTCATGCATGGATGGATGACCTCCCATGCATCCAACGTGTGGACCATCTTACTTGAATTTGAAACACCAGCCCTTCAACCTCACACTCCACTCATTTATAATTTATTTCAAAACCAACTCACTCACCTATAATTTATTTCAACTCAACTCACTCACTTATAATTTATTTCCAACCAACTCACTCATTTAACTCAACTATTTAATTCCATTTTCAAACTCCAATCAGCCCCAACTTAATCAAGCTTGGACTCACTTGATGGTCAACTAAGTCAAACCCGACCCATTGGGTCCAAATTGGCCATTTTGACCCATTTCACAAACTTTGGACCCAATTAGTAATCTTGACCCAATTACCCATTTATTTTATTTCAAACACACAACTCATAGCCATTGAGGCTTAATTGAACAATGGGCCCCACACATACTCATCTACGATCATAACCATGTAATTCATAACTCTAATGGCATTTTCATAAATATTGATATATTGAAAAATCTAGGGTATTATAATACAATCCTCTTTTTAAAATTTTCGTCTTGAAAATCGAACGAAGTGATATTTCAAGATAAATCATACAAACAATTCAGGGTGAGCTGTTCTCATCTCCGATTCTAGTTCCCAAGTAGTTTCCTCAACACCATGTCGATCCCATACCACCTTGGCAAATTGAATCGCTTGGTTCCGCAACACCCTTTGCTCAGTCTCTATTATTCTGACAGGCTTCTCGACATAAGTGACGTCGTTTTGCACATCTATGTCTTTCACATTCAAAACATGAGACGGATCGGGATTATACGTCCTTAGCATCGATATATGAAACACATCGTGTAGAGATGCCAACTGTGAAGGAAGTGCTAACTGATATGCTACATCCCCCATTCTTCTTATGATGGAAAACTGGTCCCACATATCTTGGTGGCAGTTTCCCCTTCTTTCCAAACCTCATGTGCCCCTTTCGTGGCGAGACCTTCAAGAACACCATGTACCCCACTTCAAATTCGAGAAACCTCCTCCTTTTGTCAGCATAGCTCTTTTGCCGATTCTGCGCAGTCAATAAGTGCTGATGAATCAACTGAATCTGTGTTGTAGCCCTCTGTGACTAGCTCGGGTCCAATCAGCGCAGGCTCGCAGGCCTCGGTCCAGCACACTGGTGACCTACATGGTCTTCCATACAAAGCCTCGAATGGAGCCATCTGAAGGCTTGCTTGGTAGCTATTGTTATATGAAAACTCTACCAGTGGCAAATGATCCTCCCATCCACCCTTGAAGTCTAGCATGCACGCCCTCAACATGTCCTCCAGTGTTTGTATTGTCCTTTCCGACTGTCCGTCGGTCTGTGGATGGAAAGCTGTGCTAGTCAGTAGATCGGTCCCCATGGCCGACTACATGCTCTGCCATACCCTGCCGATGAAATGGCCATCTCGATCAGACACTATAGTTCGAGGAATACCATGTAATCTGACGATATCCCGGATGTACTGTTTTCCCAATGTCTTTGACGAATCTGTCATCCTGATGGGTAGAAAGTGGGCCTGACTTGGTCAATCGGTCTACCACAACCCATATTGCATCATTGCCCTTTGATGACTTAGGCAACCCTGTTACAAAATCCATGGAAATGTGCTCCCATTTCCATTCCGGCACTGCTAAGGGTTTGAGTAACCCTGGTGGCTTCTGGTGTTCCGTCTTAACCTGCTGACAAGTTAAGCAGTGTGCCACAAATTCCGCCACATCTCTTTTGAGCCCATGCCACCAGTAATGCCTCAATTAACAACTCCTTTCTGCAGCTTTTTGGCACATATATTCTACCCCTGAATACAAGACCCTGTCCTGGTCACAATTCCCATTCCAGTATGACAACGCCAGTAGACATCTTGGCCCATATCTCCTCCACTTCCGGATCTGCTCGTTGCTCCTGTTCAATCTTTGTAACCATGTTAGACCGTATGATTAAATTGTACATACTCCCATGGTTTGTCATATATAGATTGAACTCTCGAATGGTGCTCAACATCTCCCATTCTGTTCTGATTAGACATGCTACTAATGCATGTGATATGCTGCTGAGAGCATCTGCCACCTTATTTTCCTTACCCGGATGATATCTGAGTGCAAACTCATAATCCGCCAGATATTCCATCCATCTGCGCTGCCTCAGGTTGAGCTCTTTCTGATTAAATAAATACTTCAAACTCTTGTGATCTGAAGAGAATTCAAACTTCTCACCATATAGATAGTGTCTCCAGCTTTTGAGAAGGAAGACCACTGCTGTAACACCCCAATTTCTCAATGAAGTGGAAAATTACGAAAATGCCCCTGAATTATTAAATTAATCATTTTGTGATGTCAAATAAAGAAATAGTAGGGCCCATTTGCTCAAATTAAAATCATATGAGCACATTATGAATGTTAAGTTTGATTGGTTGGGTAATTTACATCAATTGGGTCAAAAATGGCTAAATGGGTCAAATGGCCCAAATGGGACCCATCGGGTCAAAATGGATGATTTGACCATTTTATGAACTTAAATTAAATGAGGTTAGGCTGATTTGATTGGAAATCAAGTGGAGGAAAAATGGGTAGGCCTGACCCATATGTAAAACCAGTTACAAATGACCAAAATGCCCATAATCGGGTCAAGGAGCTAAAGGTGGACCCAACGGGTCGAGTTGACTATGGTTGACCGTGTGGACCCTCAAGGGAGCTAAAATATGAGTTAAATCAGTTGAGTGGGACTGAAGTGAGTTGGAATTAAATCAAGTAGTGAGTCAACACATGTGCATTAAATGAAATGCATTAAGTATGTGAGTTGGGTGAGTTGAGATGGAAATCTAAATAGCCTTGAGTTCAAGTGAGTCAAAAGGGAAATTGAAGGGACTGTAAAATCAGTGAGTTGAGTGGAAATTTGAATAGGTTGGCTGGTCTCAAACCAACCAAAACAAGTCCCACACGTTGGGGACTTGTTTTGGTGAGTTCCATGTTGAATGATAAATGCAAATGATGGGTTTGAGATGAGTTACATGGAAATCTGAATGGTTGCATGGGTAGGTGCCAAGGGGTACCTTGGATGGCACCCAATGCCCATCGATTTTGTTAAGAAGTTATGAGGGAATTGAGAGATCATGGTGGCTGAAATACAAAAGCAATGAACACCAAGGTTAGCCGACTTTTGTCATTACAAACCCAAGTTTTCCCATCTCTTTCTCCCTCTCTCCAGTTCGTGTTCTTGGCTGGAACAGCAGAGGGTTTTGGCACCAATTATTCAAGCTTAAACCAGCAAGGAATTAAGGAAGAAAGGAAGAAATAAAAGGAAGAAGGCAAGGAGCAAAGGCAATAGGAAGAGCTTGGAATTTGGTAAGTGTTTCATGGACTTTTGGATTAATAAAATGGTGTGTATTGGGCCATGGTTATGGCTGAATATACCAAGGTTTTAACCTTGATTAATGGAGGTTTAGAAATGGTAAAGATGACCATTGGATTCGGCCACCATGAAGGGCCGAACCGCATGTAAAAGATTGCTTGGTTTTCATGTTTTGGAAACATGAAAACCATGGGTTTTATGGACTGATTTTTGGGTTTGATTTAAGAATCAAATACATGTTATTGAAAGGATTACAAACCTGTATCTGAATGTCAGAAAAGGCTGAAGTTTTTATGGTCTAAATCAGTGGATTAAAAGATGGAAATGGACCATTGGGTTCGGCCACTTGCATGGCCGAACTCCATGGAAACAAGTGGTTGATGTTGATGGTTTTTGGAAATTAAAACCATATAAAATTGGGACTGTTATTAGATGTTAGTGTTAGTTTTAAAATCATGTTTTAAGAAGGTTAAAACATGAATATGGATGATTGATTCAAACCTAAGATAAATGATTGATTGTTTCAAAACCAAAGGTCATAGTGCTTCGGCCAATGAGCATGGCCGAACCCTATGAAATTGGGTTGGTTTTTAGATGATTTTTTAAAGGGTTGAATTCGGTAATAATATGTTGTTTATTACATGATGATTGGAGGTCTAAAAATAGTGAAAATAATCATTGGGTTCGGCCACCATGGAGGACCGAACTCCATGTAAAATATTGTTGGTTTTCATGTTGTGAAACATGGAAACCATGGACTTTTATGGGCTGTTTGGATGAATTTAATTAGATGGTTTCTAAGAGGTTTAAAGGCAGCAATATGATACTGATATTGCATGTTTAAATAACGCCAAAAGCATGTGTGAAAGATCAAAACATGGACATAGGGTTAGGCCACCTTGAATGGCCGAACCCCATGTAAGTAAGTAATGGGTTTTGGTGAAGTTTAAATGACTGTTTTGGTGGTTGGTTATGTGGCTGAACCATGTGTAATTCATGATTAGGTTAACATCATTAAATCATGAATAATCATGGGAAGTTGAGGGATCAATCAGATCAAGTGAACCCCATGGGTTGCTTTAGGGTTTTTATTTGATTTACATGGAGTAGTGTTGGTAGATAAAATGAGGATTGGAACCAAGTGATTTGAATGGTTGTGAAGGGATTAAGAAATACAAATCGGATTGGTAGGGTTCGGCCAAGTAGTATGGCCGAACCCCACTAAGGTAGATTACTTTGATGAACTTTGAGCAAGATTAGACATTGGTTAGACCAATGGCAAATCTGGGAATTCAAGCCAAATGAAAAGATTGATCAAAGGACTTATAAGATGTTTTAGGTCTCATATGTGAATGGATATGTAAATGAGAGTATGATTTACTTATTGTTGCATAATAAGGTACCAAAAGTTGAACGACGAGAGAGTCGTGACCGGATAAAGCCTAAGAAAGAACGGACGCTGAAGTGATTCTTCAGTAGGTTTCCTACCTACTTGTAACCACAATTTTACCCCTAATTTTCTTATGATACTCTTGTTTTATTGTATGTGTTTCAAATGATATATTATGCATTAACAAATGGCATATAGGCATTGGCATCTCATGCATAGACATGGGATTATGAATGAGGTTCTACAGTGTTGTAATTTATGGGTTACGTCCTTCCTCGGTGGTGCAAGTCACGCCAGGAGGAGTAACATGATGATCATAGTCACATTGGTCTCCTTAGGCGATGAGAGTGCCGCCAGGAGGACTTATACGTGCTATGAATCAGTCAATGATGAAGAGATGAAAGTGTGTTGTAATTTACCTTGTCGGTGCAAGGCACGTCAAGTGATGGCTATGAATGTACATGATGGGGGATGCTCATTGCATGTGCATACTTCATAGCATTGTTTTACCTTGTTTTGATAATCATGTATTATGGATATATATATGCATGTTTTATATGCTAACATGTGGTAGCCCTGATTCGGGAACCTACTGGGTGCGTTGATCTAAAGCCCTAATTCTATCCTCAGAAGAGAATGCAGGTACAAGTAAAGGGAAAAGGAAGGTCGATGACCGGGAGGGGAGCCAAGCCTAAGCACTTGAATGTTGGACTGGACTTCTTTATATTGCTGTCATTTGAACTATATTTTGTTGGACATGTAATAAGTCATTACTTGCTATGGTTTGATTAGGTTAATAACTTTGGACGGATGATTTATGTTAATTAATGGTTGAGACTGTTACTTGATATCTAGTCTTTCTATTCCGCAATTAATCTAGGTTATTCCGCATGTTGATGTTAGTTCCATGTGTGATTCATAATCATGGTCTATTCCATGTATACATGGGTGGCCAGTTAATGTTCAGACTTGGGTAGTCTGAACTTAACTCACGTCGTGACGCCGTCCGCTCTCTTTCGATGTTTTATTATTACTTTTAAAAAAAAAATTAGACTCTGAAATTCTCGGAAAGGGCGGGGCGTTACAACTGCAGCTAATTCCAGATCATGTGTGGGATAGAGGCGTTCATGAATTTTTAATTGTCTTGCACCATAAGCCACCACACGATGACGTTGCATGAGTAAACACCCCAGTCCCTCTCCTGAAGCATCGCATTGTACTTCATAACCTTTGCTTCTTTCCGGCAAAATTAAGATAGGAGCAGTTGTAAGTCTATCTTTCAGCTCCTCGAACCTCCGGTTGCACAGATCTGTCCACTCATATTTGACTCCTTTCTGAGTGAGTCGAGTCAATGGTGATGCTTTTTTGGAGAAGTCCATGATGAACTTCCTGTAAAAACCAGCCAAACCCAGGAAACTACGGATTTCAGTGACATTCTTTGGTGTTTTCCACTCACTCACTACTGCCACCTTAGCCGAATCAACGGCTATACCATCTGATGTTATGACATGCCCCAAGAATTTGACCTCAGACAGCCAAAATTCACGTTTGCTTGCTTTGGCATACAGCTTGTTCTGTCTCAAAGTGTTCAAGACTATCCGTAGGTGCTCAGCATGATCTTCCTTACTTTTGGAAAAGATCAGTATATCGTCAATAAACACAATCACAAACTGGTCCAGGTACGGACGGAAGATCCTGTTCATTAGATCCATGAACATAGTCGGTGCATTGGTGAGTCCAAACGGCATGACTACAAACTCATATAGTCCATACCGTGTCCTGAAGGCTGTTTTCTCTATATCTTCCTCCCTAACCCGGATTTGATGATAACCGGACATCAGATCAATCTTTGAAAAGTGACTAGAACCCCTCAGTTGATCGAATAAATCATCAATCCTGGACAAAGGGTACTTGTTCCGGACAGTTAGCTGATTCAGTTTCTGGTAGTCTACACACATTCGGAGTGAACCGTCTTTCTTCTTCACAAACAACATTGGTGCTCCCCAAGACGATGTGCTGTTTCGGATGCAACCCAGTCTAAGCAATTCATCAATCTGCTTCTTTTGCTCGGACATCTCCACTGGTGCCATCCGATAATGTGGTAAAGACACTGGTGAAGTGCCAGGATATATCATGATCTCAAAATTGAGCTCCCTCATGGGTGGTAAGCCAGGGAGTTCTTTTGGGAACACATCTGTAAATTCTTGCACAATTGCCGGAAGTTCAGTGACTGGTGCTTTGTTTATGATGATATTGTTCAATATCAAATGGTTCAACCCTTCATGCAGTCTGCTCTGCTTGTCTGTAAGAACCACATACTGCTTCCCTTCGGGTGACCAAAATGTCACTCTGCGATGATAACAGTCAATATTGGCTTGAAAACTAGCCAACCAGTCCATGCCGAAGATAATATCGTACTCAGTCATGTTGAGTACCAGATAATTGAACTCAAATCTGAGTCCAGCGAGTTCAGTATTAACTGCCGTGCATATGAGTCCCAAGGACGTGTCTCTCACAGGGGATACAACTGTGAGTGTTGTGGATAGTTTTTGAACTAGAGTACCAGTAGCAGTTATAAATGATGCAGATATAAAGGAGTGTGAAGCTCCAAAATCAAATAGTGCATATGCATAGGAACTACTGACAACAGCCATACCTTGAATTACAGAATGATCCACATCCTCAGGAGGTGCTAGTGTAAACAGACGTCTAGAGCCAGTAGGGTTAGGCTCCCGTCCCGCCTGATTATAAGTCCTGCCTCCCCGGGAGTTAACTGGCCTAGCTGGTGGACGGAAAGATCCTCTGGAATATGAGAGCTTGTTGAGCTTTGGACAATCTCTCTTGAATTGACCTGGTTGATCACAGTGGAAGCAGTTGTTCACCCCTCTGAATGACTGAGTGACCGATGTAGATGGGGAGGGCTGGTTGGGACGAAAGCCCCCTGTGGACCCTGCAGATGGTGTGGGTCTGCTGAAGTTTGGTCGGAACCTCTTGTTGGGCTGGAACCCACCCCTCCCACTTGGAGCTCGGCAGTTGTCAAATCGTACCATCTCATTCAACTCTCGCTTTGCTATAGTGGCCTTGCTGACCACCTCAGCCAGTGTGACTGCCTTGAATATAGTCACTTTGGCCCTGATGTTTGGCCGTAGACCCCTCTCAAACTTCCGTTCCCTGCGGTGCTCTGTATCTACCATAAAAATGCATAGCAGGATAGACTGAGAAATTCCCGGTGATACTCTGCCACTATCATAGAGCCCTGTACCAAGGACAGAAAGACTTGAGTTTGATGCTCTTTCTCCTCCTCCGGGAAGTAGTGTTCCAAAAAGATCGTTGAAAACTCGTCCCAGGTCATGGCCGTCCTCTCCCTTACTGGTACGAGTGCCCGCTGTTTCTCAATTACCTCCCACCATTTACTGGCATCTTCAATTAGCTATGATGTAGCCAGTAGAATCCTATCAGCATGACTCGAGATCTTGAGTAGAGTTAAGATCTGAGTGATCTTGTTCAGCCAATGTTCAGCTCCGACAGCCCCTTCCTTCCCTTTGAAGTAGGGAGGGCGCTGTTACTGGAATTCTCGAACCATACTCCGGTCATTGCCGTCCTTAGAACTTTCACTTCCATACATATGTTGTTGGAGTATAGAAGTCACCACCGCTTGAACTAAGCCATGTAGTTTAGGTGGCACATGTGGTATATGTTCGCCGCTGTTCCCCTCTTCCTCCTTCCGAGATGAACGTTCACTTTTCCCCTTTTCTTGCCGAGAGTGTTGTGATTCTTCCTCATAGTGTGTTTTCTCATGGAAAGATGGCTCCTTCTCAGGTTGACTTACCTCTTTCTCATGTATAGATGGCTCCTTATCATGTACAGATTTCTCATGTTGAGATACTACTTTCTCATGTTGTGTGATTTGTAGCACTTTTTCCTTCCCCGTCTGGTTCTGAGGGATCTTTTTCTTTGGAGCCATTTTTCCTAAGTCATGGAAACATTAACGACTTAGTTTCTTCGTACAGTTTGTATTTTTCACTATATTGGGAAGATTTCCAAATAAGCAAACTTGATTTTCCTTTGTTTTTGGGGGAAATTTCTAAATACCTATTGTTTGTTTTTCTCAATTTGGGGAAAATTGGGGAAGTATATCCTATTTTGCTACATTTGATGGATCAACTATAACGATTGTACTTTTGCTATCTTTCACTGTTGTTCTCAGATTGATTGTTCAGTCTGAGTCTACGAAGTAAATTAATCCGGCCCCCAGTCAATGGACTCCAAAGAGTCGGTCAGTTGGGATTCTTATCTGTCAGTGAAAAGGAGGTTACATATTAAGGAAAGTTTCCATTCTTGGAAGTGGATATTAAAATTAGAAAGTATCTACTTAAAGACCATAAAAGTTATTTATGGAAACCATTCCAAGAATGGAAGGTAAGGGCTGGATTATTGAACCTAATTGAATGAAGGGATTAATTGACAAGAGTGAGGTTCGGCCACAATGTATGGCCAAACCCCACTAGGATTTAGTTTTTGGAAACTTTGTTATTTATGGAATATGATATTCAATCATAGAAGGGTTGGTGTTTAATTATGAAACCTTCTAAATGTGGACCTTAGGTTAAAAATGGAAGGTGGAGTTATTTTTAGAAAACTTTCCAATTATGGAAAGGTAGAGATTATACACCAAAGGGTTCGGCCATGGTGTATGGCCGAACCCCATGGTCTAAAATTCAGGGATTAAAGGTATCTATAATTCAAGGTTAAAGTCTGATTGAGGAAATCAGATTATGAACCTAAGTCATGAGTTAAGTTATGTGTAGTTTTAAATAAAATAAAAGGGTACAATGTATGATAAGAATTGATGAAGAAGAGAATGACAAAAATGTAATTAAGATACCAAAGTAGGAGAACCATGGGTTTGGCCATGATGTATGGCCAAACCCCATGTGTTATGTTTGATGAATTTATTTGATTAGGGAAGTTTTTAAGGTCTAATTATGGGAGATTTAAAGGAAGAAGGAAACCAATGGCAATTTGGTAAATATGAGAGAATGTTGGACATAGTGTTCGGCCATGGTGTATGGCCGAACCCCATGAGTTATTTTATGGTATTATGTATTTTGGAAGCATGAAAGGAAAACTTGGAACCTAAACAAAGAAAAGGGGCTAGGGTTACCAAGAGTGGCATTTTTGTAAATATGTATAAAAAATGGTAAACCATGGGTTCGGCCATGGTGTATGGCCGAACCCCATGGGGTTTTGTTATAGACTTAGAACCTCATAATTAGGTGAGCTTTGGTGTTGATTTATTATTATATCATAAGGTAACGAGATCTCGCAAGCGGTACGCGATCGGTGATCAAATCTTGGACGGAAACGCAAGGACTTGTGAACGGTCTTAGGTAGGATTCCACCTCTTTGAAACCATGGATTATGTACTTCTTTTTATCTTATGCTTTTGATGAAAATGTGTTTCAAAGGATCTGATTTATCATTGAATTTCAAATGCTACTGTTTACCTTGATTTAAATAGCATGGATTGACTATGTTCCAAACGTGATTTTACATGCTAGGTTTTAATTGTATAAAGAGCATGTATTGGATATGTTTTTCAAATGATGATTTTCAATGTTATGTTTATGTTCTAAAATAACATGTGTTTCATTGGCATCTCATGCATGGCATGGGGTGAAGGATTTATAACCGGAGGGGTCACACTCCGTCGGGGCGTCCGAAAAACCTATTTGCAACACCTTGATGTGATTTCCATCAAGAAGATTTCCAGAGGGTCCACACTCCGTCGGGGCGACCTGAAAGACCTATGTGGTAGGCACATTTATGTATAGGTGATGGGTGGGACTCATTGCATATTTGTCATCACTTGCATGGCATGGATTTATAGGGTTTTGATATCACTATGTTATATGATATGTTTTGTACTAACCATGTGTTAGCCGTAACTGGAATACCTACTGGGCACGTTGTACTAACGCCCTACTTTTACCCTGTAGTTGGTGATACAGGTAATCAGGGAAACAATGAACCTAAGGCGGACCAGGCATAGGAGCTTGGAAGATATAGTTTTTATATGCTTTTGAAATAAATTACTCATGAACTTGTATTTGAGTATTTGGATTCCGAAATGTAAAACTTAGACGGTTGAATTTTTTGGTTTGATGATTATGACGTACTTTGCTATCTGAATGGATTAGGAACTTGGTTCTAATATAATTCCGCATATTGATGATTATGATTCCGCAGTTGTATGATTTTATTCCGCAAGTCGGTATGGCCATGTGTGAACCATTTTATTGGACTGAGTCCATACACACATAGGGTTGGCCAGTTAAGGGTCGGACTTTGGAAGTTCGGACTTAGCTCGCATCGTGACGTCTCGCGCTCTATCACTCTACTCTGTTATATATATATATATATACACTGAATTTATGGGAACAAGCGAGTGAAAAAGGGCAGGGCGTTACAGAGAGCTTGTATGTTACATTTCCAGGGTAGCTGGGAGGATCACCTTCCACTAGTGAAATTTTCCTACAACAGTTATCAGGCTAGTCTCCAGATAGATCCAATTGAAGCAATGTATGATCGACCATGCAGATCACCAGTTTATTGGATTGAGGCAGGTGAAGCTGCACTCATTGGACTAGATTTGGTCGCAAAAACAACAGAGCAGATCAAAGTCATTTGACAACATCTGTTGACTACTCATAGCCGACAAAAGAGCTATGTTGATAAGAGAAGAATGCCTTTACAAATGAAGTAGGAGACTTCGTATTTTTAAATGTCTCACCAAGAAAAGGCCAGATGAGATTCTGAAGGAAAGGGAAGCTGACGCCGAGGTTTATAGGATCATTCTCAATCCTTGATAAGATTGGCGAGGCTGTATATCGCATAGCACTTCCTTCACATTTATCAAACACGCATAATGTATTTCATGTTTCAATGTTACGAAAATACATTCCTGATCCATCGCATGTTTTGGATGCACAAGAGTTGGGTCTTCAAAGCGATGTAACTTACATCGAAAGACCCACCAAGATCATAGGTGCATAACAGAAGGTATTAAGGAACAAGGTAATTCCTTTCATCAAAGTGGTGGGGGAGACACAAGGAAATGAAGAACCAACTTAGGAAATGGAAAGAGATGAGGGTCTCTCACCTTGAATTGTTTGGGTAGATTTTGTTTTCTTTTGGAAGCCAACCTTCGTCTAATTTTTGGGACGAAAATTTCAAAATGTTGCAGTATTGTAAGGACCCGGAGTTTTAACTCCCTCTTTTATGTAAATTCTTTATCATATAAATGAAATATAGGATTTTTGGTCCAAATAATGTAAGTATATATTAAAATAAATGAGGGAAACTAAATTTCCCTCAGGCAACACATCGACATGGTTGATGTGTCGGAAAGGCTGAATACTTCTGGACGATGCATCGACTAGGTCTATGTATCGGGGAGAAGAAATCAAATTCGTCAACACATCAACAAAGTCAATGTGTCTAAGTAGCCCGAATGTTTTCAGCAAACGCTCTGTCTACCACCGTCCAAACCTTTCGTTTTTCCATGCATGGGCATTAACCATGCCTCTTCCGTTTTCAAGGACTCAATTAAGAGTCTAGGGATATCAAGAGAGGAAGATAAAAAGAAGAGAAAACAAAGGAAAAAGAAAGAAAGAAAGAAAAGAAAATGAGAGAAAAATAGATAAGGAGAGTGTACGACCACCTCTCTTGCTCATCCGAGTGCACCCTCTCACTCATATCTCAACCCTTTACTCGATTGGAAACCCTTTGTGTAACACCCCGGATTTTCAATTTATTATTTTATATGAAAGTTATCCATTTTAATTGTGAATTTTAGATTGGATCTTACATGGATAAAGAATTGGGCCATGACCCAATTAGGACCCAATTGATTGTGGAATTGGTTTTATTAAAATTAAATGGGGTTGAATTAATTTAGTGATACATTTATCTAAATTTAAATAAAAGATTGCATGGCCAAATTTTAGATGTAAAAATCTAGGATTATGCGCATGAATGATATGCATATCTTTGATATGCTAGAAAATTTAAAGAGGGACTTTTCTAATGAAATTAGATTTGCATATTTTAAGAAAATGTCCAAGTTTAAATAAGATTGTGCATGGCCGTGTATAGAGATATTTCTTATCTACATTATGCGTATGAGATAATTAAAGAAGGGAGCAAGGGCGCATAGCACATTCTAAATAGGGATTAAGGAAGGATTTTAATTAAGGAGAGCAAGGGGGTGCACAGCATCACCAATTTAATAAAGGGAGGGGCGCATAGCACTTTCCACTTTTAGATAAAAGGAGACTTTATATAAGGAGATAAACCCTTAGGCCGATTTTTCTCTCTTAATCTCTCACTCACGGTAAGAACAAGAGGAAGAAATGGCAGCAACAAGAAGGTGATCACGGCTTGAGAAAGATCAAGAAGAAGAAGAAAGAGGCTAAGGAAAGAAGAAAGATTGGAAGAGCAAGAACCGGTTAGGATCTTATTTGATAAATATGTTTTGAAATAAAGAACCATAGGGTTCGGCCGTGGTGTGTGGCCGAACCCCATGGAAGAAGATTGGGTGATGTTTTGATGATTTTAATGGAAAGAAAGAATCATAGGGTTCGGCCATAGTGCATGGCCGAACCCCATGGAAAGATTTGATATATTTTATTGGGTTATTAAGAATGAAAACCATGGAGATTGTTAAATAAGTATTGGGTGTTAATGATATGTGGATTTGAGGGGATTAAATGGAAGATCCATGATTGTTAATTTTAAAGAGAGGATCTTGAACCATAGGGTTCAGCCATGGTGTATGGCCGAACCCCATGGAGTTGTGTAGGTATTATTGATGAATTTTAATGAACTAATTTAATGATCAAGATCATGAACCATAGGGTTCGGCCATGGTGAATGGTCGAACCCCATGGGGTTGTTTTGGAATGGAAGATGATTTTTTGTTGCTAAAGTTGGAAAGCATCCAATTATGGAAAGATGGTTTCTAATTTTGGAAACTATCTAATAATGGAAAGGTGGAGATTATCTTGGAAACATTCTATTTATGGAAGGAGGTTGCTAAAATTAGAAGCTACCTAATTATGGGCCTTAGATTAAAATGGACGGTGGAGTTTAATTATGGAAACCTTCCAATTATGGAAAGGTGGAGTTTATTTATGGAAACCTTCTAATAATGGATGGTGGAGTTTAATTATGGAAACCTTCCAATTATGGAAAGGTGGAAATTATTTATGGAAACTTAGGCATCATGGGTTCGGCCATGTGTATGGCCGAACCCCATGAATCAAATTTATGGTTTATGTTTAATGAGTTATGATTTTTAATGTTTGTAAGGATCGGATTATTGGTTAGGTAAGCCATGGATGGCAAAGTTGTAATTACATGCCAAAGTGGAGGATCATGGGTTCGACCATGGTGTATGGCCGAACCCTATGAGGTTATTTTATGGACATGATTGGTTAATGAATTAATACAGGGTCTAATTATGATAGATTTAAATGAATGAGGGAATCAATGGTAATCTTGTAAATATATGGAAATATTGGACATAGGGTTCGGCCATGGTGTATGGCCGAACCCCATGAATTATTTATGGGACTATGTGTTTGGATTAAAAGAAATATGTATGGATTATTTGGAACCTAAGCAAGGAAAAAGGACTATGGTTATGAACAATGGCATAATTGTAATTAACTAAAGATTAGACCATGGCCGAACCCCATGGGTTCGGCCATACACCATGGCCGAACCCCATGGGGATTGGTTTATGGACTTAAAAGTTGTAAATCAAGTGAGACTTGGTTTTGATTGGTTATTATATTATAAGGAAACGGGATCTCGCAAGCGGTGCTTGATCGGTGAACGATTCTTAGACCAAAGTGCAAGGACTTGTGAACGGTCTTTGGTAGGATTCTACCTCTTTGAAACCATGGTTTATGTACTTTGTGTTTATCTTATTTTTTATGAAATTATGTTTCAAAGGATATGCTTTATATTGAATTTCAAATGCTATGTTTTAATTGTATAAATAGCATGTGTTGATTATGTTTCAAAAGGTGATTTTAAGTGCTATGTTTATGTTATTAAAATAGCATGTGTTTCATTGGCATTTCATGCATGGCATGGGGTGGAGGATTTGTAACTGGAGGGGTCACACTCCGTCAGGGCGTCTGAAAAACCTATGTGCGGTATCTTGATGTGATTTTCTATCAAGAAGATTCCAGAGGGTCCACACTCCATCTGGGCGTCCGAAAGACCTATGTGGTGGGTATTTTATGTACATGTGATGGGTGAGAGTCATTGCATTTGTCATCATTGCATGGCATGGTTTTACATGGTTTTATATATTATGTTATAATATATGTTTTGTACTAACCATGTGTTAGCCGTGTAACGCCCCGCCCTTTTTCACCCGTTTTCCGAAAATCAGAGTCGATTTTTTTTTTTTTTGGAAATAGAAGAGTGAGAGAGGGCGCGGACGCCACGACGCGAGTTAAGTCCGAGCTTCTGAAGCCCGACCCTTAATTGGCCAACCCCACGCGTGCGCGGAACTAAGTCCACGAGAATGGTTCACGCGTGGGAAGTAAGCTCGCGGATTATAGTTATTGCGGAACATGATAATAGAGTCTATCCTACCGGTTTTTAGATAGAAGGGAAGATATAACATTGAATTTACCAAAATGCCCCTATGTTCATGATTTCATCACAAAATGTATTGTGCATAAGTAACGTCCAAACCATCGCAGAAATGTAAATTTATACAACCCGACAAGCTAAGTTACTTTAAAATTACATCTCCAAAATTTAAACATAATATAAACTAGGACTGCGCTTTCCAAGCTCCTAAGCTTGGCCTCCGGTATTTCCACCGCTTCCTGCCTCTCCTGCGTCATCAGCTAGGGTAGAAGTAGGGCGTTAGTCAACGCGCCCAGTAGGACTCCGAGTAGGGCTAGCACATGGATTAGTGATACACACATATCGATAACATAAAATACAACAAAATAAGTATGTGATGAATGCTATGTCATGGGTGCTTATGTCATGTGTCCCACCCATTATCCGTATGATCATACAATATCCTGTTCCCCATGTTTGCTTCTCGGTCGCCCCGACGGAGCATGGACTCCGGTTATAGCCCTCAGGCTATCCCCATGTCTGATTCTCGGTCGCCCCGACGGAGCATGGACTCCGGTTATAACCCTCAGGCAATCCCCATGTCTGATTCTCGGTCGCCCCGACGGAGCATGGACTCCGGTTTATTTATTTTTTTCTGCCCATGCCATGCATGAGATGTAGTGCATTATGCTATGTAATATATATGTATCCCATATACTTGACATATCATACATAGTCATATAATGCATAATATTAAAATATAAACCATATGCTTCATAATTTAAAATTCATCATAAGATAAATCATACTCATAAATCCATCATAAGCCAAATCAAAATAATTTAAAACACCATCACATATCCATCGCTTACAAAGAGGTAGGAATCCTACCGAATACCGTGTCGCGTTCCGTTATGCTTCCCGTTCGATAATCCGGTCGCCGATCGCGTACCGTTTGCGACGCCCGATACCTTATTACATTTACCGAATTAGTCCATACATCGTCCATGATTAAGTCCCTAACTTAGCCCATTATCCATTGGTTCTAGACTCATACATAGATCCAATTTTGGCCAAATTTAAAATTCCGATTTGCGAGCCTAAAACGCAGCAACTAATCGCTTTACTTAACCATTCATAATATTTCCATTTTCATGTCCAACCCCCATAGGGTTTGGCCATGTACCATGGTCCTTCAATGTGGCCACAAATTACGGTTTTGCCACTCTCCTTCCATGGTAAATCATCCATTCATTTATGTGCATTCTAAGTCCAAGATTCATTCATACTTAGGTCCATTCAATCATGACCTTACATCATAAAATCAGCCACCTAATATTTAATTTTGAAAAATAATTACTCCCACACCTAATTCCACATTTTGGCCTAAGGTGTGGCCCACATATCATTTTTATAAATCCATCAAAATCTAGTATTCTTCTACATTATTTTCCATTTATTAAAGCCACTAATCACTACCCTAAGGTTCACCTTTATGGATACCATTTTCAAAGACTAAGTTTTGTCCCAAAATAATCCAATTTAAAATCACAAAAACTTAAATCATTTTGGCCCTTTAAATCAAACTCCTAAGCATTGATACATGCATTTAACCTTAGCCTAAAATTGATCAAAATTTGGGTCATGGGTTCGGCCATACACCATGGCCGAACCCATGATGTTTCTTTCCCCATTTTTCTTGGTTTCAATTACCCATTTAAACATACCTCCAATGAAAATTAAATCATCCATTTAAATCACCAACATCACATATCATACTTGAACCATCCATACAATCCATCCATTTTTCTTAACCATTTTCAATACTTTTCCATCATAAAAAAAATTACCATATACCATACTTACCCATCTATTCAAATTCCCATTCCTCCACATTATTTTCCATGTCTAAAAATCCCATACCATTACCATAGGGTTCGGCCATGTACCATGGCCGAACCCATGGTTCATGGCCCACCTTTCTTAGAACCATTTAAGACCAAAGTTCTATGAATATTTGTCCATGATTTTTCTTTGTTAAAAAAATTCCATTTAAAATCAATAATATCATTCATTTGGTCCATTTAAACTTATATCATACACTTTGGGAATCCATTTGCAACTATTATTTCCTCCATAAATTTCTACCCTTTTTCATCCATTAAAATTACTATTTCTCACCAACTTTAAGATCTTCATAAAACCATTAATTTTTTGTCCCAAAAATAATCCATTTTAAAATCACTAAATCATCACCATTTTCATTCCATCTAAACATCACATTCTATACTCAATAAGTCCATTTTATCATAGATCATTCTCCACCATTTTAGACCTTCAACCCTAATTAAAAATCATCCAACATTGGCCATGGGGTTCGGCCATGCTACATGGCCGAACCTTATGGCCCATTACTCCATTAAAATCCCATTTTCCTATGCTTAATAAAGACTCAAAATTCCATTTTTCCATTTCCTCTTTTCTTAAATCCATTCCTCCATTTTTATCCATTTCTTAGCCTTCCATTTGATGGATTTTAGATCCATGTCCCACAACATTTTTGGCCATGTTTAGTCTAAGAATGGATTCCATATTTTATCTTTAAAAATATAAACTCTTGTTTAAGAAATTCTTACCGCACCGACGACTCCTCCGGTCCTTCTTTCTTCTTTGTTTTCCTTAGCCCCTTTCTCCTTCTTTCTCTTCTTGATGATCGGCTAGATGAGCTTGATCAATGGTGGGACATGCTTGGATTGGCTAAGATAGTGTTAGGTTTAGAGAGAGGGGAAGAGGGGGAGATGATGAAGAATGGTAATTCTTGATCTTCAAGAGTTGAATCCAAGATTCCACCTCTTTTCTTCTCTTCTTCTCTTCTTTTTTTCTTCTAAGTTTTCTTCACTTTCTCCTTGCAAGGTGAAAAACGAATTTCCTTGTGTGTGTGGAGGGCTAGAGTCAAATGGGTAGTTTGAAATGAGATGGAGGTGGTTGGAGTGGTCTTCACTCAAGCATTAACTTTCTCACCAACCAAGCATGGGTTGCCTTGACTTTGGTGGTGGTGGTTGAGATCCAACCACCATTCAAGCCCATGGTTTTAATTTGTGTTTTCTTGAGGTGGTTTGTGTTTGTAGGAGTGGTTTTGACCACTTAACCATTTGACCATTTTAATCTTAGGTTGATTAATTTAGATCACCTTGATCCCTTGATTAATTTAATTAATCACTTTCTATTTAATTTAATCCCATTAATTTCCCTCTTTGATCCACCCATGGTTGACTAAGTCAACCATGGTGGTCGGCCCCACTACTCTTGGGTCCACACGCCACCTCAATGGGTGAGGTGGAGGTGGGCCCCATTGGCCATGTTACCTTGGTCCATTTATCACCTAACTTAGGTGATTTAAATTTTATTAAATGTATCCCTCTTATTGGATCACCATTGGGCCCATGGCCCAATTAAATTTTTGTCTTACCTATTTATCTTAGGGCTTACCTACCTTGGCCCATTGGGTCCCATATGGCTCTTTGACCCAAATTGACCATCTTTGACCCGATTACTTACGATTGACCAATTACATGTATTAATTCCAATTCATGGTTTATTGGGTAAACATTGGGCCCATGGCCCAATTTAAATTCCCTCCTTACCTTAGGCTTACCTCAATTGGGTCCATTGGGTCCCAAATAAGTATTGGGCCCAATTTGACCATCCTTGACCCGATTAGTCCTCATTGACCCATTGAATGGATTTCATCAAATTTGTGGCCCAATTGGCCATTCTTGGACCCTTGTCCCAACTTTTGATCCATTTGGTATTCCATCATGTCAAAATTCAATTTAAAATCAATAAATGCCAATATATATATTTATCAAAAATTCGGGTTATTACAAGCCGTAACTGGAATACCTACTAGGCGCGTTGTTCTAACACCCTACTTCCACCCTAGTTGATGATACAGGAAATCAGGGGAACGATGAACGCAAGACGGGCCAGGCATAGGAGCTTGGATGATTTATTCTATATGTTTGAATAAAAGCTACTCATGGACTTGTATTTGAGTATCTAGATTTCGGGATGTAATAACATAGATGGTCGGATGTTTATTTTGATAATTATGGTATTTGAATGATAATTAAGGACTTGACGTACTTTGCTATCTGAATGGAATAGAACTTGGTTCTATTATGTCTCCGCAAATTGATGTTATGATTCCGTAGATTATGATTTCATTTCCGTAAGTTGATATATCTGTGTGTGAACCATTTTTCATGGACTTGGTCCATGCACACATAGGGTTGGCCAGTTAAGGGTCAGACTTTGGAAGTTCGGATTTAGCTCATGTCGTGACGTCCCGCGCTCTATCACTCTACTCTGTTATAAAAAAAAAAAAAATAGACTCTGAATTTACGGGAAAAAGAGAGTGAAAAAAGGCGGGGCATTAAACTTTGACCTCCCCATGGACTTTCTCTGTTCTAGAAAAGGAAGGAGAAACAAAGCAAGGGGAAAGAGAAATCGAGCTAGCAACATGGGAGGAAAGCAAGGAGAAAAGGGATATCACTCTGCACTCATTTCGGGTACACCTATGAATCAGTCAAGGTCGGTGAATCTAATGCTACTTTCAATAAAATAATAACACTAGGGTAATTAGAAAATATGTGTGCATGGGTTTGGAAAGAAAAGAACCCAAGAATGATGAACTCATAAGTAAAGGGAAGCCATGGATGATGGGTCCAAGACTTCTTACTCAACCTAGTCGCAAATATCGACTTCGTTGATGTGTAGTCTGGGGCGAGAATCCAGCAAACAGAAAATGATAATTATGGAACTGAAACCCAGGACGACACATCGCCTTTGTCGATGTATCGGCCTGGGTATGACAGAAATGAAAAATGGAACAAGGGGACGATGAATTGATTCCGGAGCTAACCATCGACAAAATCGATGTGTTGGTCTAGCATGCCTGAACTACAAAAGAGATAAGAAGGAATCTATGGACATATCGACCCTGTCGAAATGCCCATGGATCCTTGACTGATGTATCGACCAACGCCAATATATCGGCCTGAGTAAACTAAAATGAGATTAAAGGAAATGTACTGATTCAAAACCTATGCATCTACTATGTCGATGTATCGTCAGAAAAACATAGTATGAATATTTGCATGTATAGATGTATCGAGTGGATAGATACATATAATCGGGAAACAGAGGACGACTTAAAAATTGTTAAATCGAATCAGGAAGATATGTCGACAAACTCGACATATCGGCTGCATGAACCATTGGATATATCGACTGTGTCGATATATACATATATGACCAGAAGAGAAACTAAAAAACTTACACTAAAACAAATAGAAACCATAAGAAATTTCGAGATTGTCGATGTGTCGACTATGTCCAGGGCAATGTATTGACAGTGTCAATATGTCGGCCTGAAACTGAGGCGATTTAACAAGGTTAATATATCTGTTGTTAAAATCAAATATGAAGGGAATCTTTTAGATCTTGGAAATCATACATTAGACCTTTAGGTCTGGTTTAGACCTACACCTATTAGACAATGATTTTATGTGTTAATAATCTATGAATTGTGATTTTAAACATGTACATGGACAAAAGGAATCGAGGGTAATTCCAACGCCATTCGAACGAACGTTGAGTTTTCCTTTGGTTGATCACTTTTGATCAGGTACAAGTTCCTACTTTATTGAAGCACAATGAGGTGAATGATTTTATTATATGTTATATCTTTTAAAAGCATAAATATGGATCTTGATGAGAAATTATTTGATTTATGATTTTGTCATCACGATCGCACACATTACCTCATGCATGGTTGCATGGGAGGGTTGACATTAGCAAGCCAAGAAGGAAATGTCTGGACTTTGCTTGGTTTCGTATGAGAGTGATTTGCAGTATCGAGCCAAGAGAGTTGGTCGGACCTTGCTTGGTCTCTTGTATAATAAGTCAAATATTAGACTTTGGCCCCGTCCTTGTGTATAAATCCTACGGTAATAATTGGGCCAAAGAGCTCCTGGGTAGGTCCTGAAACCCTGTGCAAAGGGAGGAGTCCACACTCCACCTATAGCCTCAGTTAATTTGTGGATGGGTAACAGAACCCTGGTGGTCGCGGCCTCAAATGCTGTGGACATAAATGTATAATTTTGAGAATCATTATTTGAAGTGATAGTTATGATTTGATGCATCCATGGCATATCATTTTTATAATTTCAGAGTTATAAGACTTTGATATTCTTTTATTGTATTTTGAGAAACATGTATTGATCATTACCTGTGATTTTCCTCATTTGTTATTTGTAATATACGTTATGATGATATTTCACACCTAGTGCAATTTGTGATCTGAATTTCCAACTGGGCAAGTTGTCTGAGCCCATACCCTTTTTCCCTCAGATTTTAATGCAGATCATATCAAAGGAAAAGAGGTTGGGCCTAGCGGTGGCCAAGTTTGATCAAAAGATGGATTCGAAAAAAAACTCGAATAGCTTAGTTAAATTTTTATCTGTTGAGAATAATGTCAATTGTAAGAAGGTCTTCTTTTTGGGGAATGTAATATTGTGACCTTGGACAGTTACTATTCTTGTTTTGTCTTTGACTCATATAATAGTTGGGAATTACCTTGTCTTTGCTTAATTGTGATTTGCCAGTCATACAAATGCTTAAATATTTCGCAGGTTATGCTAGCACGTGCAAAATGTAATCGCGGGTTTGTACCACGCATGTGCTAGGTTGGGCCTGTCAAGGGTTGGGTTTTCGGACACGGACTTGACTTGCATTGTTACGTCTCCGTCCTTTTTCAATAAAAAAAATAATTATTTACTCAGATTTTATAGATGGAAAAAGGGCTAGTCGTTACAATATTAAATTCTTCCATGAAATAAATAAGAGATGAGCTTTTAGAATCTTGGAAAGTCCGATTATTCTGATTTCTTTTTATGATCTCTTTTGATTTAATTTTAAATTGACATTCTTTTTGTAATTAAAGGACTTAGGTTGTAACTGTTGAATCTAAGCATTATAATTTAATTAGATTAAAGATTATGAATTTTAATTGAATGGTGTAACTTGATTTTTGAATTCTTGCGTTGAATTTCAGATCTAGATCTCTTATTTGTTTATTTATTTTGGGTAATGAGAGAAGAATTCCATGACCACCTTTAAATTATGTCTTGTTTTATTTTATCATTCATTTCTCTTGTCAATTTATTTCCGTTATTTACTCTATTTAGTTATGTCATGTAATTTTTCTGTTTGTTGTTTAGTTTATTTTTAATGTTCTCTCTGTTGTGTATCTATTTACTTTGTTATTTATTGATTTTTAATTCATGTATTCTACTTGTTTAGTTTTTATTTTAATTTCATTGTACAGTTTGTTATATAATTATTCATTGTTCTTGATTTATTTATTCATGTATCAAATTAATCTCTCTCTCCAAAATATTCTTTAACTAGGATTGAAAATATAGTATTCTAATCTTGAACTTTGCAATTTTAATTAAAAATGAGATTACATATTCATGATTCACTGATTTAAAAATAAAATGGATTGATTTGATGAGATTCACAAACGAAATAAAAAATGCAGTTCACTTGGTTTTCCAAATAAAATATGTTTTCTTTGCTATTTTCAAATCTAGGTTTAATTCTGTTAGTTCCTCGGCTTGGCCAAGCCCCTATATTTGTAAATTCCATGACTCGGAAAGAAGCACTTGCTGGAAGATTGAAGACCCAAGATGATCAAGAGTAAAGATCATGCTCCACGGGATTGAAGCTCATCGTTATGGCAATCACTAAACATGTAAAATGGCCATAGATGACTTTAGGTGGTACCAACATCGTTGAAACGACCCCTCGTGGTCAACGACTCCTCAATCAAGATCTTGAGTTCTAAAGCTCTGAACTCATGTGGACTCTCGAAGAAATAGATATATCAGCAATCAAAGACCGAATCGAGAGTACAAGGACCGACCCATCGGTAATGGGCCACAGGTCGTTCTGGGTTACAGGTTTCTAAGTTGAAACTACTGTCAAACATGTTTTTCCACAAGAACGAGCCTCTTGCATGGACCAACCCCTCGGTACCATAAGTGTCGACCCATCGGCGACAACGACATGTCGACTGGGAAAGAATATGACTGTTGGGAGTGCACTTAATTCACAACGGTCGGAACTGTAACGGTAACATTTCTAGTCACTGATCCCTCGGTGCAACCGACCTGTCATGAGATTACTGTTACTTCAATTGGTTACCTTTGCTATATAAACCAACCTTTTTGCAACCAGTTGGTATCCTTCGGACGGATCAGTTGGACCCTCATCTTCACCAGTGACCTTTAACAAGGGCCAACAGAAAGATCATTCTCTCTCTTGTGCTTACACTAAGGGAATCAAATGCAATCAATCAAATGGATTGAGTTGTGAGAGAGAGTTGGATTATCACATGGGCGATGATGTGGTACGCCACATGAAGGAGGTGGCCCAATGCTACACATAGAGACTTAAGGGTAATTATGGAATAAGAAAAATAGCCCACCACTTGATTTGACTGTCACATACGGCAGAATTTTGTTCTATTTCTCACGTACGCACGGCAAAACCCACTCCCCTATCGAATGTGTACGACACTGACCCACTTCGCTCCCATCCGAATGGTACTCTCTATCTAACACTTTCATCCGCACGGCATCACCCTATTCTTCTCCACTCTTCACTGAGATCTATACTTCTCCTCCCACTCTATTACACGGTTTTCATCTCTTTCACTGCCTCCCTCAAGCAAGGAAGGAGTCAGGAAGAAGGGAAGGAATCAGGAACAATGAAAGGGGAATAGATTTCGAAAAGCTTTACTTACAGTAAGTACCCATCTCTAGAATTAGGATTTGTATTTAATTTTAAGTTTAAAATGATTTAGAACCCACCATGAACCTGGGTTTAGGGAATAAGATATGGAAATTTGGTAAGTTTCGGATCTTTCCCCAATTCACGAAATCAACCCCTAAGAATGTGATAAATCACATAGGGAATATATTTAAAGGGTTAGGTTGTGAAAACAGGACGAATAAACCACCTGTATGTGATTTTCGAGTTCAAGGAACTCGGTTCGCACATGCAGCAATCTACAGGATTTTGCAGATTGACTGTGTAATACCCTGACCCGAATTAGGCTAAATCAATATGATGAATCATATTTTAACCTTTTAATAAAAAAGACTATGGTTAGGGCTTTATGAAAAGCCCAGGTTTGGCCCAATCAGAGCCTGAAAGCTCGATAATCCAACTCATCTATTTGGAAGGGCAAAATGGTAATTTACCATTTATCGATGTCGTTTTTACTATTTATCTAAATATTTGATTATTGTTGAGTAATATTGATTTCTTTAATTAATGATTTTAAATTCTAAAATTTATAAGTATATTATTATATTATTTTCAGAAAATGTTATTAAAAACTAGCCGAAACGATCCCAAAAATGAAGAAATAATTTTTATTAAACCATTTTAGAAATGAGAAAACTTTAAGAGAAATATGTGTTTTAGACATTATTATAACTCACTGTTTTATGATTTCAAATTTTTTAAATAAAAGTTTTAAACCCTTTTAATAAATACAGTTGAATTAAGTAAATAGTAATAAAATGTGAATTTTGTTTAAATCTATAGATTTTGATAAAATATAAATCTCCAAAAATATATGATGAGTAGAGTTTATAAAACCCAATATTTTTGTTAAGTTGGATTAATTCAATTAAGTTAAATAAATCATGTAATTAGTTAAAATTTAAAATAAGATGAAAATTGACTCATTTGTAAAATCTACTGAAGGACTAATTTGCAAATTTTGCAAATGTTAGAGCACCGACGTGGCCGGAAGCTGCTGCTTCATCATCGCCGACTCATGCAAGCTACGGACGTAGCTTGTAGATGTAGTGTCCTCCCCCTGGCCTTGCTGGAGGGTCTACTACCCTACCTAGCCATGACTATAAATCCTGTCACCCTCTCCACCTGGAATCACCCAGTCTTAGAAAAGAAACTACCCTTCCTCTGTTTTCAAAAAAATTTACCGTAAGCTTTGAATTGGAAGATTTTGGAAGTTACTAAATTTCTACCCAGAAGCGAAAGCGAAGGTAACTATTGTGTTCGTTTTCAAATTCTAGTTAGTTTAGGATCAAACAAAAGTAAAATTGGTTAAGATTTGAGTGTCAAAACTGATTTTGAAGTTTAATGGAAAACTTGAAATTTCTTGTATTATGCTGGCTTTCTTGTTAAAATCGGACGTTTTAAATCAATATAAAAGTTTTAATTGCTTCCCTTTATAAAGAGGACTCATCTAAGAATTCATCTAACCTGTTTGATATGAAAAACGGATCTGGAAACCCACTGTTTTGGGATTCGTAAATCACACAGTTGTTTCCCGTCACTGCTCTGTTGCTAGTGACAAAGGAAGAAGACGACTTTCGGAAGTTCCGAAGGTAACATTTCGGAAGTTCTGAACTTTGGTTTGGGGTTCCGAAGTGACCAGAGGTCAAATGTTCTTTCTGCTTATTGCTGTTCAGACAGAGATGTTCCGAGATTGTTCGGAAGTTCAAAGAATACCTCGGCGAGTTCCGAGATACACAGACCCACTAGTTTTCTATTTTTCTGTTTTTCTGTTTGGAAGAACTTTCGGATGTTCCGAGACTGAACCTCAGAAGTTCCGAAGGTTCTTTAAGCCTAGTGTTTTAGGCAGTGGCTCGAAAGGTCCGAAGCCATAGTACCTGGTTCCTAGGCATGTTCCGAAGAACCCAGATCAGGTTTTTGAAACTTAGTTTAAATTAGGATTTCATGTTTTAGATCTTAGGTTTTAATGTGATGTTTATGCTATTTTATTTAAAAGTGATACTAAACCCCTCTTATTTGATACTATCTTATATACATATATAATATGTATTCACTTCCAGACCGATACTCTCTATCTGTGGCTGATTCAGCCTGATAGCTATCAATAGCTGAGCGATTAACTTCGCCGCTGGGTAGAAAAGAAAGGTTCGGGCACTGAGTGTCCTTTAGCCTAACTCGCTATATGAATAGTGGCCTGAGCATCTTATATCTCTAGGCCTAACTCAATACCTCTACATGGTCATTTACAGAAGACAATATAAGAAGTGGCCTGAGCACCCTATTATATATTGCTGATTATTGTAACTTAAAATGGTTAGTAACCCATATAGGAGACTTAGATCCATTTCCCTTGAAGTTTTCTAAAAAATAGGATAGATAGATTTGAAATACTATGAGTATGTATTGTATTATATCTATGTATATTGACTGATTATTCATTGTATATCTATTTGCGTGTTTGACAGATACTTCGATACCCACATTTTCGGTGAGGAGACTTAACAATTGCAGTAGGAGTAAATCAGGTTAAGAGAATCTAGTGCAGTGAGTGGTTTCAAGGATCAGACTTAATGAACCCATTTATATGCCTAGACATGATGCACTATTGTGAAAAGTGTTTATTGATACTAACGATGTTTATCGTATATTGTGATTATAATGATGAAATGCTTATGAGCTATGATCATATTGATACTGCTTCCACGTACCCTTAACTACTGATCTATTATCGGCCCTCGTGTGTCAAGTATCGGCCCAGGTTTGTCGGGTTGGGTCTACTAGCCTAGGTGTGTCGGTTTGTGTCCATTGGCCCAGGTGTGTCACTTGCTGGCCAATGTAACACCCCGCCCTTTTCACTCTAATTTTTAGAGTTTATTTTATTTTTTATTTTTTTAATAATCATGTGATCGGGGCGAAGTGTCACGACGCGAGTTAAGTTCGGATCTCTAAATCTGACCCTTAACTGGCCAAGCCCATGTGCGCATGAACTAAGTCCATAAAACTGATCCGTACATAGTATATATATAACTTGCGGAATTAACTTAGTCTAAATCTAACTGAGGTTATAATAGAACCTATGACTAATCCATTTTTCCATTCTTAGATAGCAAAGTACATAACTTATTTTCCAAAATTACTAATCAATCTTAACTACTCGTTTAATCAAAACATCCAACATAAAACAAACCATAGCATCTATCTTAACTACTTATTACAAGCCAACATAACTAATTACCAAGTTACATTGTCCAAATATAACAAATATCAAGTCCATAAAATAGTCCATTCAAAATCCATTCCAATCATTCAAACCGCCCAAGTTTCCGTACTTCGTCCTCTTCTCGATCCACGTTCTTCCCTTTCCCTGCATCATCCACTAATGATATAGATAGGGCGTTAGATCAACGCGCCCAGTAGTGTTTCCGAATAGGGCTACCACATGGTTAGTCAAAAACATGCAAATAATATAATAATAATACATGTGTGTCAAAATTCCATAAAACATGCTATGTATGAAATGAACATGTAATGACTCCCACCCATCACCATTCAACATAGCCATCACTTGACGGGATTCTCATCGTCAAGGTAACCCACAGTGGTCTTTCGGACGCCTCGACGGAGTGTGGCCTCTGGATTCCTCCTGATGGAATTCTCATCATCAGGGTACCCCACAGTGGTCTTTCAGACGCCCCGACGGAGTGTCTCCTCCGGTTACAACACCATCATCCCATGCCATGCATGAGATGTCTATGCAAACATGTCATTTTAAACATAACTTTACAATCATATAAGATATCAAAATCAACATAAAACAGCATAATAAATAGTGGTTACAACAAAGGTAGGAAACCTACAATAGTTTACTTTGTTCGACCCTTCCTTTGGACCGTCTCCCGATCACGGCTTTGAACACCGTTCTAGAAATCCGAATACCCTATGTACATGGCAGCAAGTTAATCATTTGACCATATGATTCTAATTTGATTTAAATCCCAAAAATCCACTTTGTGGGGTTCGGCCATACCCCATGGCCGAACCTCACCCATTTAAACCTTGATAAATCTTTTATTTACTTAATACCATCTAAGTATCCCAAACTTTTCAAATGACACTTGGTAGGGTTCGGCCATACTACATGGCCACCTTTGTGGGGTTCATCAACCAGCCACCTTTGTGGGGTTCGGCCATTCAATATGGCCGAACCTCACCATTTATTTTAGTCATATAAACCTTTCAATCATACGTCTCATTTTGCCCAAATTTGTTATGAATGAACCATCAAGTCCATCACATGACAATTGGTGGGGTTCGGCCACATAACATGGCCGAACCTCACCCTAAAAATTTTAATCCTATATTCCATCATCACCTTAATACTAAGTCCATAATTGGTGTGATTTCCATCTTCTTGAAAGCCAAACCAAACAACCAATTACTTACATGGGGTTCGGCCATCCAAGGTCGCCGAACCCTATGTCCATGTTTTGGTCTTCTAAAACATGTTTTTGGGTCTCATTTGGACATAGGCTAACTGTATAATGTTACCATGCTTTTACCCTTCAAAACCATCCAATAAGTCCATCACCTTGTATGATTTCTATTTTGTAAAACTCAATCCAAAAATCCACAAAACAGTCCATGGGGTTCGGCCATACATATGGCCGAACCCTATGGTTCTCTTGGTGTAATTATTCCAACCTTTGTCCATGGTTTTAATCCATAATTTAACCATAGCATTAGTATGGTTCAGCCAAGCCATAGTTACCTAAAAACAGTAAGCTTATCTTCATTTTAAATCCTTCAAAATCTTCATTAACTAATATGGATTTTATCCCTCAAAGTCCATTAAGAATCACCAAATTTTTCCATGGGGTTCGGCCATCCAATGGGACTGAACCCTATGGTCCATAATTTTGTCATTTAAACATCATAATCTAGATTAATTTCCTGGATGTGTTCGGCCAATCCATAGCCCAACACACAACACTTAAAACCATAATTTTAAAACTTTTCAAGGCATGTAATCAATCTAATTTTTGCATCCAAAAACAGCCCATGATTTTGGTTCAAAAAACCATCCAATTTAACCCAATCTTTTCATGGGGTTTGGCCATCCCATATGGCCGAATCCTATAATCCATTTTTTTATCTTAATCATGCACTTCCAACCAATTTCTAACCTTTGTTAAATTCGGCCATCCAATGGCCGGATCATGATTTAAAAATTGTTTATCGAAAAACCTACCGTTTCCGCGACTCCTCCAATTGATCTTCCCTCTGGCTTGTTCCTTTCCCTTTCTTAGCCTCTCCTTCTTCTTGATTCCTTGATGGTCAGGGACTGATTAAACAACCAGCTGCTGCTCTTGGTAGAAAACGGCAAAGAGAGAAAGAGATAGGATTTTTGACTTTGGATGGAACACCTTGATGCCAACCCTTTTGCTCAAGGTATGCTTTTGTCTTGGTGAAATAAATCAATCAAGGACTGATTTCATATCAATAACCAGCTGCTGTTCTTGATCTTAGAGAGATGATAACAGTCCAAGGGAGATAGAGAGATAGAGAGAGTAAAATGAAAATCCTTTGTTTGACCAAAAACAGCCCAAGGTTAATCCTTGTGTAACTCCTTCTCTTCAATCAAGGTTCTTTATGTTACTTGGGGGTTTCATCTATGAAATGAAACACCCCAAGCAACCAACGTCCCTTGTGGTTGGACTAGTGTAACCTCCCCTGTCCTTAGGGTCTCACATGGGAGTTTCATTTTCAAATGTAACTCCCATGTGCTGCACCGTTCTCTATTGTTTGCCTCTATGTTTTGGCCTATGTAACAGCCACCATTCCCATGTGTAACTCCACAAACAGCAGCTCCATTCAGCCCTCATCAACGTCCCATGTGGGAGTTCTATCGTGGGAATAAAACTCCCCTCCTCCAAGTGTGAACACACTTTGTAACTCCCATTGGTTTAGTATCTAATTTGAATTTGGAATGCCATAATCTATTGTGTGTAACTCCTCCAATCAGCTACCCATTTTATTCTCCAACCTTGGAGTTACATGCATGAACCATCATTCCATGTATTGGCTGTCTTTTGAAGACCCAACCAATGTACTCTAACCATTTCCAACGTGTAAATACTTTGCATTTGAAATCACACTCCCACCTCCAACGTCTTCCATGTATATCTTTGTGATTATTTGCATTCTCTTCTTTATTGATCTCTCATTATCCTTGCATTTATAATTCTCAAAACAGCCATCCCACTAACTCCATTGTAGCCGTTACATGCATGCAATGTTCTCATGCATCCAACGTCCCTATGCATCCCATGTAACTTCAAAATGTAACTCCCATCCAAAATGTAACTCCCATTTTATTCATCACATAAATGAGAGTTACATGCATGGTAATGCCTCCCATGCACCAACGTTTTTCCTTGCTCAAAATTTGGAATTAAAACACTTCCCCTCTCATTCACACACTTCACTCACTTTCAATAAATTTAACTCCCTCAACTCATCTTATTCATTTAATGTAACTCAACTAATAAATTCCACTCAACTCACTCCAACATTTATTTCAACTCAACCCACTTAAACATTTAACTCATCTTAACCCAATTGAGCTTTGAGCTCACCAAATAGTCAAATATGTCAACTACGACCCATTGAGTCCAATTTGGCCATTTTGACCCATTTCACAAAATTTGACCCAAATATGATTTTTGACCCGTTTAAGTATATCTTAAACATTTATTTGTTTTGTAAACAAACTTCCATCCTTTGGGTCTTGATTGAGCCATTGACCCATTTAAATTCAAATCAATTTTATCACAATGGCAATTCCGTAAATATGAATAATTTCATATAAAATGATAACTTTGAAATTCCAGGGTGTTACAATACAATACTCTTTTTATAATTTTCGTCCCGAAAATCGAACGAAGTAGGATTTCAATGTAAATCATACAAACAATTCAGGGTGAGATGTTCTCATCTCCGATTCCAATTCCCAAGTGGCTTCCTCAACACCATGTCGATCCCATACCACCTTGACGAACTGAATCGCTCAGTTACGCAACACCCTTTGCTCACTCTCCAATATTCTGACCGGCTTCTCGACATAAGTGACGTCGCTTTGCACATCTATATCTTGCACATTCAAAACATGAGACGGATCAGGGTTGTACTTCCTCAGCATCGACACATGGAATACATCATGTAGAGACGCCAATTGCGAAGGAAGTGCCAACTGATAGGCTACATCTCCCATCATTCTGATAATTGAAAACGGTCCCACATATCTTGGCGACAATTTTCCTTTCTTCCCAAATCTCATGTGCCCTTTTCGTGGCAAGACCTTCAAGAATACCGTGTCTCCTACTTCAAATTCGAGAAACCTCCTCCTTTTATCAGCATAGCTCTTTTGCCGACTCTGTGCGGTCAACAAATGTTGACTATCAACTGGATCTATGCAGTAGTTTCTGCAACCAACTCGGGTCCTATCAATGCAAGTTCGCCAACCTCAGTCCAGCACACTGGTGACCTGCATGGTCTACCACACAAAGCTTCGAATGGTGCCATCTGGAGGCTTGCTTAGTAGCTATTGTTATAAGAAAACTCCACCAATGGCAAATGATCCTCCCATCCACCTTTGAAGTCTAGCATGCACGCCCTCAACATGTCCTCCAACGTTTGTATTGTTCTTTCCTATTGTCCATCGGTCTGTGGATGGAATGCTGTGCTAATAAGTAGATCGGTTCCCATGGCCGACTGCATGCTCTGCCATACCCTGCCGGTGAATCGGTCATCTCTATCAGACACTATAGTCTGTGGGATACCATGTAATCTGATGATGTCTTTGATATATCTCCGACCCAATGTCTCTGATGAATCCGTCGTCTTGATAGGAATAAAATGCGCGGACTTGGTCAGTCGGTCTACCACAACCCATATTGCGTCATTGCCCTTCGAGGACCTCGGCAACCCCGTCACAAAGTCCATGGAAATGTGCTCCCATTTCCATTCCGGCACTGCTAAGGGTTTGAGTAACCCTGGTGGCTTCTGATGTTCCGTCTTAACTTGCTGACAAGTTAAACAATGAGCCACGTACTCTGCAACATCCTTCTTGAGTCCATGCCACCAATAATGTCTTTTTAAGTCATGATACATTTTTGTGCTACCCGGATGAATGGACAGCTTGCTCTGATGTGCCTTTATCAGTAATTCTTTTCTGCAGCTTCTTGGCACATAAATTCTACCCCGAAACATAAGACCCTGTCCTGGTCGTAATTCCCAATCCGGTACAACCTCGCCAATAGACATCTTGGCCCATGTCTCTGCCATTTCCGGATCTGTTCGCTGCTCCTGTTCAATCTTTGTAACCATGTTGGATCGTATGATCAAATTATACATACTCCCATGGTTTGTGATGTATAGATTAAACTCACGAATGGAATTCAACATCTCCCATTCAGTCCTGATCAAACATGCCACTGATGCATGAGACATGCGGCTGAGAGCATCCGCCACTTTGTTGGCCTTTCCCGGATGATATCGGAGCGCAAATTCATAGTCCGCCAGATATTCCATCCATCTGCGTTGCCTCAGGTTGAGCTCTTTCTGATCAAATAAATACTTCAAACTCTTGTGATCTGAAAATACTTCAAACTTCTCACCATATAGATAGTGTCTCCAGCTTTTGAGAGCGAAGACCACCGCAGCTAATTCCAGATCATGTGTGGGGTAGAGGCGTTCATGTATCTTTAGTTGTCTTGAACCATATGCCACCACCCGATCACGTTGCATGAGTGAACATCCCAACCCCTCTCCTGATGCATCACATTGTACTTCATAACCTTTGCCTCTTTCCGGCAAAACTAAAATAGGAGCAGTTGTAAGTCTCTCTTTCAACTTCTCAAATCTCTGATTGCACAACTCTGACCATTCATATTTGACTCCTTTCTGCGTGAGTCGAGTCAATGGAGATGCTATTTTAGAGAAATCCATGATGAACTTCCTATAATATCCAGCCAAACCCAGAAAGCTACGGATTTCAGTGACATTCTTTGGTGCTTTCCACTCACTTACTGCTGCCACCTTAGCCGGATCAACGGCTATACCATCTGCTGTTATAACACGCCCTAAGAATTTGACTTCAGGTAACCAAAATTCGCATTTGCTTGCTTTGGCATACAACTGGTTCTGTCTCAAGGTGTTCAATACTATTCGAAGATGCTCAGCATGATCCTCCTGACTCTTGGAATAGATCAGGACATCGTCAATGAACACTATAACAAACCGATCCAAATATGGACGGAATATTCTGTTCATTAAGTCCATGGACACAGCCGGTGCTTTGGTAAGCCCAAATGGCATGACTACAAATTCAAATAGTCCATACCGTGTTCTGAAAGCTGTCTTCTCGATATCTTCCTCCCTGACCCGGATTTGATGATAACCGGACATCAGGTCAATCTTGGAAAAATGACTGGATCCCCTCAACTGATCGAATAAATCATCGATCCTGGGTAGAGGATACTTGTTCCGGACAGTTAGCTGATTCAACTTCCGGAAGTCCACACACATTCTGAGTGAACCATCCTTCTTTTTCACGAACAACACTGGAGCTCCCCATGATGATGTGCTGTTTCGAATGCAACCCAGTCTGAGTAACTCATCAAGCTGCTTCTTCAACTCGGACATTTCTGCTGGTGCCATCCGATAATGGGGTAGAGACACTGGTGAGGTACCAGGATACAGCTTGATCTCAAAATTGAGCTCCCTCATAGGCAGTATACCAGGGAGTTCTTTTGGAAAGACATCAACAAATTATTTCACAATTGCTGGAAGTTCAGTGACTGGTGCTTTGTTGATGACAATATTGTTCAACACCAAATGATGCAACCCTTCCTACAGTCTGCTTTGCTTGTCGGCACGAACTATATACTGCTTTCCCTCGGGTGACCAAAATGTCACTCTTCGGCGATAACAATCAATATTGGCTTCATAACCAGCCAACCAGTCCATGCCAAATATAATATCGTACTCAGTCATGTCGAGTACCAGATAATTGAACTCAAATCTGAGTCCAGCGAGTTCTGTATTTATGGCCGTGCATATGAGTCCCAAAGACGTGTCTCCGACAGGGGATACTACTGTGAGTGTGGTGGACAGCTTTTGAACTAGTGTTCCAGTAGCAGTTATAAAGGATGCAGATATAAAAGAGTGCGATGCTCCAGAATCAAACAATGCATAAGCGTAAAAACTATTGACAATGGTCATACCTTGAATCACAGAATGATCCACATCCTCAGGAGGTTCCAGAGCAAATAGTCATCCAGATCCGGTAGGATTAGGCGCCCGTCCCGCCTGATTATAAGTCCTGCCTCTTCGGGAGTTAGCTGGCCTAACTGGTGGACGGAAAGATCCTCTGGAATATGAGAGTCTATTGAGCTTTGGACAGTCTCTCTTGAAGTGACCCGGCTGATTACAGTGGAAACAGTTGTTCACCACTCTGAATGACTGGGTGACTGATGCAGATGGGGAGGGCTGGTTGGGACGAAAGCTCCCCGCGGACCCAGTAGATGGTGAGGGTCTACTGAAGTTCGGACGGAACCTCTTGTTGGGCTGAAACCCATCCCTCCCACTTGGAGCTCGACGATTGTCAAACTGCACTATTGCATTCAACTCCTGTTCTGCTATTGTGGCCTTGCTGACCACCTCAGCCAATGTGGTGCACTTAAATATGGTCACTTTGGCCCTGATGTTTGGCCGTAGACCCCTTTCAAACTTTCTTGCCTTGCGAAGTTCTGTGTCCACCATATAGAATGCATAAATGGATAAACTGAGAAATTCACGGTGATACTCTGCCACCATCATAGAGCCCTGTACCAAGGACAGAAAAAGTTCCGTCTGTCGTACCTTCTCCTCCTCCGAAAAGTAGTGTTCCAGAAAAGTTGCTGAAAACTCATTCCATGTCATGGCCGTCCTCTCCCTAACTGGTATGAGTGCCCTCTGCTTCTCCACCACCTCCCACCATTTACCAGCATCTTCTATCAATTGTGAAGTAGCCAGTAAAATCCTGTCAGCATGACTCGAGATCTTAAGTAATTTTAAGATCTTAGTGATCTTCTTCAGCCAGTGCTCGGCTCCGACAGCCCCTTCCTTCCCTTTGAAGTAGGGAGGACACTGTTGTTGAAATTCTCGTGCCATACTCCGGTCACTGGCATCCTTGGAACTTTCACTCCCATTCATATGTTGCTGGAGTACAGAGGTTACCACTGCTTGGACTAAGCCCTGAAGCTCATGCGGCACATGTGGTATATGTACACCACTGTTCCCTTCTCCCTCCTTCCGTGATGCATTCTCACTCCCTTTTTCTTCCCTCTAAGAGTGCTGTGATTCTTCCCCATTGTGAGACTTTTAATGAACAGCTTGCTCCTCATCAGGTTGGGTTACCTCTTTCTCATGTATAGACGGCTCTTTCTCTTGCACAGATTTTTCGTGTTGTGATAACACTTTCTCATGTTGCGTGATTTGCAACACCTTTTCCTTCCCTTTCTGATTCTGAGGGATCCTTTTCTTTGGAGCCATTTCCCTAAGTCATAAAAACATTATTGACTTAGTTTCCTCATACAGTTTGTATTTTTTTTTTTTCACAATTTTGGGGAGATTTCCAAATAAGCAAACTTGGTTTTCTATTTGTTTTTGAGGGGAGAGTCTATAAATTCCCTATGTTTGTTTTTCTCAATTGGGGAGTATTGGGGAATGTATATCCTATTTTTCTACGTTTGACAGATCAATTATAATAATGTACTTTTGCTATCTTTCACTGTTGTTCTCAGATTGATTTGTTCAGTCTGAGTCCACGAAGTAAATTAATCTGGCCCCCAGTCAGCGGACTCCGAAAAGTCGGTCAGTTGGGATTCTTATCCGTCAGTGAGACATGAAACCGTCTTAATCTTACTTCGGAAGATTCAACTTCCCGTTTCGCTCTGATACCAACTGTAACACCCCGCCCTTTTCACTCTAATTTTCAGAGTTTATTTTTTTTTAATAATCATGTGATCGGGGCGAAGTGTCAAGACGCGAGTTAAGTTCGGATCTCTAAATCCGACCCTTAACTGGCCAAGCCCATGTGCGTATGAACTAAGTCCATAAAACTGATCCGCACATGGTATATATATAACTTGCGGAATTAACTTAGTCTAAATCTAACTGAGGTTATAATAGAACCTATGACTAATCCAATTTTCCATTCTTAGATAGCAAAGTACATAACTTATTTTCCAAAATTACTAATCAATCTTAACTACTCGTTTAATCAAAACATCCAACATAAAACAAACCATAGCATCTATCTTAACTACTTATTACAAGCCAACATAACTAATTACCAAATTACATTGTCCAAATATAACAAATATCAAGTCCATAAAATAGTCCATTCAAAATCCATTCCAATCATTCAAACCGCCCAAGTTTCCGTACTTGGTCCGCTTCTCGATCCACGTTCTTCGTTTTCCCTGTATCATCCACTAAGGATATAGATAGGGCGTTAGATCAACGCGCCCAGTAGTATTTCCGAATAGGGCTATCACATGGTTAGTCAAAAACATGCAAATAATATAATAATAATACATGTGTGTCAAAATTCCATAAAACATGCTATGTATGAAATGAACATGTAATGAGTCCCACCCATCACCATTCAACGTAGCCATCACTTGACGGGATTCTCATCATCAAGGTAACCCACAGTGGTCTTTCGGACGCCCCGACGGAGTGTGGCCTCCGGATTCCTCCTGATGGGATTCTCATCATCAGGGTACCCCACAGTGGTCTTTCGGACGCCACGACGGAGTGTGGCCTCCGGTTACAACACCATCATCCCATGCCATGCATGAGATGTCTATGCAAACATGTCATTTTAAACATAACTTTACAATCATATAAGATATCAAAATCAACATAAAATAGCATAATAAATAGTGGTTACAACAAAGGTAGGAAACCTACAATAGTTTACTTTGTTCGACCGTTCCTTTGGACCGTCTCCCTATCACGGCTTTGAACACCGTTCTAGAAATCCGAATACCCTATGTACATGGCAGCAAGTTAATCATTTGACCATATGATTCTAATTTGATTTAAATCCCAAAAATCCACTTTGTGGGGCTCGGCCATACCCCATGGCCGAACCTCACCCATTTAAACCTTGATAAATCTTTTATTTACTTAATACCATCTAAGTATCCCAAACTTCTCAAATGACACTTGGTAGGGTTCGGCCATACTACATGGCCGAATCTTACCACCTTAGGTTTTGGTTCATAAGTCCATTCTTTTGATCATTTCATCTTTTCATCCTTATTTACAGTAATGCCATCATACTATCCTTTGCCTAATTTTTTTCCTTATACAACAAAGTCCATCAACCAGCCACCTTTGTGGGGTTCGGCCATTCAATATGGCCGAACCTCACCATTTATTTTAGTCATATAAACCTTTCAATCATACGTCTCATTTTGCCCAAATTTGTTATGAATGAACCATCAAGTCCATCACATGACAATTGGTGGGGTTCGGCCACATAACATGGCCGAACCTCACCCTAAAAATTTTAATCCTATATTCCGTCATCACCTTAATACTAAGTCCATAATTGGTGTGATTTCCATCTTCTTGAAAGCCAAACCAAACAACCAATTACTTACATGGGGTTCGGCCATCCAAGGTGGCCGAACCCTATGTCCATGTTTTGGTCTTCTAAAACATGTTTTCGGGTCTCATTTGGACATAGGCTAACTGTATAATGTTACCATGCTTTTACCCTTCAAAACCATCCATGTAACACCCCGCCCTTTTCACTCTAAATTTTCAGAGTTTATTTTTTTTTTTTTTTTTTTAAATAATAATAATCAATAAGTGATCGGGGCGGAATGTCACGACGCGAGTTAAGTTCGGATCTCTAAATCCGACCCTTAACTGGCCAAGCCCATGTGCGTATGAACTAAGTCCATAAAACTGATCCGCACATGGTACATATATATCTAGCGGAATTAACTTAGTCTAGATCTAACTGAGGTTATAATAGAACCTATGATTAATCCAATTTCCATTTTTAGATAGCAAAGTACCTTATTTATTTTCCAAAATTATTATATAACCTTAGTCTACTATTCATTCCAAACCATTCAAATAAATCCAACCATAGCATCTACTTAACTACTTATTACATGCCAACATCTAATTTAACAAATTACATTGTTCCAAATAAATCAACTAACAAGTCCATAAATAATCCATTCATAGTCCATTGCAATCATTCAAATCGCCCAAGTTTTCGTACTTGATCCTCTTCTCCAACCACGTTCTTTCCTTTCCCTGCATCATCCACTAAAGATATAGATAGGGCGTTAGATCAACGCGCCCAGTAGTGTTTCCGAATAGGGCTACCACATGGTTAGTCAAAAACATGCAAATAGGATAATAGTTATACATGTGTGACAAAATTCTGTAAAAATATGCTATGTATGAAATGAACATGTAATGAGTCCCACCCATCACCATTCAACATAGCCATCACTTGACGGGATTCTCATCGTCAAGGTAACCCACAGTGGTCTTTCGGACGCCCCGACGGAGTGTGGCCTCCGGATTCCTCCTGATGGGATTCTCATCATCAGGGTACCCCACAATGGTCTTTCGGACGCCCCGACGGAGTGTGGCCTCCGGTTACTTCCCCATCATCCCATGCTATGCATGAGATGTCTATGCAAACATGCCATTTGTAAATATAACATTTGATTCAAATAACTTATTCAAATAAACATAAAACAGCAAATAAGTTATGTGGTTACAACAAGGTAGGAAACCTACAATAGTTTACTTTGTTCGATCCTTCCTTTGGACCGTCTTCCGATCACGGCTCGCTCACCGTTCTAAAAATCCGAATACCCTATGTACATGGCAGCAAGTTAATCATTTATCCACCTAATTTCCAGCAAAGCCTAATGTTCCAAGAATCACCTAGTGGGGTTCGGCCAAAGCCATAGCCGAACCTCATCCATTAAAACATTGGTCATTCATTTATTTAATTAAAACCTATCTAATTACCCAAACTTCTAAACGAACCTTAGTAGGGTTCGGCCATACATTATGGCTGAACCTTACCACTTTGGTTTTAGCCCATTTATCCCATCATATGATCATTTTATTTTTGATCATTTCAGCCATAATTACGATTGTGCCATTGAGACCAACCTTTGCTTTAAATTAACTAAGTTTCATCACCAAACACAAAACCATCTTTAGTGGGGTTCGGCCATACACATGGCTGAACCTCACCACCTAATTTGATCCTTCTTAAACCTTCCATATCTTCATATAAACCAACAATTATGTCCCACAATTACCATTAGTGGGGTTCGGCCATACACATGGCCGAACCTCACCAATGTGCTTTTATGCTCAATTTCCATCATTCATATTGGCCGATTACTTACCCATACTAACTCCATAAACAACATATAATATTCTTAAATCAAAGCATATAAATAATAACTAATGTTCATCATAAACTTAACCCAATTATTCCACAAAACAGTCCATGGATTTTCATGGTTTCCATGGTTTCCATGGGGTTCTCAACATGAAAACCCACACCGTTTTACATGGGGTTCGGCCCTCTATCATGGCTGAACCCAATGATTACGTTTACTGTTTTTAAACCTCAATTAACCAGGTAATAATTGTATATCTAAATCAGGTTTTTAACCTTCAAAACAGTCCTCAACTTCATGGTTTATTTGTTCCAAATACATCAAAACAAACCATTATTTGCATGGGGTTCGGCCCTCCATGGTGGCCGAACCCTATGACCTTTGGTTTTGAACTTATTAATCATTCATCTTTGTCCAAAACAAACTTCCTTATTTATGTTTTAACCTTTTTAAAACACATACTTAAAATCATCTAAAAACAGTCCCAAATTTGTATGGTTTTAATTTCCAAAAACCATCTAAATAAATCCATCATTTTCATGGGGTTTGGCCATCCAATGGGCCGAACCCTATGGTCCATCTTTTGATCTCATTCATGTACTTCTATCCAACATTTAACCCTTATTAGATTCAGCCATCCAATAGCCGGATCATATTTCTTAATTAAACAACATAGTTTATCGAACACCTACCGTTTCCGCGACTCCTCCACTTGATCTTTACTCCCGCTTGTTCCTTCCCTTTTTGCTGAACTTGTCTTGATGAAAAGGAATCAAACCAAGGACTGATTAACAACCAGCTACTGCTCTTAGTTTTTGGGAAAACAGAGAACGGCCAAGAGAAAGGGAGAGAGAGAGAAATGGGCACCCTTTGTTTAATCAAAAACCAGCCCAAGTTTAACTTTGTGTAACTCTCATTGCCTTTACCCTAATTTTTATGTTACTTGGGGGTTTCATCATGAGATGAAACCTCCCCATGTTCCCAACGTCCCTTGTAAATTGGACTTGTGTAACCCCCCTTTTTCTTAGGTTCTCACATGGGAGTTTCACTTTGAAATGTAACCCCCATGTGTTACACCGTCCCTTGTTGTTGTCTCTCAATTTTTTGGCTTATGTAACAGCCACCTTTCTTAAATGTAACTCCACCAACAGCAGCTCCAATCAACCCCATTTGGCCCTCATTAACGTCCCATGTGGGAGTTCTATCATTGGAATAAAAACTCCCCACTTCCAAGTGTGAAAACACTTTGATACTCCCATTGATTTATTACATAATTTGAATTTAAAATGCTGTAATCTTTTAGGTATTACTCCTCCAATCAGTTACCCATTTGTTCTCCAACCTTGGAGTTACATGCATGAACCATCAATCTAAGTATTGCTGTCTTTTGAAGACCAACCAATGCTCTCTAACCATTTCCAACGTGTAAAACACTTGCATTTGTAATCACACTCCCACCTCCAACATCTTCCATGTATATCTTTGTAATTATTTGCATCCTCCTTCATTCATGCATTTGTAACTCTCAAAGCCATCACTCTCTTATCTACATGGTAGCCGTTACATGCATGAAATTGCTCATGCATGCAGCCAACGTCCCTAGCAACCTTTGTGTTTTCAAGAAGTAACTCCCATTCAAAATGTAACTCCCATTTTATTCATCACCTAAATGGGGGTTACATGCATGGTAATGTCTCCCCATGCACCAACGTTTTTCTTGCTCAAAGTTGGAATTTAAAACACTTCTCCTCCCATTCACACACTTCACTCACTTACATTAAAAATACATATTCATTCAACTCATTTATTCAACTCACCCAACCTAAGTCACTCATTTAATTTAACTTAACTAATAAATTCAACTTAACTAAACCCACCATTCATTTCAACTCAAACTACACTCAAGCAATTAATAAACTTAAATTAACTAAGCTTGAACTCCCTCCATGGTTAATCATGCCATTCACACGACCCATTGGGTCCCATCTAGCCATTTTGACCCATTTATCAAAATTTGACCCAAATATGATTCTTGACCCGTTTAAATTTATCTTACCCATTTATTTGTTTTGTAAACCAACTATCATCCTTTGGGTCTTGATTGAGCCATTGACCCATTTAAATTCAAATCAATTTTTATCACAATGGCAATTCCGTAAATATGAATATTTTCATATAAACTGATAACTTTGAAATTCCAGGGTGTTACAATCCAATAAGTCCATCACCTTGTATGATTTCTATTTTGTAAAACTCAATCCAAAAATCCACAAAACAGTCCATGGGGTTCGGCCATATGGTTCTCTTGGTGTAATTATTCCAACCTTTGTCCATGGTTTTAATCCATAATTTAACCATAGCATTAGTATGGTTCAGCCAAGCCATAGTTACCTAAAAACAGTAAGCTTATCTTCATTTTAAATCCTTCAAAATCTTCATTAACTAATATGGATTTTATCCCTCAAAGTCCATTAAGAATCACCAAATTTTTCCATGGGGTTCGGCCATCCAATGGGGCCGAACCCTATGGTCCATAATTTTGTCATTTAAACATCATAATCTAGATTAATTTCCTTGATGTGTTCGGCCAATCCATAGCCCAACACACAACACTTAAAACCATAATTTTAAAACTTTTCAAGGCATGTAATCAATCTAATTTTTGCATCCAAAAATAGCCCATGATTTTGGTTCAAAAGACCATCCAATTTAACCCAATCTTTTCATGGGGTTCGGCCATCCCATATAGCTTAACCCTATAATCCATTTTTTATCTTAATCATGCACTTCCAACCAATTTCTAACCTTTGTTAGATTCGGCCATCCAATGGCCGGATCATGATTTAAAAATTGTTTATCGAAAAACCTACCGTTTCCGCGACTCCTCCAATTGATCTTCCCTCTGGCTTGTTCTTTTCCCTTTCTTAGCCTCTCCTTCTTCTTGATTCCTTGATGGTCAGGGACTGATTAAACAACCAGCTGCTGCTCTTGGTAGAAAACGGCAAAGAGAGAAAGAGATAGGATTTTTGACTTTGGATGGAACACCTTGATGCCAACCCTTTTGCTCAAGGTATGCTTTTGTCTTGGTGAAATAAATCAATCAAGGACTGATTTCATATCAATAACCAGCTGCTGTTCTTGATCTTAGAGAGATGATAACAGTCCAAGGGAGATAGAGAGATAGAGAGAGTAAAATGAAAATCCTTTGTTTGACCAAAAACAGCCCAAGGTTAATCCTTGTGTAACTCCCTCTCTTCAATCAAGGTTCTTTATGTTACTTGGGGGTTTCATCTATGAAATGAAACACCCCAAGCAACCAACGTCCCTTGTGGTTGGACTAGTGTAACCTCCCCTTTCCTTAGGGTCTCACCTGGGAGTTTCATTTTGAAATGTAACTCCCATGTGCTGCACCGTTCTCTATTGTTTGCCTCTATGTTTTGGCCTATGTAACAGCCACCATTCCCATGTGTAACTCCACAAACAGCAGCTCCATTCAGCCCTCATCAACGTCCTATGTGGGAGTTCTATCATGGGAATAAAACTCCCCTCCTCCAAGTGTGAAGACACTTTGTAACTCCCATTGGTTTAGTAACTAATTTGAATTTGGAATGCCATAATCTATTGTGTGTAACTCCTCCAATCAGCTACCCATTTTATTCTCCAACCTTGGAGTTACATGCATGAACCATCATTCCATGTATTGGCTGTCTTTTGAAGACCAACCAATGTACTCTAACCATTTCCAACGTGTAAATACTTTGCCTTTGAAATCACACTTCCACCTCCAACGTCTTCCATGTATATCTTTGTGATTATTTGCATTCTCTTCTTTATTGATCTCTCATTATCCTTGCATTTGTAATTCTCAAAACAGCCATCCCACTAACTCCATTGTAGCCGTTACATGCATGCAATGTTCTCATGCATCCAACGTCCCTATGCATCCCATGTAACTTCAAAATGTAACTCCCATCCAAAATGTAACTCCCATTTTATTCATCACATAAATGAGAGTTACATGCATGGTAATGCCTCCCATGCACCAACGTTTTTCCTTGCTCAAAATTTGGAATTAAAACACTTCCCCTCTCATTCACACACTTCACTCACTTTCAATAAATTTAACTCCCTCAACTCATCTTATTCATTAAATGTAACTCAACTAATAAATTCCACTCAACTCACTCCAACATTTATTTCAACTCAACCCACTTAAACATTTAACTCATCTTAACCCAATTGAGCTTTGAGCTCACCAAATAGTCAAATATGTCAACTACGACCCATTGAGTCCAATTTGGCCATTTTGACCCATTTCACAAAATTTGACCCAAATATGATTTTTGACCCGTTTAAGTATATCTTAAACATTTATTTGTTTTGTAAACAAACTTCCATCCTTTGGGTCTTGATTGAGCCATTGACCCATTTAAATTCAAATCAATTTTATCACAATGGCAATTCCGTAAATATGAATAATTTCATATAAAATGATAACTTTGAAATTCCAGGGTGTTACAGCCAAGGTGTGTCATTACCAGTCCCGGTGTGTCGGAGATGTACTTGCAAGATTTGTATTTTGACCGTGTCAGGACGTAATACTTATAGCCAGTGTAGTATCTAGGTGTTACGGTGGATGTCAGTAGCTATGGAATTATGTTGAGACTTTGACAGGATAAACTTTTTATGGTGTTATATTGATTTTTGGCTAACCCGATATTCATTACACTGCATTGTTATATTCTTTCACTGGGCTAGTTAGCTCTCACAACTCACATTTTAGGAGATGTACCCGAGGAAGAGGAACCTCCTTATCAAGCTTAGGATGGATAAGCTGTTGCGGTTTCGTGTGATTCCCACGAACGAGAATTTCTCTCTTGTTTGACTTTTGGTTCCATTGAACCATGTTTTGTAAAGTACCTCATGTCGTACTTATTGTGTTAAAACTTGTATGAACCACTATGTGACTGTAATTACTCTGATGAGAATAAGAGATATTTTATTTATGGAAATATTTGATTATATGATATGTGCTTCTAAGTGGGTAGATATTTGATACATATTTGAGTCCACATGTAAAGCATGTGTGATATTTATTTCTGAGCCTAACTTTTGATCAAGCCCAGTTAGAAGTTATTGAGGTTATTTTAAAAAAAAAAAAAAATCAGTAGCCTTCCGAGCCCAGTTCCGAGTCGGGGCGTTACAGCTTGGTATCAGTGCTTTGGCTCAAACTCTAGGACTGTGATGGGTTATACATAGTTACAACCTAATTTTTGGATTAGAATTATAGTTGTTATTGACATTTTTTTATTTTGTGATACAGATATATCAAGTAACATGGAATACACCGATATTTGGGACAAAGGGACCCCTAGCTGCTCAGTAGTATTGGATTCGACTACCGGCAACTCTCATGTCCAAAATGAAAATGTTGGAGTTATTCCAGCCGTAGAGGAGTCTGTAGGGGAAATAAGCTCGCCCGAGTATACACCGTCCACCCCAAGTGCTGAGGACATGATAGTGTATGTTTACGAACTGTGCAACTGTTGAGCACTAAAAATTACCATTTTACCCTTTAATTTTGGATTAGTTAGCCTTTGATTTGTGAATATTAGATGCGTTTAATAGAGTTTTTAAGTTCTACAGTGTATTTGTGAGAATAAAAGAAAAATGAGTTAAAATGGAGAAAAGTGGGTCATTCCTATTTTTGGAAAGTTTATAATTTTTACCACCTAATTTGATTTGGAATTATTGTAAATTATTATAATTCAAATCCGGATATGAGAGTTTGAATTATAATAATATTTTTTAGACTATGTTACATTGTAAAGGTGGTAGAAATTTATAAACACACAAATGGACCCACTGTTCAAATCTGAAGCCTGAAGACAAAGTCTGCAATTGGAAGTCAATGAGCCAAAGTCCACCAATATTCCGGGCCAGATAAAAGTCTAAGTATGGGATCCAAGTCCAAAAGATCAAGCGGGACCAGTAAATTTCGTTTGAATGATGGTGTCTTATCTGCAAAATTCGGCGTTTGAAAAAGACAGTGGATTTGGATAAAAGATAGTGGATTTGAATAAAAGACAGGGATAAAGATAAAAGAGTTTGAACCGAAGGAAAGATAAAAAAGAGAGGGATAAAGAGGAACAAAGATAAGGAGATAAAGGAGTTAACCGATCTCTACAGAGAGAAATTTTAAATTTGAATGGATCCCTTATCTTGGTTGAATTTAAATGGTCCTTTATCTCATCTCTTCTCACTCCTATAAATTGATGGCTTTGGGTCCATTGAAAGTTGAACCGGGTAAGACATTCAAGGCTGAAGTTGGACGACGAAAGACGGAGAAAAATAAATAATTTCTTATAAGTTATTTTATTTTTTTATTTTTATGACAAATCCAAAAGAATTGTATTTCATTTCCAATTTATTAATAAAAATTCATGGCAGTTGTTTAGATTTATGATGATCCCAGTTATTAAAATATTAATAGTGATGATTTGTATTTTATTTTTAATTCTTTTTATGAATATTATGTAAGAAACTATTTTAGAATTTTTTTTAAGGAAAGTAGAACCCCTATTAGGATCAGTGGGACTTGCCGTCTTTTCAATCTAAGGTTCTTATCAAGAACAGTTGTTTTAGATTTGGGGAAACACAAGTATAAAACCCGCTCAAGCCTAAGGCTTGAATTGAAAAAAATCTAATTTAAAGGATGACATAAAAATTCTAATTAGGATTTTAATAGAAAATAAATTTGAATTATATTTTATAACTCTAGAACATTTCATAGTCTAGGCCGTGATTTTATTCTTTTTAAATTGGATAATATGCCGCGTGGATGTTTGACCCGATTCCATTGTATATTATGTAAAAAAATTTATTCTTCATTTATTTTTTTCTTTTTCTCAAAAATTCATCAAAACTATTCATTGTTTTAAATTAAGATTATAACTAAATGTTTTAGAAAATTATTTCCTTAAATCACATCATTTTTAAATAGTGCGATTTTTTTATTTCGTACATATATTTTGTAGATTTCCCTTGGGTACGACCTCGCACTCATACTCTATACTATAAATCGGGTCGTACGCTTGCGAGTAATTTAAAATTCACATCAAGTTTTTGAATAAGGATATGAAAAAGAAAAAAAAAAAGATGAATATTTTGAAAAGTGCTAAAAAAAAAAAAAAAATAGAAGAAGAAATATCTCGTCATATATCTTAAAGACCTCTAACCTTTTGATCAAAGTATTTATTCTTAGATTCTTATTATCCTTCTTTGATTTGACCCGATCCCAAGCCATGTTTCGTCCTATTAAAAGTCATATTGATCTTAAGTTGAAATATGGTATTTCATGTGGAGAATAGAGGAAGAAAAATGATAATGTATAACTCAACATTCTCAGAAAAGTGGCGTCTATTCATGAGATCCAACGATTATTTTCTTTGTCATGTACCATTTTTTTAATACATATGTGAGAAATTTTGAATTTGAATACACAAACTCCGCTCACATATACGTTTGAGAGAAAATAACCCAACCTCTGAGCGTTAATCTTTCTGAGAGATATCTAGTGAGGTTTGAAGTCAAAACGTATTTTCCGATGTTGGGTGCGAAACTTGTGTCTATTTGGAAAAGAAAACTAAATTTAATATTGGCTAAGCACACACTACACTCTGAATATAAGTCTTATAAAATAAATTTGGAATCGTATGATGTCTAAATCTTTATGAACTTGTTTTTGCCGAATTTGAAACTAAGACTATACAAAATTGATGTTTGTGGGTGTCATCACTGAAAACCTTCACGAGACTATAACTCGTCCACTAGGGGTAACGTAGGGGTTTAAAGGCTTGTTGCATACGCTAAATGCAATCGAGAGTGCCAGCGAAAGTGGTATAGATTAGGATTTGAATGTCTAGTTTCTGTTTTGCATGAGGACTAGCAAAATCTAAGTTTGGGGGTATTTGTTGAGCACTAAAAATTACCATTTTACCCTTTAATTTTGGATTAGTTAGCCTTTGATTTGTGAATATTAGATGCGTTTAATAGAGTTTTTAAGTTCTACAGTGTATTTGTGAGAATAAAAGAAAAATGAGTTAAAATGGAGAAAAGTGGGTCATTCCTATTTTTGGAAAGTTTATAATTTTTACCACCTAATTTGATTTGGAATTATTGTAAATTATTATAATTCAAATCCGGATATGAGAGTTTGAATTATAATAATATTTTTTAGACTATGTTACATTGTAAAGGTGGTAGAAATTTATAAACACACAAATGGACCCACTGTTCAAATCTGAAGCCTGAAGACAAAGTTTGCAATTGGAAGTCAATGAGCCAAAGTCCACCAATATTCCGGGCCAGATAAAAGTCTAAGTATGGGATCCAAGTCCAAAAGATCAAGCGGGACCAGTGAATTTCGTTTGAATGATGGTGTCTTATCTGCAAAATTCGGCGTTTGAAAAAGACAGTGGATTTGGATAAAAGATAGTGGATTTGAATAAAAGACAGGGATAAAGATAAAAGAGTTTGAACCGAAGGAGAGATAAAAAAGAGAGGGATAAAGAGGAACAAAGATAAGGAGATAAAGGAGTTAACCGATCTCTACAGAGAGAAATTTTAAATTTGAATGGATCCCTTATCTTGGTTGAATTTAAATGGTCCTTTATCTCATCTCTTCTCACTCCTATAAATTGATGGCTTTGGGTCCATTGAAAGTTGAACCGGGTAAGACATTCAAGGCTGAAGTTGGACGACGAAAGACGGAGAAAAATAAATAATTTCTTGTAAGTTATTTTATTTTTTTATTTTTATGACAAATCCGAAAGAATTGTATTTCATTTCCAATTTATTAATAAAAATTCATGGCAGTTGTTTAGATTTATGATGATCCCAATTATTAAAATATTAATAGTGATGATTTGTATTTTATTTTTAATTCTTTTTATGAATATTATGTAAGAAACTATTTTAGAATTTTTTTTAAGGAAAGTAGAACCCCTATTAGGATCAGTGGGACTTGCCGTCTTTTCAATCTAAGGTTCTTATCAAGAACAGTTGTTTTAGATTTGGGGAAACACAAGTATAAAACCCGCTCAAGCCTAAGGCTTGAATTGAAAAAAATCTAATTTAAAGGATGACATAAAAATTCTAATTAGGATTTTAATAGAAAATAAATTTGAATTATATTTTATAACTCTAGAACATTTCATAGTCTAGGCCGTGATTTTATTCTTTTTAAATTGGATAATATGCCGCGTGGATGTTTGACCCGATTCCATTGTATATTATGTAAAAAAATTTATTCTTCATTTATTTTTTTCTTTTTCTCAAAAATTCATCAAAACTATTCATTGTTTTAAATTAAGATTATAACTAAATGTTTTAGAAAATTATTTCCTTAAATCACATCATTTTTAAATAGTGCGATTTTTTTATTTCGTACATATATTTTGTAGATTTCCCTTGGGTACGACCTCGCACTCATACTCTATACTATAAATCGGTTCGTACGCTTGCGAGTAATTTAAAATTCACATCAAGTTTTTACCAAGAAGGTCATTATTACACCTACTGCCCTTATCCCATCAATGTGGTATACCCTGTTTGTGGATAGTGGACATGGGAAGGAAATGACTAATTGTCCTTATATCAAAAGAGCAGGGATTGTGCCTTGCCTAACCTGTGGAGTGTTAGGACATATGCCGATGGCATGTCCTAAAAACTTCATTTTCAACTTTGATGCTGATGTAGGATCCTCTACCGAAAACTAGGCGAGAAGTGCAGGAGAAGGGTTGTGGAAAAGGGGAAACCTTTGTTACTCTCTATCTAACACTTTCATCAGTACGGCATCACCCTATTCTTCTCCACTCTTCACCGACTACAATACTTCTCCTCCCACTCTATTACACAGTTTTCATATCCTTCACTGCCTCCCTCAAGCAAGGAAGGAATCAGGAAGAAGGGAAGGAATCAAGAACAGAGAAAGGGGAAAAGATTTCGAAAAGCTTTACTTACGGTAAGTACCCATCTCTAGAATTAGGATTTGTATTTAATTTGAAGTTTAAAATGATTTAGAACCAACTACGAACCTGGGTTTAGGGAGTAAGATTTGGAAATTTGGAAAGTTTCGGATCTTTCCCCAATTCATAAAATCAGACTTAAATCCGTGAAATCATATATCTAATTGTGATTATTAACCCCTAAGAACGTGATAAATCACATAGGGAATATATCTAAAGGGTTAGGTTGTGAAAACAGGACGAATAAACCACTTGTATGTGATTTTTGAGTTCAAGGAACTCGGTTCGCACATGTAGCAATCTAAAGGATTTTGCAGATTGACTATGTAATACCCTGACCCGAATTAGGCTAAATCAATATGATGAATCATATTTAACCTTTTAATCAAAAAGATTATGGTTAGGGCTTTATGAAAAGCCCAGGTTTGGCCCAATCAGAGCTTGAAAGCTCGATAATCCATATCATCTAGTTGGAAGGGCAAAATGGTAATTTACCATTTATCGACATCGTTTTTACTATTTATCTAAATATTTTATTATTGCTGTCTAATATTGATTTCCTTAATTAAGGATATTAAATTCTAAAAGTTATAAGTATATTATTATATTATTTTCAAAAAATGTTATTAAAACTACCCTAAAAGATCCCGAAAATGAATAAATAATTTTTATTAAACCATTTTAGACATTATTATAACTCACTGTTTTATGATTTCAAATTTTTTAAATAAAATTTTTAAACCCTTTTAATAAACATAAGTTGAATTAAGTAAATAGTAACAAAATGTGAATTTTGTTTAAATCTATAAATTTTGATAAAATATAAATCTCCAAAAATTTATGATGAGTAGAGTTTATAAAATCCAATTTTTTTTTTTAAGTTGGGTTAATTCAATTAAGTTAAATAAATCATGTAATTAGTTAAAATTTAAAATAAGATGAAAATTGACTCATTTGCAAAACTATTGAAGGACTAATTTGCAAATTTTGCAAATGATTAGACCACCTACGTGGCCTGAAGCTGCTGCTTCATCATCGTCGACTCATGCAAGCTACGAACGTAGCTTGTAGATGAGGTGTCCTCCCCCTAACCTTGCTGGAGGGTCTGCTACCCTACCTAGCCATGGCTATAAATCCTGTCACCCTCCCCAACTGGAATTACCCACTGTTAGAAAAGAAACTGCCCTTCCTCTTTTTTCAAAAAATTTTACCGTAAGCTTTGAATTGGAAGAATTTGCAAATTACTGAATTTCTACCCATGAGCAAAAGCGAAGGCAAATATTGTGTTCTTTTTCAAATTCTAGTTAGTTTAGGATCAACCAAAAGTAAAATTGGTTAAGATTTAAGTGTCAAAACTGATTTTGAAGTTTAATGGAAAACTTGAAATTTCTTGTATTACACTGGTTTTCTTGTTAAAATTGGGCGTTTTAAATCAGTATAAATGTTTTAATTGCTTCCGTTTATAAAGAGGACTCATCTAAGAATTCATCTAACCTGTTTGATATGAAAAGCGGATCTAGAAAATCCACTGTTTTTGGATTCGTAAATCACACAGTTGTTTCCCGTCACTGCTCTGTTGCTGATGACAGAGGAAGAAGACGACTTTCGGAAGTTCTGAGAGGTGGGCTTCGGAAGTTCCGAACTTTGGTTCGAGGTTTCGAAGCAACCAGAGGCCAAATGTTCTTTCTGTCTCTGCTGTTCAGACCGGGATGTTCCGAGAGTGTTCGGAAGTTCCAAGAATACCTCGGCAAGTTCCGAGATACATAGACCCACTAGTTTTCTATTTTTCTGTTTTTCTGTTCGGAAGCACTCTCGGATGTTCCTAGATCTGAACCTCAGAAGATCCGAAGAACAAAACCAAGTTCCGAAGGTTCTGTAAGCCTTGTGTTTTAGGTAGTGGCTTGGAAAGTCAGAAGCCATAGTACCTGGTTCTGAAGCATGTTTCGAAGAACCCATATCAGGTTTTTGAAACTTGGTCTAAATTAGGATTTCATGTTTTAGATCTTAGGTTTTAATGTGATATTTATGCCATTTTAATTAAAAGTGATACTACCCCCTCTTATTTGATACTATCTTATTTACATATATATTATGTATTCACTTCCAAGCCGATACTCTCTATCTGTGGCTGACTTAGCCCGATAGTTATCAGTAGCTAAGCAATTAACTTCGCCGCTCTGTAGAAAAGAAGGGTTCTGGCATTGAGTGACCTCTAAGCCTAACTCAATACATCTACATGGTCATTTCCATAAGACAATATGAGAAGTGGCCTGAGCACCCTATTATATATTGCTGATTATTGTAACTTAAAATGATTGGTGACCCATATAGGAGACTCAGATTCATTTCCCTTGAAGTTTTTTAGAAAATAGTATAAAAAGATTTGAAATACTACGAGTATGTATTGTATTGTATCTATATATATTGACTAATTATTGATTGTATATCTATTTCCATGTTTGACAGATACTTCAATACCCACATTTTCGTTGAGGAGACTTAACAATTGCAGTAGGAGTAAATCAGGTTAAGAGGATCTAGTGCAATGAGTGGCTTCAAGGATCAGACTTAATGAACCCACCTATATGCCTAGACATGATGCACTATTGTGAAAAGTGTTTATTGATACTAATGATGTTTATCATATATTGTGATTGTAATGATGAAATGCTTATGAGCTATGATGATATTGATACTGCTTCCACGTACCCTTAACTACTTATCTATTATCGGCCCAGGTGTGTCGAGTACCGGCCCAGGTTTGTCGGTTAGCGTCTACTGGCCTAGGTGTGTCAGTTGCTGGCCAAGGTGTGTCAGTACCGGCCCAGGTGTGTCAGAGATGTATTTGTAAGATTTGTATTTTGACCGTGTCAGGACGTAATACTTATAGCCAGTGTAGTGTCTAGGTGTTACGGTGGATGTCAACAATTATGGAATTATGTTGAGACTTTGGCAGGATAAACCTTTGATGGTGTTATATTGATTTTTAGCTAACCTGATATTCATTACACTGCATTGTTATGTTCTTTCACTGGGCTAGTTAGCTCGCACAACTCATATTTCAGGAGATGTATCCGAGGAGGAGGAACCTCCTTATCAAGCTTAGGATGGATAAGTTGTTGCGGGTTCGTGTGATTCCCACGGACGGGAATTTCTCTCATGTTTGACTTTTGGTTCCTTTGAACCATGTTTTGTAAAGTACCTCATGTGGTACTTATTGTGTTAAAACTTGTATGAACCACTATGTGACCGTAATTACTCTGATGAGAATAAGAGATTTTATTTATGGAAATATTTGATTGTATGATATGTGCTTCTAAGTGGGTAGATATTTGATACATGTTTGAGTCCACATGTAAAGAGCATGTGTGACATTTATTTATGGGCCTAACTTTTGATCAAGCCCAATTAGAAGTTATTGAGGTTATTTACAAAAAAAGAAAAATTAGTAGCCTTTCGGACCCACTTCCTGGTCGGGGCGCTAAAACTGTCTGTAGAAGACAGGCTTCAGAACCTGTCTCGGAGCATCCGAAACAAGTTCCGAAGGAACAAAGATGTTCCGAGGACCCTCGGAAGATAGGAAGTCTCGGAACTTGGCTCGGTCGTTCCGAGGCCAAATTCCGAGGAGATTGAAAACAGAAAGAAAATTTAGAAATTTGGTTAAGTCCATATGAGAACCCAAGTCTAGGAACCTGTCTCGGAAGTACCGAGGCCAAGTTCCAAACATTATAATGTAGAACTGAAACCAGTAAGTCTCTCAGAAGTATCGAGAGGGGACTTGAAGTTTCGAAGTCTCAAAACTTGACTCGGAAGTGCCGAGGTCAAGTTCCGAGCAGACCAATTAAGTGATGTAACTCGGAATTATCCGAAGAAGACCCTAATGATCCGAATCTTCGGAAGTTCCGAAAGAGTGATGACCCAAGTTCCGAGACCACATTGTTGAAACTGTATGACTTGTGACTCCAGACTTGCTGGGTTGAACGTAAATGTAGGATTAAGGAGACACCACTAAATGAAAATTTATGAAGGTAATAGGTGTAGACTTGGAAAACAAAGACACAAACTGATCGGATGATTTATTGTATTTTGATTCATGGAAATATCCAGAAGACCATAAGGTGATCTAAAGCCGTACGTGCCACGTAGCTCGCTCCTTCAAGGAATGTCATTGAACGCTAGGTTTTCCTACTTTCTTGAAGTACCAAGTGATTAGTTATGTATGTTTGAATTATAGGTCGATTTCAATGCATGATTTGATGAGAATTTGATAAAGTATAGTTTTGAATACAATGTATTTCATATATGTTATCAAGCATGTTTAATTTATCAATGCATAGACATGAAACGCATGCATATATATGGGATGGGAATGCATGAGTCAGAGGTTAAAGGGATAACATACTTTAACCACAAAAATTTAGATATGTATGAACAATTTAACCATCGTAAATGGCCGCATCCATGGGTTACAAATTATGGCATAATAATTGGGCAGAAAGCTCCAGTGTCAGAAGAAGTCCCGAAACCTGCTCATGAGTATGGGTGTGTATGTAACACCCTGGATTTTCAAGTTATTATTTATATGAAAATTATCCATTTAAATTAAGAATTTTTAGATATGGATCTTATATGGGTAATGTATTGGGTCATTGGCCCAATTAGGACCCAACAGTTTTGGAAAGGGTTCCAATAAAATTTAAATGGGTTGAATTAAAAGAGTATGCTTTATATCTAAATTAAATAAATTATTGTGCATGGCCGAATTATTGGATTTGAATATCCAAGGAGATGTTTTAAAATCAAATGAAGATTACATTGGCCGATTTTTAGGTTGCATATCTATGATTATGCGCATCTTTGACATACTTTATCTAGGACTATCCAAAGTGGGAATCATTATGCATGACAATTACTATCTTCTAAGATAGGACCTGTGAAGTTTATTAAAAGGAAAACACAAGGGCACACGGCATAAGGGATTTTTTATCTTAAGCACCTTCTAACTTGGGATCAAGAGGGAGTAATAAAAAGAGGAACAAGGAGGGGTACACGGTTTACACCCATCATACCCGAATTCTCTCTATCTCAAGTTCTCATTCACGGCAAGAACAAGGAGAAGGAGAAGGCAACCAGCAAGAGGTGTTCTCAGTTTTGGAGAAAAATCAAAAAGAAAGGAGAAGGATTGGAAGAGCAAGAATCAATCGGAACCAGTTAGTATTTTATAAATTTTATTTGAAATAAAAGAACCATAGGGTTCGGCCAAGGTGTATGGCCGAACCCCATGGAAAAGAATTGGGAGATGATCATGGTGTTTTAGTGGAAGCATGAACCATAGGGTTCGGCCACAATGCATGGCCCAACCCCATGAAAGAAGACATGGTTAATCTATGGATTTTTTATGAGGAAAAACCATGGGAGTTGGTTAATAAATTCATATGGTTTTAATGGATGTTCTTGATGATTTTTAATGGAAGGTTATTGGTTATATTTTAAGGAATGAAAACCATGGAAAGTCATGGTTTAAATTATGGGTTCTTGGGTTGGAATAAGATGAACCATAGGGTTCGGCTATGGGTATGGCCGAACCCCATGGAAAGGAAATTAATAAGGTGATTAGATCATGGAGGATCAAGGATTGATAATTTTTAAAAAGAAGATTTTGAACCATAGGGTTCGGCCATGGTGTATGGCCGAACCCCATGGAAGTTATATTAATTTAGAAAGTGAATAAAAAAGGGTTGGATTGTCTCTATGGGTGAGGTTCGGCCCTGGTATATGGCTGAACCCCACTAGAGTTTATTTATGGAAGATGATTTCTAATTATGAGAAGACGCATGCTCAATTTGGAAACTATCAAATTATGGAAATATGCATGCTAAATTTGGAATTATGGATCCAAGAATAGGAATTGATAAATTTAGAAAGTTTCTATTTAGGGACTTTCTAAGTATGGAAGTTGTCCTTAAATTAGAAAGGATCTAAAAATAGGAGGAGATTAAAATGGGAAAGTTTTTTTTATGGAAGATGTTTACTATTTTCAGTAAGTTTCTAATTCAGGATATGGGTCTGCCATTGCATGGCCGAACCATAATTTTAATATGGCTAAGATGCTAGATCAGGGATTAATGATTTTTGAAAGAGGGTTCATAATTTAGAAAGGTTATTATGTTTGATTGTTGGATCAAAAGAATAGAAATTAAGGGGTGAGGTTCGGCCATGGTGTATGGCCGAACCCCACCAAATATAGTTATGGATTTGGGGTTTCTTAGACATTGAATCATGTGGACTGATTTATTAATTTTAAAGGGTTGCAAAACATAAAAACCATGGAAAGGGTTAAAGAAGTTTTAAAGGTCTAAAATGATTTAAAGAAGGAAAGATGATGGACCATAGGGTTCGGCCAGTTTGTATGGCCGAACCCCATGAAGAGACATTGATTTTATTTTAAATGGAAATAAGGAACCCCATGGACCATTTTTATGGGCTATTGGTGATGTGAAGCATGAATAAATAATTGGATGTTTGAGCAAGAAAACAATAGATTTAAGTGTAACACCTCGGATTTTCAGACTATTATTTTATATGACAATTATTCTTTTAAATGGTTGATTTTAGAATTGGACCTTATTTGGATCAAAAATTGGGCCATGACCCAATTAGGACTCAACCAATGTTGGAATTGATTTTATTAAAATTCAAATGGGTTGAATTGATTTAGTGATGAATTATATCTAATTTTAAACAAAAGATTTTATGGCCGAATTTTGAGGTGAGACCTATAGATTATGAGCATGAGAGATATGTGGGATTTTAAATCCACAATGATATACTAGATATTTAAAAGGGATGAAATATCTATGAAATAATTAAAAGATTAGGCATGGCCGAAATTTGAATAATAATATCCATATTATGCGCATAGGATATTCAAAAAGGGAAGGTAGATTGTCTTAAGTTAAATTAAAAGATTATTTGGATTATGATTAAGCTTATACGCATAGTACTTGCTAATAAGAATTAAAGGAAGGTCTTAATAAGGCAAGAGAAAGTCGACTATGGCTAATTAAAGAGGGAAAGTCGGCCATGGTTAAATAAGGAAGGTTTGACATATGTCCAGTATTTTAGTTATAACTTTCCACTCCAATGTTTGATTGCTTTTATTATTTTTGCGTTGGAAAGAAGACTTCAAGGGCTACAAATTTGTAGTTTACCACTTTTTCTGATTCGGAAGTTAACAAGGTCAAAACTGAGCTACAATATGGTATATGTGTAAAAAACAGGGAACACAAGGGCTCACGGCATTACTATATTTATTTTTAGCATTGGCCGATTGGGAGGTTACTAGATTAAGCAATGGAGGTCGGAAATTGCTAATCTAAGTAAGGGAGGTTGGCATTGCCATCTAAGGCAAGGGAGGGGTGCATGGCACCTTCCTCATTTGGATTAATTGGAGCTTATATTAAGGAGATAACCCTTGGGCTGATTTCTCTCTTTCTCTCTCTCTCCCAATTGTTATTCACGCCAAAACAAGAAGAAGAAACCAGCAAGGGGTTGTCCGACCAGCAAGAAGAAAAGATTAAGAGCAAAGAAAAGGATCGGAAGAAATAACCAAAGGAGTCGCGGGAACCGGTTAGTTGTTTGATTTATATTTTGTTTAAAAGATATGCTTATTTTTAATGGAAATACATGGGTTAGATATGGATGATTTTATTGGGTTATTAATAATGAAAAACCAAGGAAGCATGAACCATAGGGTTCGGCCACAATGCATGGCCGAACCCCATGTAAGAAGATTGGTTTAATGTATGATTTTTGTAAGCCAATGTAGGATCGGTTTTGGATTTACTTGGTGATGGATTAAATGAAAGGATTTTGGAGATGCTTAATGGAAGGTCTTCGGCTATATTTATGGGTTCAAAACCGTGAAAGGATACTGATTTAATGTATGGATTTAAATGATGGAAAGTTATGCACCATAGGGTTCGGCCAAGGTGTATGGCCGAACCCCATGGACCAAGTTAACTTAGAGATTGGTATAAATGGCAATAATGTAAATTGGTTTCAAACATGAAGATTATGGATCTATGTTTAGGGATTTTAAATGGGATGAAATGGATAATTCTATGAGTAAGGTTCGGCCATGGTACATGGCTGAAGAAGATTTCACAGATCCTAACTTTATTGAATATCACAAGTCATGCTCATAAGATTTTACTGGCCACATCACAACTGATCGATGATGCTGGTAAATGGTGGGAGGTGATAGAGAAGCAGCGAGCACTTCTTCCGGAAGGAGAAAGGACTGCAATGATTTGGGAGCAGTTCTCAGCTACCTTCCTGGAACATTATTTTCCTAAGGAGGAGAAAGAGCGCCAGACACAGGGTTTTCTATCTTTGGTACAAGGTACCATGACGGTGGCAGAATACCACTAGGAATTTCTCAGTCTATCTGTATATGCATTCTATATGGTGGATATAGAGTATCGGAGGGCACGCATGTAATAGCCCGAATTTTTGAATCAATATATATTGAGGTAAGCCTAAGGTAAGGAGGGAATTTAATTGGGCCATTGGCCCAATGTCTACCCAATAAACCATGAATTGGAATTAATACAATTAATGGGTCAATGGTAAGTAATTGGGTCAAGATAGTCAATTTGGGTCAAAGGGCCATATGGGACCCAATGGGCCAAAGTAGGTAAGCCGTAAAATAAATGAGAAAGACAAAATATAATTGGGCCATGGACCCAATGGTGATCCAATTAAGATAAATTAAATGGATTAGATAATTATAAAATTATCTAAGTTAAGATGTATCAAGATTAAGTGATATGGCCAAATGGGGCCCACCTCCACCTCACCAATTGAGGTGGCGTGTGGACCAAGGAAAAAGTGGGGCCAACCATCATGGTTGACTTGGTCAACCATGGATAAATTTAAGAAGACTAAGGTGGATTAAGGTAAATTAAATTGATTAAAATTATTGTAAAATGCCCTAAGTTAAAATCAATGGAATTAAAATGACATGGCCAAGTGGGGTCCACCCGCACCTCACCAAGTGAGGTGGCAGGTGGGGTAGGTATAGGTGGGGGCCGTCCACCATGGTTGACTTGGTCAACCATGGGTGGGTTTCTTAGATAGATAAATTGTATGAAATTAAATTGGATGGAAATTAATTAACCTAAATGAGGACTTAACTTAATTAATTAGGTTGGTTAATTAGGGTCAACATAGACAAGTCAAAGAGGACAAGGGAGCCATGCTTGGTGGTTGGGTCTCAACCACCACCACCAAAGTCAAGCTAAGCCCATGCTTGGTTGGTGAGGCCATGATGGAGGGGTATGGTCCAAGTAAGACCAAGGAATGAGATGGGTTTTCCATCTCATCCCTCTCATTTCACTCTATCTTTCCCTCCCACTCTCAAAACCATCCCATGCATTGGAGAAAAGAAAAAGAGAAGAAAACTTAGAAGAAGAAGAGAAGAAAAGAGAAAGAGAGAGCAAGCCTTGGTCCACCCCTTCAAGATCAAAGGCTAAGATCTTGTCTTCCATCACCTTCCCCTCTCCCTCTCTCAATCTAACCCCATCTACCATAGCCACCCAAGCATATTTCACCATTGATCAAGCACATCTAGCCGATCAAACAAGGAGAGGAAGAAGAAAGGAGGCCAAGGAAGTCGACGGGAGCGACAAAGACCGGAGGAGTCGTCGGATAGTAAGTATGTTCTAAACAAGAAATTTAAATTTTAGGGTTTTAAGTTTTGGAATCCATTTCCTTGGATTGGATGGTGGCCAAACCATCATAGGCTTTGAATTTAAAAATCCATCCAATGGTAGGATAAGGAATGGATAAAATGGAGGAATGGATTAAGTAATGGATTAGGGATGTTAAGTATTTAAAATAATTGTTATGGATTTGTGAGGAAACTTTGGGCCATAGGGTTCGGCCATGTAGCATGGCCGAACCCCATGGTGGCAAATTAAATGATGGATGATGGAAGTATGGAAAAAAATATGGAGAAAAGGTTAGGTTTCCTAAATGCTAAGTAATTGATGATTTTATTAGGATTAGAAGGTTTAAAATGGTGGAGAATGATTTATGATAATTAGTTTTCAAGTGATTTAAAATAGGTGATTTTAAATAGGGTTTAAAGGCATAGAATGGAATGGATGGATGACCATAGGGTTCGGCCATGTAGCATGGCCAAACCTCATGGTAAATAATGGGTAGTCTATTAAGATTATAAGGTTTAAAGATAATGGAGAAAAATGATATGTTTAAATGGGATGAAAATGGTGATGTAAATAGATGATTTAACTTAAATGGGGGTATGATGTTTTAGAGAAATCATGAACTATAGGGTTCGGCCATACAAGGTGGCCGAACCCCATGGTTAGTGATCTATGAAGGTTAGGGCTCTTAGATGCTCAATGGTTAATGTTTTCTAAAGTTTGAAAATTATGAGTATGGTAAGTAATTTTAAAATGGATTATTTTTGGGACAAAACATTAGTCTTTGAGAATGGCATCCAAAAAGGTGAATCCTAGGGTGGTGATTAGTGGTTTTAAAAAATGGAAAATGATGTAGAAGAATGCTAGATTTTAATGGATTTATGAAAATGATATGTGAGGTTTTAAATGGGATGAGAATGAGGACTTAAATGAATAAATTAAATTCATTAGTGATAGGATTAAATGAGACAAAATGGACCCAAAAGAAGGGAGATAGGGTACCATGGGTTCGGCCATGGTGTATGGCTGAACCCATGATCCCTTTGTGGGCCACCTTTAGGGCCAAATGTGAAAGGAAATATGGGGATTAAATGTTTTTCAAAATTAAACAATAGGTGGCTGATTTTGGATATGTTATGGAATTATAAATGGGTCTAAATTATGGATGAAATTTAGACTTAAAATAGACATAAGTGGGTGAATGATTAATCATAGAGGAGAGAGTGGCAAAACGGTAAATAAGTGCCACATTGAAGAACCATAGGTTCGGCCATGGTACATGGCCGAACCCTATGGGGATTAGACATGAAATCGGATATTACGAATGATGAAATGAAACGTATAGATGCTGCATTTTAGGCTCGCTCATTTGAATATTTGAAATGGCCAAAATCAGAATTATGTATGTGTTTTAACCAATGGATAATGGGCTAGCTAAGTTAAGGGCTGCTTTTCTATAAAATTGTAACATAATTAATGGCCATTAATGGATCTAAGTAGATGGATCAATTATGGACTTAATCATGGAAAAACGTGTGGACTAATTCGGTAAATGTAATAAGGTATCGGGACGTCGCAAACGGTACGCGATCGGCGACAGGATTATCGAACGGAAGCGTAACGGAACGCTACGTGGTATTCGGTAGGATTCCTACCTTTTTGTAAGCGATGGATATATGATAGTATTTTAAATTATTTTGATTTGGCTTATGATGGATTTATGATTATGATTTATCTTATGACGAGTTTTAAGTTATGAATCATATGGATTATATTTTAACATTATGCATTATATGGCTATGTATGGTATATCAAAATTATGGTTTATCTATATACTACATAGCATAATGCACGTACATCTCATGCATGGCATGGGCGGGAAAATAATGAAACCGGAGTCCATGCTCCATCGGGGCGACCGAGAATCAGACATGGGGATGGCCTGAGGGCTATAACCGGAGTCCATGCTCCGTCGGGGCGACCGAGAATCAAACATGGGGATAGTTCTATAACCGGAGTCCATGCTCCGTCGGGACGACCGAGAAGCAAACATGGGGACAATACATTGTATGATCATACGGATGATGGGTGGGACACATGACATTGGCACCCATGGCATAGCACTCATTACATGCTTATGTTGTTATATTTTATTGTATCGGTATGCATGTTATCACTAATCCATATGCTAGCCCTACTCGGAGTCCTACTGGGCGCGTTGACTAACGCCCTACTTCTACCCTAGATGACGACGTAGGGGATGGCGGAAGCGGTGGACATGACAGGAGCCAAGCTTAGGAGCTTGGGAAGCGCAGTCTTAGTTTACTTACATTTACATTTTGGAGATGTAATTTTAAAGAAACTTAGCTTGTCGGGTTGTATAAATTTACATTTCTTGCGATGGTTTGGACGTTACTTATGGACAATTACATTTGGTGATATAAATATGATCATAGGGGAATTTGGTAATTTAATGTTGTATATTCCCTTCTATCTAAAAACCGGTAGGATAGACTCTATTATTATGTTCCGCAATGATTATAATCCGCGAGCTTACTTCCTACGCGTGAACCATTCTCGTGGACTTAGTTCCGCGCACGCGTGGGGTTGGCCAGTTAAGGGTCGGGCTTTAGAAGCTCGGACTTAACTCGCGTCGTGGCGTCCGTGCCCTCTCTCACTCTTCTATTTCAAAAAAAAATAGACTCTGATTTTCGGAAAGCTGGTGAAAAAGGGGCGGGCGTTACAACGCAAGTTTGAACGGGGCCTCTGGCCTAGCATAAGGGCCAAGGTAACTATATTCAAGGTAGCCACATTGGCAGAGGTGGTCAGCAGGGCCACTATAGCAGAGCAGGAGATGGCTGAGTTGACGTGTTTTGACAATCGCCGAGCTCAGAGTGGGAGGGGTACATTTAGCCCAATAAGAGGTTCCGACCGAACTCTAGCAGACCCTCACCATCCACTGGGTCAACGGGGGCTTTCGTCCCAATCATCCCTCCCCATCTGCATCAGTCACTCAGGCTTCCAGAGGGGTGAGCAACTACTTTCATTGTGATCAGCCTGGCCATTTTAAGAGGGAATGTCCACAACTCAACAAACCCTCATATTCCAAAGGTTCATCTCGTCGACCTGTTAGGCCAGCAAACTCACGAGGAGGCCGAACATTTAATCAGGCGGGATGGCCGCCTACAGGATCTAGATGGTTATTCACCTTAGCACCTCCAGCAACAGAGGATCATTCTGTGATTCAAGGTATGGCAGTAGTCAGTAGTTCCTACGCCTTTGTATTGTTTGATTCGGGAGCATCTCACTATTTCATATCTACTGCATTTATAACTGCTACTGGTACATTGGTACAAAAACTGTCCACATCACTCACCATTGTATCCCCTGTTGGAGACACATCATTGGGACTTATATGCACAGCAGTGAATACTGTACTTGCTGGACTCAGATTTGAGTTCAATTATTTGGTACTTGATACGTCAGAATATGATATTATTTTCGGCATGGACTGGTTGGCTAGCTTTAAGGCCAACAATGATTGTTGTCGTCGCAGGGTGACATTTTGGTCGCCCGAAAGAAAACATGTGGTACGTACTGATAAACAAAGCAGACTGCATGAAGGGTTGAATCACCTAGTATTGAACAGTATCCAAATTAACAAGGCAACGGTGACTGAACTTCTGGAAATAGTAAGGGACTATGCAGACGTTTTTCCAAAAGAACTCCATAGCTTGCCTCCCATGAGGGAGATCAATTTTGAAATTAAGTTGTACCCTGGCACTGGACCAGTGTCATTACCACATTACCGGATGGCACCAGCAGAGATGTCTGAATTAAAGAAGCAGATTGATGAACTGCTTAGATTGGGGTGCATTCAGAACAGTACATCGGCTTGGGGAGCTCCAGTATTATTTGTGAAGAAAAGGGATGGTTCACTCCGTATGTGTGTGGACTACCGAAAACTGAACCAGCTGACGGTAAAAAACAAGTACCCTCTACCCAAGATAGATAATTTATTTGATCAACTTAGAGGTTCCAATCATTTCTCTAAGATTGATTTGATGTCGGATACCACCAAATCCAGGTTAGAGAGGAGGATATAGAAAAGACAGCTTTCAAAATGCGGTATGGATTATTTGAGTTTGTAGTCATGCCGTTTGGACTCACCAATGCACCGGCTGTGTTCATGGATTTAATGAATAGGATCTTCCATCCTTACTTGGACCAATTTGTCATTGTATTTATCGATGATATTTTGATTTATTCCAAAACTCAGGAAGAACATGCTGAGCACCTGAGAATAGTTTTGGACACTTTGAGGAAGAACCAGTTATATGCTAAAACCAACAAATGTGAATTCTGGCTACCCAAGGTTAACTTTCTGGGGCATGTATATCAAAAGATGGTATAGCCGTGGATCCGGGTAAAGTGGCGGCAGTGGGAGAATGGAAAACACCAAAGAATGTAATTGAGAATCGTAGCTTCTTGGGATTGGCTGGTTATTACAAGAAATTTATCATTGACTTCTCCAAGATTGCATCTCCACTGACTCGACTCACTCAGAAAGGAGTTAAATTCTAGTGGTTAGATTTTTACAGCTGGAGATTTGAAACGCTGAAAGAGAGACTTACAAGGGATCCTATTTTGATTTTGCCAGAGAGAGGCAAGGGTTATGAAGTACAATGTGATGCTTCAGGAGGAGGACTCGGGTGTGTCCTCAGTCAAACTCATCGTGTGGTGGCTTATGGTTCAAGACAATTGAAAATACATGAACGTCTCTATCCTATGCACGATCTTGAACTAGCCGCAGTGGTCTTCGCTCTCAAAACCTGGAGACATTATCTATATGGTGAGAAATTTGAAGTGTTTTTCGATCATAAGAGCTTGAAATATTTGTTTGATCAGAAAGAGCTCAACCTGAGGCAGCGTAGATGAATGGAATATTTGGCAGATTATGAGTTCGCACTTCGTTATCACCCTGGCAAGGTGAACAAGGTGGCAGATGCACTCAGCCTCATATCACATGCATCAGTGGCATGTTTGATCAGGACAGAAAGGGAGATGCTGAATACCATTCGAGAGTTTAATATTTATATCAAAAACCATGGGAGTATGTACAATTTGATCATACGGTCCAACATGGTTACTAAGATTGAACAGGAACAACGGACTGACCCGGAAGTGGAAGAGATATGGGCTAAGATGTCTACTGGTGAAGTCATACCGGAATGGGAGTTACGACCAGGACAGGGTCTTTATTCCGAGGAAGGATTATACCTACGAGCTGCAGAAAAGAGTTATTGGTCGAAGCACATCAGACCAAACTCTCTATTCATCCGAGCAGCACCAAGATGTATCACGACCTGAAGAGACATTACTGGTGGCACGGACTCAAAAGAGATGTGGCAGAATTTGTGGCTCATTGCTTAACTTGTTAGCAGGTTAAGATGGAACATCGGAAGCCACCAGGGTTACTCAAACCCTTACCAATGCCGGAATGGAAATGAGAGCACATCTCCATGGATTTTGTTATAGGGTTGCCAAGGTCTTCAAAGGGTAACGATGCGATATGGGTCGTGGTAAACCGATTGACCAAGTCTGCACATTTCATTCCCATTAAGATGATAGACTCATCTGAGACTTTGGGTCGGCGGTATGTCAGGGATATCATCAGATTGCATGGTATACCTTGGAGTATTGTGTCTGACAGAGATGGTCGATTCACCGGCAGAGTATGGCAGAGTATGCAGTCAGCCATGGGAACAGACTTATTGACTTGCCATTGCTAGAATTCTCGTACAACAACAGTTACCAGGCAAGCCTCCAGATGGCACCATTTAAGGCATTATATGGTAGACCTTGTAGGTCACCAATGTGCTAGACAGAGGCCGGTGAGCCTGCATTGATTGGACCTGAGTTGGATGCAGAGACTACAACCCAGATACAGTTGATACGATAGCACCTATTAACTGCGCAGAGTCGTTAAAAGAGCTATGCTGACAAGAGGAGGAGGTTCCTTGAATTTGAAGTGGGAGACATGGTGTTCTTGAAAGTCTCGCCACGAAAGGGACTCATGAGATTTGGAAAGAAGGGGAAATTGTAGCCAAGATATGTGGGACCATTTTCAATCATAAGAAGGATGGGGGATGTGGCTTATCAATTGGCACTCCCATCATAGTTGGCATCTTTACATGATGTGTTCCATATATCGATGTTGAAGAAGTACAATCCTGATCCTTCTCATGTGCTGAACATACAAGAATAGAGGTACAAAGCGACGTGACATACGTCGAGAAGCCTGTTCGAGCGGAGGACACAAAACAAAGGGTATTACGGAACCGAGCAATCCAGTTTGTCAAGGTAGTATGGGATCGACATGGCATTGAGGAAGCCACATGGGAACTCAAGTGGAAATGAGGAAAGCTCATCCTGAGCTATTTATGTACATGTTTGAAACCCTACTTCACTCGATTTTCAGGACGAAAATTTTAAAAAGAGGGTTGTATTGTAACACCCCGGATTTTCAAGTTATTATTTATACGAAAATTATCCATTTAAATTGTGAATTTTTAAATATGGATCTTATATGGGTAATGTATTGGGTCATTGGCCCAATTAGGACCCAACGGTTTTGGAAAGGGTTCCAATAAAATTTAAATGGGTTGAATTAAAAGAGTATGCTTTATATCTAAATTAAGTAAATGATTGTGCATGGCCGAATTATTGGATTTGAATATCCAAGGAGATGTTTAAAAATCAAATGAAGATTACATTGGCCGATTATTAGGTTGCATATCTATGATTATGCACATGACATATTTTATCTAGGACTATCCAAAGTGGGAATCATTATGCACGGCAATTACTATCTTCTAAGATAGGACCGTGTGGAGTTTATTAAAAGGGAAACACAAGGGCACACGACATAGGGGATTGTTTATCTTAAGCACCTTCTAACTTGGGACCAAGAGGAAGTAATAAAAAAAGGAACAATGAGGGGTACACGGTTTAACCCATCATAGCCGAATTCTCTCTCTACCTCAAGTTCTCATTCACGGCAAGAACAAGGAGAAGGAGAAGGCAGCCAGCAAAAGGTGTTCTCAGTTTTGGAGAAAAATAAGAAGAAAGGAGAAGGATTGGAAGAGCAAGAATCAATCGGAACCAGTTAGTATTTTATAAATTTTGTTTGAAATAAAAGAACCATAGGGTTCGGCCAAGGTGTATGGCCGAACCCCATGGAAAAGAATTGGGAGATGATCATGGTGTTTTAATGGAAGCATGAACCATAGGGTTCGGCCCAATGCATGGGCGAACCATAGGGTTCGGCCCGACATGGTTAATCTATGGATTTTAATGAGGAAAAACCATGGGAGTTGGTTAATAAATTCATATGGTTTTAATGGATGTTCTTGGTGATTTTTAATGGAAGGTTATTGGTTATATTTTAAGGAATGACAACCATGGAAAGTCATGGTTTAAATTGTGGGTTCTTGGGTTGGAATAAGATGAACCATAGGGTTCGGCTATGGGTATGGCCGAACCCCATGGAAAGGAAATTAATAAGGTGATTAGATCATGGAGGATCAAGGATTGATAATTTTAAAAAGAAGATTTTGAACCATAGGGTTTGGCCATGATGTATGGCCGAACCCCATGGAAGTTATATTAATTTAGAAAGTGAATAAAAAGGGGTTAGATTTCTCTATGGGTGAGGTTCGGCCATGGTGTATGGCCGAACCCCACTAGAGTTTATTTATGGAAGATGATTTCTAATTATGGAAAGATGCATGTTAAATTTGGAAACTATCAAATTATGGAAAGATGCATGCTAAATTTGGAATTATGGATCCAAGAATAGGAATTGATAAATTTAGAAAGTTTCTATTTAGGGACTTTCTAAGTATGGAAGTTGTCATTAAATTAGAAAGGATCTAAAAATAGAAGGAGGAGATTAAAATGGGAAAGTTTCTATTTATAGAAGATGGTTACTATTTTTAGTAAGTTTCTAATTCAGGAAATGGGTCTGCCATTGCATGGCCGAACCATAATTTTAATATGGCTAAGATGCTAGATCAGGGATTAATGATTTTTGAAAGAGGGTTCATAATTTAGAAAGGTTATTATGTCTGATTGTTGGATCAAAAGAATAGAAATGAAGGGGTGAGGTTCGGCCATGGTGTATGGCCGAACCCCACCAAATATAGTTATGGATTTGGGGTTTCTTAGACATTGAATCATGTGGACTGATTTATTAATTTTAAAGGGTTGCAAAACATAAAAACCATGGAAAGGGTTAAGGAAGTTTTAAAGGTCTAAAATGATTTAAAGAAGGAAAGATGATGGACCATAGGGTTCGGCCAGTTTGTATGGCCGAACCCCATGAAGAGACATTGGTTTTATTTTAAATGGAAATAAAGAACCACATGGACCATTTTTATGGGCTATTGGTGATGTGAACCATGAATAAATAATTGGATGTTTGAGCAAGAAAACAATAAATTTAAGTATGTATAATTGTGATCTTAGAGTATGTTATTTGTCATGAAATGTTATGAATGGCAAAAGTGTAAATAGATGGAAATAAGGAGACCATGGATGAATAAATGGCAATATTGTAATTAGAGGCTAAAATGAAAGATCATGGGTTCGGCCATGGTGTATGGCCGAACCCCATGAACCATGGTAATGTGATATTGGTTAGCCTAAGCATGTTTTAAATGAATAGAATGAACAATGGCATAGAATGTAAATATGGGTAAACATGCAAGATCATGGGTTCGGCCATGGTGAATGGCCGAACCCCATGAGGATTGTGGTTATGGACTCAAACATTATTTTAAATCAAGTGGGACTTGGTTTTTGATTAATTGTATATTATAAGGTAACGGGACTTCACAAGGTGTGTACGATCGTGAGCTGTTACCGGACGAAAGACGCAAGAACACGTTAGCGGTCTTTGGTAGGATTCCACCTCGTTGAAACCATGGGTATATGTACATTTGTTTTATCTTATTTTGATGAAATTATGTTGCAAAGGATATGTTTTATTATTGTGATTTTAAATGCTATGTTTATATGATAAAATAGCATGTGTTGGATATGTTTCAAAATGTGATTTTAATGCTATGTTTATATGATAAAATAGCATGTGTTTCATTGGCATCTCATGCATGGCATGGGGTGAAGGATTTGTAACCGGAGGGTCCACACTCCGTCGGGGCGTCCGAAAAATGTATGTGGGGTACCTTGATGTGCTTTTCCATCAGGAAGAAACCAAAGGGTCCGCACTCCATCGGGGTGTCCGAAAGACCTATGTGGTGGGTACTTTTATGTACACGTGATGGGTGGGACTCATTGCATTTGTCATCATTGCATGGCATGGTTTTATATGGTTTTGGATATTATGTTATAATATATGTTTTGTACTAACCATGTGTTAGCCGTAACTGGAATACCTACTGGGCGCGTTGTTCTAACGCCCTACTTCTACCCTAGTTGATGATACAGGAAACAAGGGGAACGATGAACGCAAAGAGGGCCAGGCGTAGGAGCTTGGATGATTTATTTTATATGTTTTGAATAAAGTTCTTATAGACATGTATTTGAGTAACTAGTTTTCGAGAATGTAATAACTTAGATGGTTAGATGTTAATTTTGATAATTATGATATCTGAATGATGATTAATGACTTGACGTACTTTGCTATCTGAATGGAATAGAACTTGGTTCTATTATAATTCCGCATGTTATGATTTTTATTCTGCAAGTCGGTATTGTTATGTGTGAACCGTTTTCATAGACTTACTCCATGCATACATAGGGTTGGCCAGTTAAGGGTCGGACTTTGGAAGCTCGGACTTAACACGCGTCGTGACGTCCCGCTCTCTATCACTCTACTCTGTTATATAAAAAAAAATAGACTCTGATTTACGGGAAGAAGCGAGTAACAAAGGGCGGGGCGTTACAGTGTAGCACTCCCCCGGTAGTCCCGGTTAAATGCTAGTATTGGGTAGTAACTCCCAGCTGGTGCTCCAAGAAAGCTGCGGACAAAATGGCCAATGTTTATAACTATTGAATGAGAATGAGATAGTGATCAATTCATGGGGCATGAGAAGGACGTGCATCAATTCATATCACCATAGCATAGTACATTTATGATGATTTTCAAGTATTTTAAATACATATGTGATTCTGGTTTGTATGAGTTGATTACGAAATGAACTTGCATACTTTATTAGTATGAGTTATGAACTAATTTTGAAATATGGGATGGGGTATGATTTCCAAATGAGATATATAAATATTTCTGAATTTTTTATGTTTTGTTTTATATTTATAACATCACATGTTGGTACCCACTTGATGGAAATTTTTACTGGGCATTGGCAAATCCCAGAAATCTTTTCTCTTTTAGAAACTGATGCAGGAAAGGAGAAAATTGATGAGGAAGGACCGAGCAATAGTCAAGCGTAGTTGGTTAAGAAAGAAATAGAAAGAATTCATAGAGCTTTTCATTTTATTTTTATATTTTGGAAATAGAAGAAAACATTCCCCTTGATTTACATTTTGAGAATAAATATTTAGGTAGGAGTTATGTGATTGAAAGCTAGATTGATGATGTAATAAACTCCTAGATAGTGAGGTTGAACCGTTATTTGACATTTACTTTTTATAGGATTATATTGCTTTGTGTTGGTGTTGTTTTAAATTTGTAAATCTCGCAAGCGTACGAACCATTCATAGCACAGTGATTGAGTGAGAGGTCGAATCCAAAGGAAACATTCAAAATATATGAAATTCAAAATACACATGCCTCAATTTTATGTTTCTTAGAAAACCAAGATTCAAAATTAAATCTAGGATAGAAAAGCAATTGTAATCTTTAAAAGTATATTTCCAAGTAATCAAATCTTCATTCAAATAAATAGATCTACAATTTTAGAACATTGATTAAAAGTGATTAAAATAATATTTTAATTAAGAGTCTATAAACAATCTCACCACACATTCTAATTCACAAAATCTAGATCTAATTAAATTTAATCCTAACTAGTAAATCAAGTTGTTAGGGAGGTTTTAAATACAAGAAATAAATACAATTTAAAAGAATTAAAGATTTAAAAAGAAAAATAAAATACAACATTCAAGTGAAATAAAATAAACATGAAAAGTAAATTGACAAGAAAAATAAATGACAGAAAAAAAATCGGTAACGTAAAAGGTGGCTGTTTGGAATAGACCGTTCATCACGCAAGATAGGTAAACAAAGTGAAAGCCTAGATCTGAAATTCACATATAGATCTAAAATACAATTCATATTTATTAATAAAATAAGATTCACATCTTTCTAATTTAATTAATCAAAACCTTAGTAATCATGATTCAAATCTTACAATCAAGATCCTAGCTCTTGCATGCACTCATGTTCAATCAAATAAATAAACATGAAAAATAAATTGACAAGAAAAATAAATGACATAAATAAAACTGCAGTAACGTAAAAGGTGGTTGTTAGGAATAGACCGTTCATCACCCAAGATATGTAAACAAAGTAAAGGCCTAGATCTGAAATTCACGTATAGATCTAAAATACAATTCATATTTATTAATAAAGTAAGATTCACATCTTTCTAATTTAGTTAATCAAAACCTTAGTAATCATGATTCAAGTTTTACAATTAAGATCCTAACTATTGCATGAGTTCATGTTCAATCAAATAAATAAAAGTTGTGTTCTTGAAGTAAAAAATAAAATAATCATAGAACTATTTTAGAAATTGGATGTTCCAGGGTTCTAAATGAATGCTTTACTTTATTAAATGGAAGAATTAAAGTACAAGGCTTTTATAAATTAAATACAAGAAATACAATATAAAAAATCTACAACTCTCACTTGTAAATTCGAATGGTGTTGTTGTCTTCTTGTCTTTTACTCAAGCCTTTAGTCCTCTTGAATTCCAGGTCAAATTCGAGTTTGGTGTGTGGGTTACTAGGATATTTATAGGACTTGGGATTGAATGGATAGCTAAGATTAAATTTAGGGTTTCGTTGATGGATGAAAGGTTGGGATTAGATCGAACTTAACATAGGTGGCTAGGATTAAAAGTTAGAAAACTAGGGCTTCTCTATATGTGTACATGAATTCGGTGTGCATTGGTTGACTTGGATTGGAGTACAAGTAAGCAAGGACAGAAAATTGGGATTGGGATTTGTTGTGTGATTTTCGAATTTGGCTTTATGTTCTAGGGTTTTGGGTTGTGCAATGATATGAACGGCTTAGGATTAAATGGATGGATGAATGAATGGATGAGATTTAATATGGTGAGGTGGAGGGTTGACTATGAAATTCAAATGGGACAGGAAGGAAAGAAGCAAAAATCGTGAGTGACATGGTGGATTGGGATGATGAGGTGAGTTGGGATCTTAGGAGTGTATCTAGATGGATTTTTATCTAAGTGAATGGACAGATTTTAGTGATGAAATTGTGTGGACTGTGTGTTGGATGGATAGAGTGGTGACAAGGCATGGGCGATGGAGGCTAGCTTGAGCTTCAAGTTGTACTAACTTAGGGTTTGGTGAATGGATGGCTAAGATTGATTTGGGTTAAATGTAATGGATATGATGGGTGATGGGTGATCTATGTGGATGGATGGATAGATGGTGCATGGAGGATCCTATTCCTAAGGTTAATCTATATGATAGATGGTTTGGATGTCCTAAATCTAATCATGATGCATGAACGGGTTGGATTGACTAAATGGATCTAGGATTTGATGATATGAAATGCATGGGATAAATGAAATGCATGAAATGAAGGGTTTGGATTGCTTGATTGGGTCAATGGATAGTGTGAATGGGTGATTGTAGATTGGATGGTTAAGATTAGATGGGTAAGATGGGTCATGGATATGGGCTTTTGGGTTTGGACCTAAAATGGATTTGGGCTTTGGATTGGTGAACTTGGATTTGAATCTGGAGCATTGCATCTTTAAATTAGACTTGGACTTGAATTGGAGACTTGGACTTAAGCTTGCTAGGCTTGAATTCATTTTGGCCTGGCCCACATTGGGAAATGCTCTTGAAGTGCTTGGCCTGGCCTAGTGTCTGTCATTTGGAGCAAAGCTTGGCCTAATTGCAATGGATCTTTGGCCCATGGAGTTTGATTTCAATTCTTGGCCTTTTAATTGCAGACTTTGATTTTAAAATTAAATAATTATTCAATACCACTATAATTCTAAATATTGAATAGTAAACGGTTCCAGATTCTCAATTTTACATTAAAAACCTAAAGTGGCATGAATTAATTATGAAATTCTAAAATTTCCATTTTAAGCTCTCTTTCAGCAATTATCCACTGTTTTATGCATGAATCATGTTCTTCCATCCTTTTATCTACAAAACTAGAAAAAAATCATTAAACGAATCTTCTATATACAAAATCAAGGCTAACTTAATCATAATTAAAGGGTAAAAATGTAAGTTTTTTAGACGCAACAAATACCCCCAAACTTAGATTTTGGTAGTCCTCGAGCAAAAATTAAAATAAAAGCCTAAGTCTAAGTCTAAAAAATCTAAAAACTAAAAAATCCTAATCTAAACCTAATACTAACTTAAAGTTTTATTTTTACAAGACCTAACCTAGTCCTAAAAACTAACTTTTAATTTAAAACTACATGTCTTTCGTTGGCACTCTCAATTGCATTTAGCATATGCAACAAGCCTTTAAACGCCTATGTTATCCCTAGTGGACGAGTTATAGTCTCGTGAGGGCTTGCAGTGAGGATACCCACAAACATCCAATTTTGTATAGTCATAGTTTCAGATTCGGCAAAAACAAGTTCATAAAAATCTAGACATCATAGGATCCCAAATTTATTTTATAAGACTTATATCCGAAGTGTAGTGTGTGCTTAGCCAATATTAAAATTAGTTTTCTTTTCCAAATAGACACAAGTTTTGCAACCAACATCGGAAGGTGCACTTTGACTTCAAACCTCACTAGATATCTCTCAGAAAGACTAACGCTCAGATATTGGGTTATTTTCTCTCAAAGGTATATGTGAGCGGAGTTTGTGTATTCAAATTCAAAATTTCTCACTTATGTTTAAGAAAAACGGCACATGACTAAGAAAATAATTGTTGGATCTCATGAATGGACGCCACTTTCCTGAGAACATTTAGTTAAACATTATCAGTTTTCTTCCTTTATTCTCCACATGTAATACCATATTTCAACTTAAGGTCAATAGGACTTCTAATAGGACGAAACGTAGCTTGGGATCGGGTCAAATCAAAGAAGGATGATAATAAGACTCTAAGAATAAATATTTTGATAAAAAGGTTAGAGATCTTTAAGATATATGACGGGATATTTCTTCCTCTATTTTTTTTTCTTTTCAGCACTTTTCAAAATATTCATTTTTTTTTTCTTTCCCATCCTTCTTCTGATGTCAAGATGTTCCCTTTCTGTTTGTCCTATTTTCTTCTTTTTCTTTTCTTGTGCCCTTGTTTTTAATACCATCCCAATATTTGTCATCTCTAACCTTTTCTATTAATAGGTCATAGATTTTTTTTAATGGGGCTCAGATTCCAAAACCGGAGTTGGGTTTGGTCAACATGGTTGATCAAGAAAACAAGCTAACTTAAAGGCTCAACTAGGAACTATCAGGATAAATTTGACCAAAGAAAGGTAGGCATGAAGGCTCAAACGATCCAAAAAATGGCCTAAATCATATCCTAAGGTTTATACAGTCATTTCCTTGTTTTAAATAAATTCCAAAAAATTTCAAATATGCTAACTCAATTTTAATTGTATTCTCAGTAATTTTGACCAAAATTTGAAGAATGATGAGATCCACAATGACTTGAAGCGCTAAAGAAACAAAAATGGATTGACTTAAATCCCTCAGAAAAATAGACTATCACTAAAGCTCAATGGGTTAAGTCTCCAGTAGTATTCCTTTGTTGACTACTAGACTCGTGGAATTTTTTCTTTTCTAACTCAATTTAACGTGGCTGTGTAAAATTATTCTGAATATAAATTATATAAAAATTATATTGAAAAAGTGTGGTATAAAAATTTTATTCACCTCTCTTAGACTAAAAGAAAATTATTTTTTCTCAAGGATTAGTCTCAGTAGTCACTTACTCTTCCCATGATTGATTTTTTTTTTTGTTGGACTCTACTAATGTAACCCCTAGATACCCCCAAAGTTAAATTTGACATCGTCCTCAATGTTCAACGGTTGGAAGCAAAATGTCAAGACATTGTTAAATTTTGGGTTTTGATGTATCTATGTGAAACATCCTAAAAACTGACTCAAGCTAAACTGACTTTCTAGACTGACTCTAAAAGAAACCTATAAAAGACGCAAACTCAATTATCTTTTCGCATATAAAACAATCTTGGCCTTCTTGAGTGACTTCATTAAGCTCGGTAAATGGTGATGGTGAATAGGCTCCATTGAGTACATAACATCACGGGCCAAGTATTTTTTTTCCCACTTATTATCTCCCACTGGTATGACGAAAGCCCATGGATCATTTAAATCAAAAGGGATGCAGTTCGGTGCTGGGTGTATCTTACATTCATTGATAGGCTCGTCCATTATTTGAGACTTTTTTTTTTTTTACTTTGATGCTTGAATTATCTCCTTCCCTAGTTAGATTATCCTCACCTTGGTTGAAACTCTAGGGATTTGACGAAGATGCTAGTGTTGAGACTGACATGACTTCAAAGACCCTACTGTTTTTCAAAGTAGATTGATGATTAACTTGGGGTTCACCAATTGGGGACCTAATTCTAACCAATCGCTTAGTTGAATCACGCCTCCAAATATACATTGTTACTCAAAGAAGACCACACAAGACAAAACAAATTCACACAAAATAAATGACCTAAAACTAAAAATAAAAACCTAAACTAACCTAGTGGCTCTAGACTGGTTCCTAATCTTTTCTCCAAGAATTCTTTATCTCCAATTAAAAGTTTAACCACAATCATGGCCAGGTAAGTTCCTAGGTAAGTGGGGGAGCACATGGCATCCCTTCCCAGCTTATCCTAAGGTCATGCTCGACCGCAATGCCTTGGTGTCAGAACTAATCCTAGACACAATCATTGAAGAGATACTAGTAGTGGTTATTTAAAATTATTTGAATAAAAGACTGTCATGTTGAGCATGACAAACCTTAAATACTAACCTATGGTTCCAAAATTGATTTTATTTAATGTGCATGAACCATTTATTACTAATCTTTTTTGTTTTATGTGAATGCAACTTAATCTAACAATGCAAACATCAAACAAATATGCAAAAAAATAAGCAAACAAGCTATATTAAATGCATGAATCTAGCAAGCTAAATGCATGAGCAAAATAAATATGCAATCGTCTTTTTTTATGCAAGTAATATATGCCAAAGACCCTAATAAAAACTATATGAATGCCTGAGAAAATAAAAATTAAAAGAATATAGTTAGGCACTTACCTTAGCCAATGCACTCCAATTCCAACAGCTTTGACTCGCTATTGCCAAAACTCCGGAAAAATAAAACACACAAACCTAGGTGAAGATTCTAGCTAAAAAATGCATGAACTAACTAAATGCAAAATCCTAAACTACAACTAGATTAAGGTCAAAATAATTAGTCTAATTAAGTGTCCTAGAATAATGGGAGATTGTAACTAAATTTCTAGATTAAAGACATCACTTATTTAAAATTTAATCAAAGATCCAAATTTAAAAACTTTTCAAAAATAGAACTTTCCAAAATTAGACATCTCTAAAATCGGACAATTTCTAAAAATAGATTGTTTTCAAAAATAAATAAACTTAAAATTTTCCATAGACAAAAATTTTAAAACTTCCCAAAAATGGATTTATTTGCAAAATAAAGATTTTATTAAAATGAATTATATTTTTAAGATTACAGAGAGGCTAAAGGAAGATATTAAATGATTTCATCAATTTTCAAAAAATAAAAAAATTTCCACAAAAATAGAAGTTTGTTCTAAAAATGGATTTTTTTTACAAAATAGAAACTTTCAAAAATTCAATATAGTATCTTGATTTAATAAAATTTTCACAACTTAGATAAAATTCTAGATCTCATATATTTTTAGAGAAAAAATTAATTTTAGGAAACTTTCCAAAATTAGAATTTCTAAAAATAGAAATTTCTAATTTTAGAGAGTTTGCCTAAATTAAAAGATTGCAAAAAAAAATATTGTTTTCCAAAAAGCATAAAAATTAATGAACATGTATTTTGATGGTTTCCCCGGCAACGGCACAAAAAACTTGTTGATGTTGTTTTAAATTTGTAAATCTCGCAAGCGCACGAACCATTCATCGTACAACGATTGAGTGTGAGGTCGAACCCAAAGGAAACATCCAAAATATATGAAATTCAAAATACACATGCCTCAACTTTTATGTTTCTTAGAAAACCAAGATTAAAAATTAAATCTAGGATAGAAACTCAATGTTAATCTTTCAAAGTATATTTCCAACTAATCAAATCTTCATTCAAATAAATAGATCTAAAATTTTAGAGCAATGATTAAAAGTGACTAAAACATTATTTTAATTAAAGTTTATAAACAATCTCACACACATTCTAATTTACAAAATCTATATCTAATTAAATTTAATCCTAACTAGTTAATCAAGTTGTTAGGGAGGTTTTAAATACATGAAATAAATACAATTTAAAAGAATTAAAGATTTAAAAAGAAAAACTAAAATACAACTTTCACGTGAAATAAAATAAACATGAAAAATAAACCGACAAGAAAAATAAATGACAGAAATAAAAATGTGGTAACATAAAAGGTGGTTGTTTGGAATAGACTGTTCATCACCTAAGATGTGTAATAAAAGTAAAGACCTACATCTGAAATTCATGTAAAGATCTAAAATACAATTCATATTTATTAATAAAATAAAATTAACAAATTTTTAATTTAATTAATCAAAACCTTAGTAATCATAATTCAAGTCTTACAATCAAGTTTCAAACTGTTGCGTACGCTCATGTTCAATCAAATAAATAAAAGTTGTGTTCTTGAAATAAAAAATAAAATAATCATAGAACTATTTTAGAAATTGGATGTTCCAGGGTTCTAAATGAATGCTTTACTTTATTAAATGGAAGAATTAAAGTACAAGGCTTTTATAAATTAAATACAAGAAATACAATATAAAAAATCTACAACTCTCACTTGTAAATTCGAATGGTGTTGTTGTCTTCTTGTCTTTTACTCAAGCCTTTAGTCCTCTTGAATTCCAGGTCAAATTCGAGTTTGGTGTGTGGGTTACTGGGATATTTATAGGACTTGGGATTGAATGGATAGCTAAGATTAAATTTAGGGTTTCGTTGATGGATGAAAGGTTGGGATTAGATCTAACTTAACATGGGTGGCTAGGATTAAAAGCTAGAAAATAGGGCTTCTCTATAGGTGTACACGAATTTGGTGTGCATTGGTTGGCTTGGAATGGAGTACAAGTAAGTAAGGAGAGAAAATTGGGATTGGAATTTGCTATGTGATTTTCGAATTTGGTTTTGTGTTCTAGGGTTTTGGGTTGTGCAATGATATGAATGGCTTAGGATTAAATGGATGGATGAATGAATGGATGAGATGTAATATGGTGAGGTGGAGGGTTGACTGTGTGTTGGATGGATAGAGTGGTGACAAGGCATGGGCGATGGAGGCTAGCTTGAGCTTCAAGTTGTTCTAACTTAGGGTTTGGTGAATGGATGGCTAAGATTGGTTTGGGTTAAATGTAATGGATATAATGGGTGATGGGTGATCTAAGTGGATGGATGGATACGTGGTGCATGGATGAACATATTCCTAAGGTTAATCTATATGATAGATGGTTTGGATGTCCCAAATCTAATCATGATGCATGAAGGGGTTGGATTGACTAAGTGGATCTAGTTTTCGATGATATGAAATGCATGGGATAAATGAGATGCATGAAATGAATGGTTTGGAATGGTTGATTGGGTCAATGGATAGTGTGAATGGGTGATTGAAGATTCGACGGTTAAGAATAGATGGGTAAAATGGGTCATGGATATGGGTTTTTGGGTTTGGACCTAAAATGGATTTGGACTTTGGATTGGTGAACATGGATTTGAACCTGGAGCATTGGATCTTTAAATTGGACTTGGACTTGGGTTGGAGACTTGGACTTGAGCTTGCTAGGCTTGAAGTCACTTTGGCCTAGCCTACATTGGGAAATGCTCCTGAAGTGCTTGGCCTAGCCCAACTTTTGGCATTTGGATCAAAGCTTGGCTCAATTGTAGTGGATCTCTGGCCATGGATCTTGATTTCAACTCTTGGCCTTTTAATTGCAGACTTGATTTTAAAGTTAAATAATTAATCAATACCACTATAATTCTAAATATTGAATAAATATAGACTCTCATAAAAGGATCCAGATTATCCAATTTACATTAAAAACCCTAAAGTGGCATAAATTAATTATGAAATTCTAAAATTTCCATTTTAAGCTCTCTTCCAACAATTATCCACTGTTTTATGCATGAATCCTGTTTTTCCATCTTTTTATCTACAAAATTAGAAAAACCATTAAACATATATTTTATATACAAAATCAAGGTTAACTTAATCACAATTAAAGGGTAAAAATGTAAGATTTTTAGACTCAACAAATACCCCCAACCTTAGATTTTGCTAGTTCTCGTGCAAAAATTAAAATAAAAGCGTAAGTCTATAAAATCTAAAAACTAAAAATTCCTAATCTAAATCTAATACTAACTTAAAGTTTTATTTTTACAGGACCTAACCTAGTCCTAAAAACTAACTTTAAATTTTAAAGCTACACCACTTTCGCTGGCACTCTCGATTGCATTTAGTGTATGCAACAAGCCTTTAAACCCCTAGGTTACCCCTAGTGGACAAGTTATAATCTCGTGAGGGCTTGCAGTGAGGATACCCACAAACATCCAAGTTTTGTATAGTCTTAGTTTCAAATTTGGCAAAAACAAGTTCATAAAAATTAGACATCATAGGATTCCAAAATTTATTGTGTAAGACTTACATTCGGAGTGTAGTTTGTGCTTAGCCAATATTAAAATTAGTTTTCTTTTCCAAATATACACAAGTTTTGTAACCAATATCGAAGATGCGCTTTGACTTCAAACCTCACTAAATATGTCTTAGAAAGACTAACGCTCAGAGGTTAAGTTATTTTCTCTTAAAGGTATATGTGAGCGGAGTCTGTATATTCAAATTCAAAATTTTCACATATGTTTAAGAAAGATGGCACATGACAAAGAAAATAATTGTTGGATCTCATGAATGGATGCCACTTTCTTGAGAACATTGAGTTATACATTATCATTTTTCTTCATTTATTCTCCACATGAAATACCATATTTCAACTTAAAGTTAATAGGACTTCTAATAGAATGAAACGTGGCTTGGAATCAGGTCAAACCAAAGAAGGATAATAAGACTCTAAGAATAAATATTTTGATCAAACGGTTAGAGGTCTTTAAGATATATGACGGGATATTTCTTCCTCTATTTTTTTTCTTAGCAGTTTCAAAATATTCATCTTTTTTTTTTTTCCTTCACATCCTTCTTTTGATGTCAGAATGTTCCCTTTTTTTCTATGCCATTTTCTTGTTTTTCTTTTTTTTTTGCCCTTGTTTTTTAGTATCATCCCAATATTTGTCATCTCTAACATTTTCTATGAATAGGTCATAGATATATTTTAAATGAGGCTCAGATTCCAAAATCAGAGTTGGGTTTGGTACACATGACTGTTCAAGAAAACATACTTACTTAAAGGCTCAACTGAGAATTATTAAGATAAATTTGACCAAAGATTGGTAGGCTTGAAGGCTCAAACGATCAAAAAATGTCCTAAAACATATCACAAGTTTTATACAGTGATTTCTTTCTTTTAAATAAATTCCAAAAAATTTCAAATGTACTAACTCAATTTTAATGGCGTTCTCAGTAATTATGACCAAAATTTGAAGAATGATGAGATCCACATCGACTTGAAGCGCTAAAGAAACAAAAATGGATTGACTTAAATCTCTCAGAAAAATAGAGTGGCACTAAAGCTTACTGCGTTAAATCTCCAATAGTATTCCTTTGTTCACTACTAGACTTGTGGAAATTTTTCTTTTCTAACTCAATTTAACATGGCTGTGTAAAATTATTCCGAATATAAATTCTATAAAAAAATTATTGAAAAAGTGTGATATAAATTTTTTATTCACCTCTTAATGCTAAAAAAATCACTTAGACTAAAAGACAATTTTATTTTATTTTTTATTTTTTTCTCAAGGATTAGTCTCAGTCTTCACTTACTCTTCCGTTAATTGATTCTTTTATTGGTTGGACTCTACTAATGTAACCCCTAGATACCCCCAAAGTTAAATTTGACATTGTCCTCAATGTTCAACGGTTGGATGCAAAATGTCGGGACATTGTTAAATTTTGGGTTTTGACGTATCTAAGTGAAACATCCTAAAAACTGACTCAACCTAAACTGACTCTAAAACAAACATATAAAAGACGCAAACTCAATTATTTTTTCGCATATAAAATAACCTTAGCCTTCTTGAGTGTGTAACATCCCGACTCGGAGATGGGCCCGGAACGCTACTAATTTTTTTTAAAAAAATCCTTAACAACTCCTAACTGGGCTTGATCAAACGTTTGGCCCATAAATAAATGTCACACATGCTCTGTACACGTGGACCCAAACATATACCATATATCTACCCATTTACAAGCATACATCATACAAACAAATATTTCCATCATAAAAAGGCACTTTCATTCATAATAGAGTTACTAGCAGCAACATGGTGGTTCATACATGATTATAAATAAGAAACACGTGAGGTACTTTACACAAAAACATGGTTCGAAGAACCAATGATCAAAATAAATGAAATTCCCATCCATGGAATTCCAAGTAACCGCAACAACTTATCCATCCTTACGCTTGAAATGGAGGTTCCTCCTTCTCGGGTACATCTCTTAAAATGTGAGTGGTGTGAGCAAACCAGCCCAGTGAAAAAAAATACCAATGCAGTGTAATGAACATCAGGTTAGCCAAAATCAACAATTTCATCATAATATGTTTATCATGCCAATATATATCAAGTAATCTTCATAACTGCTGGCATCCAATGTAACACCTAGACACTACACTGACTATAAGCATTAAGTCCCAACACAGTCAAAATTCAAAATCTTGCAAGTACGTCTTAGACACACCTGGGCCGGTACAGACACACCTGGGCCAACAACTGACATACCTGGGCCAGTAATCGACACACCTGGTCCGATAATAGTTTAGTAGTTAAGGGTACGTGGAAGCAGTATCAATATCATCATAGCTCATAAGCATTTCATCACCATAATCACAATATACGATAAACATCGTTACTATCAATAAACACTTTCACAATAGCGCATCATGTCTAGGCATATAAGTTGGTTCATTAAGTCTGATCCTTGAAACCATTCATTGCACTAGATCCTCTTAACCTGATTCACTCCTACTGCAATGTTAAGTCTCCTCACCGAATGTGTGGGGTATCAGAGTATCTGTAAAACATACAAGTAGATATACAATCAATAATCAATCAATATACACAGATATAATACAAAACATATTCATAGTATTTCCAATCCTTCTATCCTATTTTCCAGAAAAAATTCCAAGGGAAATGGATTAAATTATCCTAAATGGGTTACTATCCATTTTAAAATTATAATAATCAGCAATATAATAAGGTGCTCAGGCCACTACACGTATTGCCTCCTGGAAATGACCATGGAGACATATTGAGTTAGGCCTAGAGATATAAGATGCTCAGGCCACTACTCATATATTTAGTTAGGTAAAGAGTATAGGATGCTCAGGCCACTGCTCGTATAACGAGTTAATCAGTTGGTCTGTGTGTCTTGGAACCTACCGAGGACTGCTTGGAACTTCCGAATAGTTCGGGACATCCGAAGGGTTAGGAATGTCAAGGTCTGATAAGCAGAAATAGAGAGCTCAACAGTTAGTCTCTGCTCCTTCGGAACCTCAAACTGGAGTTCGAAGCTTCCAAAGTATTACCTTTAGTCCTTCCGAAGGCCGATTCTTGGAACTTTCGAGAGTCGTCTTCTTCTTTTGTCACCTGTAACAGAGCAGTGACGGGCGGGACAGTGTGAAATATGAATCCAGAAACAATGGGTTTTCTGGACTCGTTTTTCACATCCTTTTGGTCAGATGGACTTTTCAGTGAGTCCTCTTCACTTTCAAAATCAATTGGGCCATTCATACTGATTAAAAACATCAGATTAAAAAAGAAAACCAGTAACACACAAGAAAATTCATGTTTTTCACTAAACTTCAAATCCGATTTTAGGATTCAAAATTTAACCAAAATGACTTCCATTTGATTCTAAACTGACTAGAATTTAAATACAAAGACAATGGTTACCTTCGCTTTTGTTCCTGGGTTGAAATTCAGCAACTGAAAAAAATTTCCACTTAAGCTAATGGTGAAAATAGACAGAGTAGAACATTGGCTTTCCTCTTGAGAAATCAGTGAAGAATTCCCTTGGTAATGGCTTGAATTTATAGGGAATGGAAGGTAGGGTAATAGGTTCCATGCATGGCTATGGAGTTTCCACGTCGCTCTGCAGGCTACGACGATAGCTTATAGGCACAGCTGTTTCCAATCATCACCTGCTACGCAAGTGGTTTCAAGTTTTGGATATTTACAATTTAGTCCCCTTAAACTTATTTGCATTTTAAACCAAGTTTCTTTTATTTTAAATATTTAGCTATTAAATTATTTATTTAATTTAATCCATCCCATCCAAAATGTTGGGTTTTAAAATCTAAAGGTACTATAAAAATTTGGAGATTTATATTTCATCATAATTACATGATTTAAACAAAATTCATGTTTTTAACAGTATTCACGTAACTTAATTTGTATTTATTTCAAGAGTTTAAATTCTCCATTTTCAAAACCTAAAAATAAAAAACAATGAATCAAAATAAAATCTAACTATACATATTTTTCTTAAAAATTTTCTAACGTCTAAAATTATTTAAAATAATTGTTCGTTTCCTAGCTTTCTGTACCTTTTTCGGGTAAATTTTAATAACAGTTTTCTGAAATAATGAAATAAAGATACCTATAAATTTCAGAATCTAAATCCCTAATAAAGAAATATATATCACTCAAGTAATAATAAACAAACAATTATTCAAATAATAAATACACTGTTAATGGTAAATTACCATTTTGCCCCCCTAACTTAAATGAGTTGGATCACTGAGCTATTGAGCTCTGATTGGGCCAATTCTAGACTTTTCACAAATCCCTCACTGTAATCTATGTGATTAACAGGTTAAATCATAATTTAATAAAATAAATCATATTATTTAAGCCTAATTCAGGTTAGGGTATTACATCTTACCCCCCTTAAAGAAATTTCATCCCGAAATTTAAAATAAACCACGTACCTTTTTATTCTGTGAATAAACTAGGGTACAATCTCCACATTGTCGACTCTAGCTCCTGTAACACCTCACCCTTTTCACTCTAATTTTCAGAGTTTTTTTTTTTTAAATATAATAATCATGTGATCGGGGTAGAGTGTCACGACGCAAGTTAAGTTCGGATTTCTAAATCCGACTCTTAATTGGCCAAACCCATGTGCGTATGAACTAAGTCCATAAAACTGATCCGCACATGGTACATATAACTTGCGGAATTAACTTAGTCTAAATCTAACTGTGGTTATAATAGAACCTATGACTAATCCAATTTTCCATTCTTAGATAGCAAAGTACATAACTTATTCTCCAAAATTACTAATCAATCTTAACTAATCGTTTAATCAAAACATCCAACATAAAACAAACCATAGCATCTATCTTAACTACTTATTACAAGCCAACATAGCTAATTGCCAAATTACATTGTCCAAATATATCAAATATCAAGTCCATAAAATAGTCCATTCATAATCCATTCCAATCATTCAAACCGCCCAAGTTTCTGTACTTGGTCCTCTTCTCGCTCCACGTTTTTCCCTTTCCCTGCATCATCCACTAAGGATATAGATAGGTCGTTAGATCAACGCGCCCAGTAGTGTTTCTGAATAGGGCTACCACATGGTTAGTCAAAAACATGCAAATAATATAATAATAATACATGTGAGACAAAATTCCATAAAAACATGCTATGTATGAAATGAACATGTAATGAGTCCCACCCATCACCATTCAACATAGCCATCACTTGACGGGATTCTCATCGTCAAGGTAACCCACAGTGGTCTTTCGGACGTCCCGACGGAGTGTGGCCTCCGGATTCCTCCTGATGGGATTCTCATCATCAGGGTACCCCACAGTGGTCTTTTGGACACCCCGACGGAGTGCGATCTCCGGTTACAACACCTTCATCTCATGCCATGCATGAGATGTCTATGCAAACATGTCATTTAGAAACATAACTTTACAATCATATAAGATATCAAAATCAACATAAAACAGCATATGAAATAGTGGTTACTATAAAGGTAGGAAACCTACACTAGTTTACTTTGTTCGACCCTTCCTTTGGACCGTCTTCCGATCACGGCTTTGTACACCATTCTAGAAATCCGAATACCCTATTTACATAACAGCAAGTTAAGCATTCATTCATGTGATTCTAACTTAGTCTAAGTCCCAAAAATCCACTTAAACTTCCATGTCCTATCTTAGCCATAAAACCCCATAGTTTTGGTCCTTTTAAACATGTTTTTGGTCTCATTTAGACATAGGATAACAGTATAATGTTATCATGTTTTTACCTTTCAAAACCATCCAATAAGCCCATCACTTTGTATGATTTCCATTTTGTAAAACTCAATCCAAATATCCACATAACAGTCCATGGGGTTCGGCCATACATATGGCCGAACCCTATGGTTCTTGGTGTAATTAATCCAACCATTGTCCATGGTTTTAATCCACAATTTAACCATAGTATTAATATAGTTCAGCCAAGCCCTAGTTACCTAAAAAAAGCAGTAAACTTATCTTCACTTTAAATCCTTTAAAATCTCACAAAACCTATTTAATACTTCCATGAAATGTCATACCATTTCATGGGGTTCGGCCCACCCAATTGGCTGAACCTCATGGCCTATGGTTTAGATCCATTTATCCATTTATAAACTTAGTTTATTCTTAAATCAAAGCACATTATGTTTACATAAAAATCCATCCTACACTTGACCCAAATAACCATAAAAAACAGTCCATGGGGTTAGGCCATACACATGGCCGAACCCCAAGGTTTCCTTGATGTAAATCTTCTTGTCCTACTTACTGATTTTTGGCCACAAACTGACCCATTTGACATATATAAAATTTACCATGTTTTGACATGATTTTTGTCCTTTAAAAACATCAAACTTAATCCACTTTTATCATCTAAAAACAGTCCCATACTTGTATGGTTTTAACTTCCAAAAACCATCCAAATAAATCAATTATTTCCATGGGGTTCGGCCATCCAATGGGGCCGAACCCTATGGTCCATCTTTTTATCTCATTCATGTACCTCCATCCAATATCTAACCCTTGTTAGATTTGGCCATCCAATGGCCGGATCATGATTTAAAAATTGTTTATCGAAAAACCTACCGTTTCCGCGACTCCTTCAATTGATCTTCCCTCCAGCTTGTTCCTTTCCCTTTCTTAGCCTCTCCTTCTTCTTGATTCCTTGATGGTCAAGGACTGATTTAAACAACCAGCTGCTGCTCTAGGTGTTTGGAAAAATCAAGGACAGCAAAGAGAGATAGATAGAATATTGGCTTTTAGATGAGAAACCTTGATTCCCCCCTCCTTTGCTCAATGTGTGCTCTTGATTTGGTGAAAGAAAACAACCCAAGACTGATTACCAATTCATGACCAGCTGCTGTTCTTGGTGTTTGGGAGATGATAACAGTCCAAGGAAAAGAGAGATAGAGAGAGTAAAATGAAAGAGCCCTTTGTTTAACCAAAATCAGCCCAAGGTTAATTCAGCCCTTGTGTAACTCCCATCCTTAATCAAAGTTCTTTATATTACTTGGGTGTTTCATCTATGAAATGAAACACCCCAAGCAACCAACGTCCCTTGCTGGTATTTGTGTAACCTCTCCTTTTCTTCCTCCTCTCATTAACAAACCAAATGGGAGTTTCCTCATGAAACCTTTTCTTGTTCCAACGTGTGAGGTACCTTTTTGAATTTGAAAAGTCAAAACTTCTTTTTGTAACTCCTCATAACAGCCACCCATTCATTCTCCATCCTTGGAGTTACCAACATGAAATAACACTCCATGTATTGGCTGTCTTTTGAAGACCCAAACAATGAACTCCATTCCATTTCCAACATGCATACAATTTTGGATACTCAACTCTCACCCAAGTAACTCCCATGTTACGTCATTTTCATTCTTAACTTGGGTGGGAGTTACACGCATATAAGTTTCCCATGCAGCCAACGATTCTTAGTGTTTGAATTTGAAACAACCTACAAACCTTCTATCTCTACATCTCACTCACTTAAAAATACATATTCATCCAACTCATTTATTCAACTCACCCAACCTAACTCATTCATTTAATTTAATTTAACTAATAAATTCAACTCCACTAAACCTATGATTCATTTCAACTCAAACCCAACTCAAATATTTAATAAACTCAAACCAATTAAGCTTTGAGCTCACTCATGATTAATCATGCTCATTTCGACCCATTGGGTCTCATTTAGCCATTTTGACCCATTTAACAAAATTTGACCCAATTATGACTTTTGACCCGTTTAAGTATATCTTATACATTTATTTGTTCTGTAAACAAAACTACCATCCTTTGGGTCTTGATTGAACCATTGACCCATTTAAATTCAAATCAATTATATCACAATAGCAATTCCGTAAATATGAATAATTTCATATAAATTGGTAACTTTGAAATTCCAGAGTGTTACAATACAATACTCTTTTTATAATTTTCGTCCCGAAAATCGAACGAAGTAGGATTTCAAAATAAATCATACAAACAATTCAGGGTGAGATGTTCTCATCTCCGATTCCAGTTCCCAAGTGGCTTCCTCAACACCATGTCGATCCCATACCACCTTGACGAGCTGAATCGCTCGGTTACGCAACACCCTTTGCTCACTCTCTAATATTCTGACCGGCTTCTCGACATAAGTGACGTCGCTTTGCACATCTATATCTTGCACATTCAAGACAAGAGACGGATCAGGGTTGTACTTCCTCAGCATCGACACATGGAATACATCATGTAGAAACGCCAATTGCGAAGGAAGTGCCAACTGATAGGCTACATCTCCCATCCTTCTGATAATTGAAAACGGTCCCACATATCTTGGCGACAATTTTCGTTTCTTCCCAAATCTCATGTGCCCTTTTCGTGGCGAGACCTTCAAGAATACCATGTCTCCCACTTCAAATTCGAGAAACCTCCTCCTCTTATCAGCATAGCTCTTTTGCCGACTCTGTGCGGTCAACAAATGTTGACGTATCAACTGGATCTGTGCAGTAGTTTCGGCAACCAACTCGGGTCCTATCAGCGCAGGTTCACCGACCTCGGTCCAGCACACTGGTGAACTGCATGGTCTACCATACAAAGCTTCGAATGGTGCCATCTGAAGACTTGCTTGGTAGCTATTGTTATAAGAAAACTCCACCAATGGCAAATGATCCTCCCATCCACCTTTGAAGTCTAGCATGCACGCCCTCAACATGTCCTCCAACGTTTGTATTGTTCTTTTCGATTGTCCATCGGTTTGTGGATGGAATGCTGTGTTAATAAGTAGATCGGTCCCCATGGCCGACTGCATGCTCTGCCATACCCTGCCGGTGAATCGGCCATCTCTATCAGACACTATAGTCCGTGGGATACCATGTAATCTGATGATGTCTTTGCTATATCTCCGACCCAATGTCTCTGATGAATCCGTCATTTTGATAGGAATAAAATGCGAGGACTTGGTCAATCGGTCTACCACAACCCATATAGCGTCATTGCCTTTCAAGGACCTCGGCAACCCCGTCACAAAGTCCATGGAAATGTTCTCCCATTTCCATTCCGGCACTGCTAAGGGTTTGAGTAACCCTGGTGGCTTCTGATGTTCCGTCTTAACCTGCTGACAAGTTAAACAATGAACCACAAACTCTGCAACATCCTTCTTGAGTCCATGCCACCAATAATGTCTTTTTAAGTCATGATACATTTTTGTGCTACCCGGATTAATGGAGAGCTTGCTCTGATGTGCCTCTATCAGTAATTCTTTTCTGTAGCTTCTTGGCACATAAATTCTACCCCGGAACATAAGACCCTGTCCTGGTCGTAATTCCCAATCCGGTGCAACCTCGCCAATAGACATCTTGGCCCATGTCTCTGCCATTTCCGGATCTGCTCGCTGCTTCTGTTCAATCTTTGTAACCATGTTGGATCGTATGATCAAATTGTACATACTCCCATGGTTTGTGATGTATAGATTAAACTCACAAATGGAATTCAACATCTCCCATTCGGTCCTGATCAAACATGCCACTGATGCATGAGACATGCGGCTGAGAGCATCTGTCACCTTGTTGGCCTTTCCCGGATGATATCGGAGCGCAAATTCATAGTCCGCCAGATATTCCATCCATCTGCGCTGCCTCAGGTTGAGCTCTTTCTGATCAAATAAATACTTCAAGCTCTTGTGATCTGAAAATACTTCAAACTTCTCACCATATAGATAGTGTCTCCAGCTTTTGAGAGCGAAGACCACCGCAGCTAATTCCAGATCATGTGTGGGGTAGAGGCGTTCATCTATCTTTAGTTGTCTTGAACCATATGCCACCACCCGATCACGTTGCATGAGTGAACATCCCAGTTCCCTCTCCTGATGCATCATATTGTACTTCATAACCTTTGCCTCTTTCCGGCAAAACTAAAATAGGAGCAGTTGTAAGTCTCTCTTTCAGCTCCTCAAATCTCTGATTGCACAACTCTGACCATTCATATTTGACTCCTTTCTGCGTGAGTCGAGTCAATGGGGATGCAATTTTGGAGAAGTCTATGATAAACTTCCTATAATATCCAGCCAAACCCAGAAATCTACGGATTTCACTGACATTCTTTGGTGCTTTCCACTCACTTACTGCTGCCACCTTAGCCGGATCAACGGCTATACCATATGCTGTTATAACATGCCCTAAGAATTTGACCTCAGGTAGCCAAAATTCGCATTTGCTTGCTTTGCCATACAACTGGTTCTGTCTCAAGGTGTTCAATATTATTCGTAGATGCTCAGCATGATCCTCCTGACTCTTGGAATAGATCAGGATATCGTCAATGAACACTATAACAAACCGATCCAGATATGGACGGAAGATTCTGTTCATTAAGTCCATGAACACAGCCGGCGCGTTGGTAAGCCCAAAAGGCATGACTACAAATTCAAATAGTCCATACCGTGTTCTGAAAGCTGTCTTCTCGATATCTTCCTCCCTGACCCGGATTTGATGATAACCGGACATCAGGTCAATCATGGAAAAGTGACTGGATCCCCTCAACTGATCGAATAAATCATCGATCCTGGGTAGAGGATACTTGTTCCGGACAGTTAGCTAATTCAACTTCCGGTAGGCCACACACATTCTGAGTGAACCATCCTTCTTTTTCACGAACAACACTGGAGCTCCCCATGATGATGTGCTGTTCCGAATGCAACCTAGTCTGAGTAACTCATCAAGCTGCTTCTTCAACTCAGACATTTTTGCTGGTGCCATCTGATAATGAGGTAGAGACACTAGTGAAGTACCAGGATACAGCTTGATCTCGAAGTTGAGCTCCCTCATAGGTGGTATACCAAGGAGTTCTTTTGGAAAGACATCAGCAAATTCTTTCACAATTGCTGGAAGCTCAGTGACTGGTGCTTTGTTGATGACAATATTGTTCAACACCAAATGGTGCAACCCTTCCTGTAGTCTGCTTTGCTTGTCGGCACGAACTATATACTGCTTTCCCTTGGGTGACCAAAATGTCACTCTTCGGCGATAATAATCAATATTGGCTTCATAACCAGCCAACCAGTCCATGCCTAATATAATATCGTACTCAGTCATATCGAGTACCAGATAATTGAACTCAAATCTGAGTCCAGCGAGTTCTGTATTTATGGCCGTGCATATGAGTCCCAAAGACGTGTCTCCGACAGGGGATACTACTGTGAGTGTGGTGGACAACTTCTGAACTAGTGTTCCAGTAGCAGTTATAAAGGATGCGGATATAAAAGAGTGCGATGCTCCAGAATCAAACAATGCATAAGCATAAGAACTATTGACAACGGCCATACCTTGAATCACAGAATGATCCACATCCTCAGGAGGTTCCAGAGCAAATAGTCGTCCAGATCCGGTAGGATTAGGCGCCCGTCTCACCTGATTATAAGTCCTGCCTCCTCGGGAGTTAGCTGGCCTAGCTGGTGGACGGAAAGATCCTCTGGAATATGAGAGCTTATTGAGCTTTGAACAGTCTCTCTTGAAGTGACCCGGCTGATCACAGTGGAAACAGTTGTTCACCCCTCTGAATGACTGGGTGACTGCTGCAGATGGGGAGGGCTGATTGGGACGAAAGCCCCCCGTGGACCCTGAAGATGGTGAGGGTCTACTGAAGTTCAGACGGAACCTCTTGTTGGGCTGGAACCCACCCCTCCCACTTGGAACTCGGCGATTGTCAAACCGTACCATTGCATTCAACTCCTGTTCTGCTATTGTGGCCTTGCTGACCACCTCAGCCAATGTGGTGCACTTAAATATGGTCACTTTGGCCCTGATGTTTGGCCGTAGACCCCTCTCAAACTTTCTTGCCTTGCGAAGTTCTGTGTCCACCGTATAGAATGCATAAATGGATAAACTGAGAAATTTACGGTGATACTCTGCCACCGTCATAGAGCCCTGTACCAAGGACAGAAAAAGTTCCGTCTGTCGCTTCTTCTTCTCCTCCTGAAAGTAGTGTTCCAGGAAGGTTGCTGAAAACTCATTCCATGTCATGGCCGTCCTCTCCCTAACTGGTATGAGTGCCCTCTGCTTCTCCACCACCTCCCACCATTTACCGGCATCTTCTATCAATTGTGAAGTAGCCAGCAGAATCCTGTCAGCATGACTCGAGATCTTAAGTAATTTTAAGATCTGAGTGATCTTCTTCAGCCAATGCTCGGTTCCGACAGCCCCTTCCTTCCCTTTGAAGTAGGGAGGATGCTGTTGTTGAAATTCTCGTGCCATACTCCGGTCACTGGCATCCCTGGAACTTTCACTCCCATTCATACGTTGCTAGAGTACAGAGGTTACCACTGCTTGGACTAAGCCCTGAAGCTCAGGCGGCACATGTGGTATATGTACACCACTGTTCCCTTCTCCCTCCTTCCGTGATGCATTCTCACTCCCCTTATCTTCTCTCCAAGAGTGCTGTGATTCTTCCCCATTGTGCGACTTTTCATGAACAGATCGCTCCTCATCAGGTTGGGTTACCTCTTTCTCATGTACAGACGACTCCTTCGCATGCACAGTTTTTTCGTGTTGTGATAGCACTTTCTCATGTTGCGTGATTTGCAACACCTTTTCCTTCCCTTTCTGGTTCTGAGGGATCCTTTTCTTTGGAGCCATTTCCCTAAGTCATGAAAACATTATTGACTTAGTTTCCTTGTACAGTTTGTATTTTTCACAATTTTGGGGAGATTTCCAAATACGCAAACTTGGTTTTCTTTTGTTTTTTGGGGAAGTTTCTAAATTCCTATTTGTTTGTTTTCTCAATTTGGGGAATATTGGGGGATGTATATCCTATTTTGCTACATTTGATAGATCAATTATAATACTGTACTTTTGCTATCTTTCACTGTTGTTCTCAAATTGATTTGTTCAGTCTGAGTCCACGAAGTAAATTAATCCGACCCCCAGTCAGCGGACTCCGAAGAGTCGGTCAGTTGGGATTCTTATCCGTCAGTGAGACATGAAACCGTCTTAATTTTACTTCGGAAGATTCAACTTCCCGTTTCGCTCTGATACCAACTGTAACACCCCGCCCTTTTCACTCTAATTTTCAGAGTTTTTTTTTTAAAATATAATAATCATGTGATAGGGGCAGAGTGTCACGACGCGAGTTAAGTTCGGATTTCTAAATCCGACTCTTAACTGGCCAAGCCCATGTGTGTATGAACTAAGTCCATAAAACTGATCCGCACATGGTACATATAACTTGCGGAATTAACTTAGTCTAAATCTAACTGTGGTTATAATAGAACCTATGACTAATCCAATTTTCCATTCTTAGATAGCAAAGTACATAACTTATTCTCCAAAATTACTAATCAATTTTAACTAATCGTTTAATCAAAACATCCAACATAAAACAAACCATAGCATCTATCTTAACTACTTATTACAAGCCAACATAACTAATTACCAAATTACATTGTCCAAATATATCAAATATCAAGTCCATAAAATAGTCCATTCATAATCCATTCCAATCATTCAAACCGCCCAAGTTTCCGTACTTGGTCCTCTTCTCGCCCCACGTTTTTCCCTTTCCCTGCATCATCCACTAAGGATATAGATAGGGCGTTAGATCAATGCGCCCAGTAGTGTTTTCGAATAGGGCTACCACATGGTTAGTCAAAAACATGCAAATAATATAATAATAATACATGTGAGACAAAATTCCATAAAAACATGCTATGTATGAAATGAACATGTAATGAGTCCCACCCATCACCATTCAACATAGCCATCACTTGACGGGATTCTCATCCTCAAGGTAACCCACAGTGGTCTTTCGGACGCCCCGACGGAGTGTGGCCTCCGGATTCCTCCTGATGGGATTCTCATCATCAGGGTACCCCACAGTGGTCTTTTGGACACCCCGACGGAGTGCGGTCTCCGGTTACAATACCTTCATCTCATGCCATGCATGAGATGTCTATGCAAATATGTCATTTAGAAACATAACTTTACAATCATATAAGATACCAAAATCAACATAAAACAGCATATGAAATAGTGGTTACAATAAAGGTAGGAAACCTACACTAGTTTACTTTGTTCGACCCTTCCTTTGAACCGTCTTCCGATCACGGCTTTGTACACCGTTCTAGAAATCCGAATACCCTATTTACATAACAGCAAGTTAAGCATTCATTCATGTGATTCTAACTTAGTCTAAGTCCCAAAAATTCACTTAAACTTCCATGTCCTATCTTAGCCATAAAACCCCATAGTTTTGGTCCTTTTAAACATGTTTTTGGTCTCATTTAGACATAGGATAACAGTATAATGTTATCATGTTTTTACCTTTCAACACATCCAATAAGCCCATCACTTTGTATGATTTCCATTTTGTAAAACTCAATCCAAATATCCACATAACAGTCCATGGGGTTCGGCCATACATATGGCCGAACCCTATGGTTCTTGGTGTAATTAATCCAACCATTGTCCATGGTTTTAATCCATAATTTAACCATAGTATTAATATAGTTCAGCCAAGCCCTAGTTACCTAAAAAAACAGTAAACTTATCTTCACTTTATATCCTTTAAAATCTCACAAAACCTATTTAATACTTCCATGAAATGTCATACCATTTCATGGGGTTCGGCCCACCCAATTGGCTGAACCTCATGGCCTATGGTTTAGATCCATTTATCCATTTATAAACTTAGTTTATTCTTAAATCAAAGCACATTATGTTTACATAAAAATCCATCCTACACTTGACCCAAATAACCATAAAAAACAGTCCATGGGGTTAGGCCATACACATGGCCGAACCCCAAGGTTTCCTTGATGTAAATCTTCTTATCCTACTTACTGATTTTTGGCCACAAAATGACCCATTTGACATATATAAAATTTATCATGTTTTGACATGATTTTTGTCCTTTAAAAACATCAAACTTAATCCACTTTTATCATCTAAAAATAGTCCCATACTTGTATGGTTTTAACTTCCAAAAACCATCCAAATAAGTCAATTATTTCCATGGGGTTCAGCCATCCAATGGGGCCGAACCCTATGGTCCATCTTTTTATCTCATTCATGTACCTCCATCCAATATCTAACCCTTGTTAGATTTGGCCATCCAATGGCTGGATCATGATTTAAAAATTGTTTATCGAAATACCTACCGTTTCCGCGACTCCTCCAATTGATCTTCCCTCCGGCTTGTTCCTTTCCCTTTCTTAGCCTCTCCTTCTTCTTGATTCCTTGATGGTCAAGGACTGATTTAAACAACCAGCTGCTGCTCTAGGTGTTTGGAAAAATCAAGGACAGCAAAGAGAGATAGATAGAATATTGGCTTTAAGATGAGAAACCTTGATTCCCCCCTCCTTTGCTCAATGTGTGCTCTTGATTTGGTGAAAGAAAACAACCCAAGACTGATTACCAATTCATGACCAGCATCTGTTCTTGGTGTTTGGGAGATGATAACAGTCCAAGGAAAAGAGAGATAGAGAGAGTAAAATGAAAGAGCCCTTTGTTTAACCAAAATCAGCCCAAGGTTAATTCAGCCCTTGTGTAACTCCCATCCTTAATCAAAGTTCTTTATGTTACTTGGGGGTTTCATCTATGAAATGAAACACCCCAGGCAACCAATGTTCCTTATTGGTATTTGTGTAACCTCTCCTTTTCTTCCTCCTCTCATTAACAAGCCAAATGGGAGTTTCCTCATGAAACTTTTTCTTGTTCCAACGTGTGAGGTACCTTTTTGAATTTGAAAAGTCAAAACTTCTTTTTGTAACTCCTCATAAGAGCCACCCATTCATTCTCCATCCTTGGAGTTACCAACATGAAATAACACTCCATGTATTGGCTGTCTTTTGAAGACCCAAACAATGAACTCCATTCCATTTCCAACATGCATACAATTTTGAATACTCAACTCTCACCCAAGTAACTCCCATGTAACGTCATTTTCATTCTTAACTTGGGTGGGAGTTACATGCATATAAGTGTCCCATGCAGCCAACGATTCTTAGTGTTTGAATTTGAAACAACCTACAAACCTTCTATCTCTACATCTCACTCACTTAAAAATACATATTCATCCAACTCATTTATTCAACTCACCCAACCTAACTCATTCATTTAATTTAATTTAACTAATAAATTCAACTCCACTAAACCTATGATTCATTTCAACTCAAACCCAACTCAAATATTTAATAAACTCAAACCAATTAAACTTTGAGCTACTCATGATTAATCATGCTCATTTCGACCCATTGGGTCCCATTTAGCCATTTTGACCCATTTAACAAAATTTGACCCAATTATGACTTTTGACCCGTTTAAGTATATCTTATACATTTATTTGTTTTGTAAACAAAACTGCCATCCTTTGGGTCTTGATTGAACCATTGACCCATTTAAATTCAAATCAATTATATCACAATGGCAATTCCGTAAATATGAATAATTTCATATGAATTGATAACTTTGAAATTCCAGAGTGTTACAGTTCCCACGTCACATGTTGTATGTCGCGATGTTGCCACAACATTTGCACCAGTGGTATGGACTTCCTTCTAAGTATTTGAGTTCGAGATCCTTGTATCTCAATTGGCACTTCTTCAAATGTCAAATCTTCCGAAATTTCAATGTCCTCACAACTCAACACATGAGATGGATCAGGCTCGTACTTTTTCAACATAGATACATGGAATGTATCATGTACTCTTGCCATTGTCTAAGGAAGATCCAATTGATAGGCTACTTCCCCTATTCTTTTCAAAATTTCAAAGGGTCCAACATATCGAGGTGATAGTTTTCCCTTACGGCCGAACCGCTGAACTCCATGGTGTGGTGCCACACGTAAGAATACTCGGTCACCGACTGCAAACCCCAAAGGTCTCCGCCTTTTGTCAACATCACTTTTCTGTCTACTTTGGGCCGTCTTGAGACGTTGTCTTATCACTTTGAATTGTTCAGACGTCTCACGTACCAAATCTGGGCCCAAAAGTGGTTTGTCCCCTACTTCTATCCAACATAGAGATGACCTGCAGGGTCTACCATACAGGGCTTCATAGGGTGCCATTTGTATACTAGAGTGATAACTATTGTTGTATACAAACTCAATCAATGCTAAACAATCTTCCCTACATATCCATGACACATGCCCTTAGCATATCTTTCAAAGTTTGGATGGTCCTTTCTGATTGACCATCAGTTTGGGGATGGAAAGCTGTGCTAAAACATAGCTTAGTTCCTATCTCTTCCTATAATCCTTGCCAAAATCTATATACAAATCTAGGGTCTCTATCAGATAGAATAGAAACAGGCACGCCATGTAATCTAATTATATCTTTTAGGTACATTCTGCTCAGGGTAGTCAAAGAATCATTCTTTTTAATGGGCAGGAAATGGGCTGATTTTGTTAGTCGATCAACAATTACCCAAATAGTATCATTTTTCTTAGAAGACTTTAGGAAACCAGTCACAAAGTCCATAGTGATATGCTCCCACTTCCATTTAGCCACCTGAAGAGGTTGCATTTTTCCACTAGGTCGTTGATGTTCTGCCTTAACCTGTTGATAGGTTAGACATATAAACACAAAATTTGCCACTTCCCGTTTCATACCTTTCCACCAGAATAGTCGTTGCAGATCATGATACATCTTTGTACCACCTGGGCACATTGCAAATCGAGAACGGTGAAAGTGATCAAGTACTTTTCTCTCTGCATCCACCTGATTTTGGTACAAACAATCTCTCTTTGAAAGTCAAACTTCCGTCAGTCTTGATCTTCCATTCTTCCAAAGTAGCTGGTGAGTCACCAAATCCTTTGCTTTTGGATCATTCTTTTGTTCTTCCATCACTAATCCGACTATTTTGAGTTGCATAACCAAGTTTTGAATTCTTGCTGCCCTGTTCCCTTCTATCAGCTCCAGATCATAGTCAAAAGAGATTTCCAACATCTTCCACTGCAACGATGCCATACATACAATATTGCCATGTGATTTCCTGCTCAAGGCGTCTGCCACTACATTAGCCTTTCCTGGATGATAGGAGAGACTGAAATCGTAATCTCCTAGATATTCCATCCATCTTTGTTGTCTCATATTCAGTTCTTTCTGAGTAAAAAAATATTTGAGACTATGGTGATCAGAAAATACATTAAATTTTTCACCATACAAGTAATGCCTCCAAAGTTTTAACGAGAAGACAACAACTGCCAGTTCCAGATCATGAGTGGGATAGTTTTCCTCATGTCCCTTCAGTTGTCTAGAACCGTAAGCTACTGCTTTTCCTTCCTACATTAAAACACATCCTAATCCAAACTTAGAAGCATCACAAAACACATCAAAACCTCGTCCTTGTTCAGGTACTATCAGTACTGGAGAGGTGGTCAACTTCTCCTTCAATTCCTGAAATGCCCTTTCACAAGCTTCACTCCATTCGAACTTGACATTTTTCCTCATCAATCTGGTCATGGGTACCGCAATCTGGGAAAAGTGTGGGATAAATTTCCTATAATATTTGGCTAATCCCAAAAAGCTTCGGATTTCAAACACATTCTTGGAGCTTTCCTAATTCTTCACTGTTTTACCTTTGCTAGATCTACCGAGATTCCTTCTATAGACACTACGTGTCCAAGAAATTATATTTGAATTAACCAAAACTCACACTTGCTCAGCTTGGCGTATAACTGGTGATCCTTAAGGGTCTGAAGAACAATGCGTAGATGACGAACATGCTCTTCCTCAGATGATGAATATATCAAAATATCATTTATAAAAACTATCACAAATTCCCTCAAGTATGGCAGGAAGACACGATTCATTAGATCCATAAATATGGTTGGCGCATTGGTTAATCCAAATGGCATTACCAAAAACTCATATAAACCATACTGCATTCTGAAAGTAGTCTTAAGAATGTCTTCCTCCCGAATCCGTAACTGATGATATCCTGACCTCAAATCTAATTTAGAGAAGCATTTTGATCCCCTCAATAGATCAAAGAGATCATCTGTCCTAGGCAATGGATATTTATTCTTTATAGTTACCTGATTGAGTCTTCGGTAATCTATACACATTCTCATCGATCCATCTTTTTTTTTCACAAAGAGAACGGGTGCTCCCCAAGGTGAAATACTTTGTCGAATAAAACCAAGATTGAGAAGCTCATCTACCTGCGTAGCTAGCTCTCTCTGTTCATCTAGCGCCATCCGGTAAGGTGCCATGGAAATAGGAGATGTTCCTGGCTGTAGGTCACTAACAAATTCTATCTCTCGGCGTGGAGGTAGCCCAACTAACTGCTCAGGCAACATATCCATAAACTCACACACCACCCGAGGTACATCAGACTCTACGCTACCTACATCTTCCCATCCCATTCTAGCCACCACACTATTGGAATAAGCCTTAAGACTAGAAAATTTACTTCTCATCCTCTCAAAAGGTATTAATTTTTTTATGAATCCTTCATTAGTTGAAGAGAGTCCAAAAATTCTCTTTTGAGAACAATCAATCAAGATTTGATAAGTTGTCAACCAATCTATACCTAAGACGACGTCACAATCTGTCATTTCTAAGATCAGAAAGTCATAGGACAAATCTACACCGCAAATCCTTAATATGCATGACTTGCATTTTTGGTTTACTAACGCTTTCTTACCCAAAGGTGACACTATCATCAAAGGGTTACTTAGTTCTACCAGTTGCAAAGACAATTTATCACAGCAAGATCTAGAAATAAAGGAATGTGAAGCACTGGGTATCAAAAAGTACTTGTGCCAAATAACTAAAAAGGGTTAGTGTACTTTCCATCACTGTATTTTCCATCGACTTTTCCATCTGAGTCCAAATCGTGTAGACTCTCCCCTAGGTGGTTTGAGGACGTCCTTGCTCCCTTCCCTGTCCATTCCGTGGTGGTCCATTCATAGGCACCACCGGGCCTCTGGAAGTTTGTTGTGAACTTCGGCCAAAAGATGATTGTGCGACAGATTGAGCTGGACCCGTATTCTGTGAAGGTACTACTTTGCCAAGATAAGGACAATCCCTCAGCACGTGTCCTGCCTGTTTGCAGTGATAGCACGTCATTTCTTTCCCGGTTGGGCAAGTCCTAGTTGTGTGCCCAGGCTGGTTGCAGAAATAACACACTAGCTGTCATGTGTCAGACTGACTTGATTGTCCTGCAACATGTTGGCTTTTCTTAAAAAATGGCCTTTTCTGGTTGAATTTGACCTTCTTATTGGAGGGAGGTTTGTAGAAATTTTCGGTATTCCTATTGGTGGAATCGATAGCTTCCACTTTCGAAACACGTTCAATGATTTCCTCCAAAGTGTTGAAGGTTAGCTCAACTACTTGCCGTTGTAGGAAGGGTCGAAGTCCATTTTCAAAGTGTTGGATCTTCTCTTCTTCATTTGCCGCTATCTAGGGCACAAATTGCATTAATTCAATAAATCTTATGGCATATCGTGCCACCGTATCAGATCCCTGCTGGATGTTAAGAAATTGCCTCTTATTTGCTTCTTGCACCGTTTTAGGGTTACGAACCAGTCTTTTTGCCTCCCACCATTCATAGGCAAACGGGTGAGAAAAACAACTGAAAATTCTTCCCAAGTCATTGGTTCATGATTACGATGAGACTTTTTGCCTCCCACCGTTCATAGGCATTACCTTCCAGTTGATAAGTTGCCAGCGTTACTCGTAATCATCTGCAATGGCCAGGGTATCGAGGATCCGGTCCATCTAGGTAATCCAGTTCTTTGCCGCACTCGAGTCTTCAATCCCTGAAAAACCTATCAGATTCAACCATTTGAATTCTTTTAGAGCTGAAGTGGCTCTCTCTTCTGGAGTCCTAACAGGACGACACTGCAAATTCTCGGCAATCCTTTGGATTGCCTCCATTGTTGCATGCAAAGCCTCGTAGGGTACATCTGGATTTACACGGGGTGGAGGACCTATTCTCCTACCTTGGCCTCTAATATTTTCATATGGTCCTAACATTCTCCTGTCATTCACATTCCTAATATCACTTAATAATTCAAAGAGAATTTGAAACTTATAAAAAGAGACCATAAGAGTTGTATAAATCCTAAATATACGTCTACACACACACACACATCTATATATTAACATTTTTACATTCCTTTCTCCCATCCCTTCCCCTACAATCCCAGCCTTAATCATCTGTAGAGGATTCCATAACACACACACACACACACACACATCTATATATTAACATTTTAACATTCCTTTCTCCCATCCCTTCCCCTACAATCCCAGCCTTAATCATCTGTAGAGGATTCCATATCAGTATCGATATTGAATATGATATTGTCGGGACATGCGGCTGACATATGTGCCAATACTCCACAGGTTAAGCATGGCACTATCCCTGGGCCTCCAATGTAAGGACAGCTGGTCCTTTCCCTCCATGCATACAAAATCTACATATTGGGCATACCACATTAATAGGATAAGGACAATAGGTGTTGTAGTGCCCTTCTTGATTGCATAGCCCGCAAACATATGTCATCATATTGTCGGCATTGGGAGTGGATGGTGTATATTCGGGTGAGCCTATTTGCCCTACTGATGATGACACTCCTATAGCTGGGAATACTTCAACATTTTCAGGTTGAACACTGGAGTCGTTGGTAGATGAATTTAGTACTATTGGGCAGCTAGGGGTTGATTTGTCCCAAATCTCCGTATATTCCTCGTTACTTGACATATCTGTATAAAACAATTCATCAATATTGTTAGATAATGTCAATAACATATACAGTCTTAATCCAAAAATAGGTTCTAATCATGTATTACCCATCACAGTCATAGAGTTTGAGCCAAAGTTCTGATACCAAACTGTAACGCCCCGACTCGGAGATGGGCTCGGAACGCTACTAATTTTTAATTTTTTTTAAAAAAAATCCTTAATAACTCCTAATTGGGCTTGATCAAACGTTAGGCCTAGAAATAAATGTCACACATGCTCTTTACATGTGGACCCAAATGTATACCATTATATCTACCCATTTACAAGCATACATCATACAAACAAATATTTCCATCATAAAAAAACAGTTTCATTCATAATAGAGTTACTAGCAGTAACATGGTGGTTCATGCATGATTACAAATAAGTACCACATGAGGTACTTTACACAAAAACATGGTTCGAAGAACCAATGGTCAAAATAAATGAAATTCCCATCCATTAAATTTCAAGTAACCACAACAGCTTATCCATCCTTAAGCTTGAAGTGGAGGTTCCACCTCCTCGGGTACATCTCCTGAAATGTGAGTGGTATGAACTAACCAACCCAGTGAAAAGAACATAACGATGCAGTGTAATGAACATCAGGTTAGCCAAAATCAACAATTGCATCATAATATGTTTATCATGCCAATATATATCAAGTAATCTTCATAACTGCTGACATCCAAGGTAACACCTAGATACTACACTGACTATAAGCATTAAGTCCCGACACGGTCAAAATGGAGAATCTTGCAAGTAGATCTCCAATACACTTGGGCTTGTATTGACACACCTGGGCCAGCAACTTATACACCTGGGCCTGTAGACGCAAACCGACACACTTGGACCGGTAATCGACACACCTGGGCCGATAATAGTTCAGTTGTTAAGGGTATGTGGAAGCATTATCAATATCATCATAGCTCATAAGCATTTCATCATCATAATCACAATATACGATAAACATCATTACTATCAATAAGAACTTTCACAATAGTGCATCATTTCTAGGAATATAAGTGAGTTCATTAAGTCTAATCCTTGAAACCACTCATTGCACTAGATCCTCTTAACCTGATTTACTCATACTGTATTGTTAAATCTCCTCACCGAATGTGTAGGGTATCGGAGTATCTGCAAAACATGCAAACAAATATACAATTAATCAATATACACAGATATAAGACAAAACATATTCATAGTATGTCAAATCCTTCTATCCTATTTTCTAGAAAAAATTCGAAGGGAAATGGATCTGAGTCTCCTAAATGGGTTACTATCCATTTTAAAATTACAATAATCAACAATATAATAAGGTGCTCAAGCCACTAAATGTATTGCCTCCTGGAAATGACCATGGAGACATTGAGTTGAACCTAAAGATATAAGATGCTCAGAACACTACTCATATATTGAGTTAGGCCTAAAGATATTGGATGCTCAGGCCACTACTTGTATAGCGAGTTAGGCCTAAAGATCACTCAGTGCCCGAACCCTTCTTTTCTATCGAGCGGCGAAGTTAATCGCTTAGCTACTGATAGCTATCGGGTTGCATCAGCCATAGATAGGAAGTATCGGCCTGGAAATGATTACATAGTATAGATTTACATAATAATACCAATGAAAAGAGGTTAGTATCATTTTTAATTATTAAATGGGTATAAACATCACATTAAAACCTAAGATTTAAATCATGAAATCCTAATTTAGACTACGTTTCAATAATCTGATCTGGGTTGTTCGGAACATGCCTCGGAACCAGGTACTGTGGCGTCGGACCTTTCGAGCCACTGCCTAAACTAGGTCTTTACAGAACTTTCGGAACTGAAGTTCTGTCCTTCGAAACTTTCGAAGTTCAGGTCTTGGAACCTCCGAGCCTGCTACCGAATAGAAGCAAAAATAGGAAAAATTAGTTGGTCCGTGTGTCTCGGAATCTGCCGAGGACTGCTCGGAACTTTTGAACAGTTCGGGACATCCGAAGGGTCTTGGAATGTCAAAGTCTGATCAGCAGAAACAAAGAGTTCAACAGTTAGTCTCTGCTCCTTCGGAACCTCAAACTAGAGTTCGGAGCTTCCGAAGTATTACATTTGGTCCTTCCGTAGGCCTATTCTTGGAACTTCCGAGAGTCGTCTTCTTCTTCTGTCACCTGCAACAGAGAAGTGACGGGCGACATAGTGTGAAATACGAATCTAGAAACAGTGGGTTTTCTGGACTCATTTTTCACATCCTTCTGGTGAGATGGACTTTTCAGTGAGTCCTCTTCACTTTCAAAATCAATTGGACCATTCATACTGAATAAAAACATCAGATTAAAAAAGAAAACCAATAAGACACAAGAAAATTCATGTTGTTCACTAAACTTGAAATCTGATTTTAGGATTCAAAACTTAACCAAAATGACATCCATTTGATTCTAAACTGACTAGAATTTTAAAACAAAGACAATGGTTGCCTTCACTTTTGTTCCCGAGTTGAAATTCAGCAACTGGAAAAAATCTTCCGCTTAAGCTAACGGTGAAAACAGACAGAGTAGAACAGTGGTTTTCCTCTTGAGAATTCAGTGAAGAATTCCCTTAGTAATGGCCTGAATTTATAGGGAATGGAAGGTAGGGTAGCAGGTTCCATGCATGGCCATGGAGTTTCCACGTCGCTCTACAGGGCTACGACGATAGCTTGCAGGAGCAACTGCTTCCGATCGTCACCTGCTACGCAGATGGTTTCTAGTTTTGGGTATTTACAATTAAGTACCCTTAAACTTATCTGCATTTTAAACCCAGTTTCTTTAATTTTTAATATTTAGCTATTAAATTATTTATTTAATTTAATCCATTACACCCAAAATGTTGGGTTTAAAAATCTAAAGGTACTATAAAAAATTGGAGATTTACATTTCATCATAATTACTTGATTTAAATAAAATTCATGCTTTTAACACTATTCACTTAACTTAATTTGTATTTATTTTAAGAGTTTAAATTCTCTATTTTCAAAACCTGGAAACGTAAAACAATGAATCAAAATAAAATCTAACTACACTTATTTTTCTTAAAAAAATTCTAACTCCTAAAATTATTTAAAATAATCATTTCCTAGCTTTCTGAAATAATGAAATAAAGATACTTATAAATTTTAGAATCTAAATCCCTAATAAAGAAATCAATATCACTCAAATAATAATAAAGAAACAATTATTTAAACAATAAATACACTGTTAATGGTAAATTACCATTTTGTCCCTCTAACTTAAATGAGTTGGATCAATGAGCTATCAAGCTCTGATTGGGCCAATTCTGGACTTTTCACAAATCCCTCACTATAATTTATATGATTAACAAGTCAAATCACGATTTACTAAAATAAATCATATTATTTAAGCCTAATTCAGGTCAGGGTATTACAGAGTGAGTTCCATTAAGCTCAGTAAATGATGATAGTGAATGTGCTCCAATAAGTACATAACATCATGGGCCACGTATTTTTTTTCCTACTTATTATCTCCCACTGGTATGATGAAAGCCCATGGATCAATTAAATCAAAAGGGATACAGTCTGGTGCAGGCTGTATCTTACTATCAGTGACAGGCTCGTCCTTCATTTGAGACTTTTTTTTTTTTTTTACTTTGATGCTCGAATTATCGCCTTCTCTAGTTAGATTATCCTCACCTCGGTTGAAACTCTTGGGATATGAAGAAGATGCTAGTGTTGAGACTGACATGACTTCAAAGGCCCTATTGCTTTCCAAAGTAGATTGATGATTAACTTGGGGTTCACCAATTAGGGACCTAATTCTAACCATTCACTTAGTTGAATCACGTCTCCAAATTTTCATTGTTACTCAAACAAGACCACACAAGACAAAACAAATTCACAAAAAATAAATGATCTAAAACTAAAAATAAAAACCTAAACTAACCTAGTGTCTCTAGATTGGCTCCTAATATTTTCTGCAAGAATTTTAATTCTCCAATTAAAAGTTTAACCACAATCATGGCCAGGTAAGTTCCTAGGTAAGTGAGGGAGCACACGACATCTCTTCGCAGCTTATCCTTAGGTCATACTCGACCGCAATGCCTTGGTGTCAGAACTAATCCTAGACACCATGATTGAAGAAAAACTAGAAGTGGTTATTTAAAATTATTTGAATAAAAGACTGTCATGTTGAGCATGACAAACCTTACATACTAACCTGTGGTTCCAAAATTGATTTTATTTAATGTGCATGAACCATTTGTTACTAATCCTTTATGTTTTATGTGAATGCAACTTAATCTAACAATGCAAGCATCAAACAAATATGCAAAACAATAAGCAAACAAACTATACTAAATGCATGAATCTAGCAACCTAAATGCATGAGCAAAATAAATATGCAATCGTCTTTTTTATGCAAGTAATATATGCCAAACACCCTAATAAAAACTATATGAATGCATGAGAAATTAAAAATTAAAAGAATATAGTTAGGCACTTACTTTAGGCAATGCACTTCAATTCCAGCAGCTTTGACTCGTGATTGCCAAAACTCCTGAAAAATAAAACACAGGAACCTAGGTGAAGATTCTAATTCAAAAATGCATGAACTAACTAAAAACAAAATCGTAAACTACAACTAGATTAAGATCAAAATAATTAGTCTAATTAAGTGTCCTAGAATAATGTGAGATTGTAACTAAATCTATAGATTAAAGCCATCACTTAATTAAAATTTAAGAAAAGATCCAAATTTAAAAACTTTCCAAAAATAGAACTTTCCAAAATTATACGTCTCCAAAAATGGGTAATTTCTAAAAATAGATTGTTTCCAAAAATAGATAATCTTAAAATTTTCCATAGATAGAAATTTTGAAACTTTCCAAAAATAGATTTATTTACAAAATAAAGATTTCATTAAAATGGATTATATTTATAACATTAAAGAGAGGCTAAAGGAAATAATAAATGATTTCATCAGTTTTGCAAAAGTAAATTTTTTTTCACAAAAATAGAAGTTTGTTCTAAAAATGGAATTTTTTTACAAAAATAGAAACTCTCAAAAATTCAATATAATATCTAGATTAGCAAAATTTTCATAACTTAGATAAAATTCTAGTTCTCAAATATTTTTAAAGAAAAAATTAATTTCAAGAAACTTTCCAAAATTAAATTTTCTAAAAATAGAAATTTCCAATTTTAGAGATTTTGCTCAAATTAAAAGATGCCAAAAGATAAAAGTGTTTTCCAAAAACCAGAAAAATTCAAGAGCATGTATTTTGATTGTTTCCCCGGCAGTGGCGCCAAAAACTTGTTGATGTTATTTTAAATTTGTAAATCTCGCAAGCACACGAACCATTCATAATACAACGATTGAGTGCGAGATCGAACCCAAAGGAAACATTCAAAATATATGAAATTCAAAATACACATGCCTCAATTTTTATGTTTCCTAGAAAACCAAGATTTAAAATTAAATCCACGATAGAAAATCAATTTTAATCTTTAAAAATATATCTCCAACTAATCAAATCTTCATTCAAATAAATTCATCTACAATTTTAGGGCATTGATTAAAAGTGACTAAATAATATTTTAATTATGAGTTTATAAACAAGCTCACCACACATTCTAATTCACAAAATCTAGATCTAATTAAATTTAATCCTAACTAGTTAATCAAGTTGTTAGGGAGGTTTTAAATACATGAAATAAATACAATTTAAAAGAATAAAATATTTAAAAAGGAAAACTAAAATACAACATTCAAGTGAAATAAAATAAACATAAAAAATAAATCGACAAGAAAAATAAATGACAGAAAAAAAATGTGGTAGCGTAAAAGGTGGTTTTTTGAAATAGACCATTTATCAGCCAAGATGTATAGACAAAGTAAATGCCTAAATCTGAAATTCACGTAAATATCTAAATTACAATTCATATTTATTAATAAAACAAGACTCACAACTTTTTCATTTAATTAATCAAAACTTTAGTAATCATGATTCAAGTATTACAATCAAGGTCCTAACTATTGCATATGCTCATGTTCAATCAAATAAATAAAAGTTGTGTTGTTCAAATTAAAAATAAAATAAGCATGAAAGTATTTTAGAAATTGGATGTTCCAGGGTTCTAAATGAATGTTTTACTTCATTAAATGGAAGAATTAAAGTACAAGGCTTTTATAAATTAAAGACAAGAAAAAGAACATAAAAAATCTACAACTCTCACTTGTAAATTCGAATGGTGCTTTTGTGTTCCTGGCTTTTGCTCCAGCTTTCAGTCCTTTTAAATTCCAGGTCAAGTTCGAGTTTGGTGTGTGGGTTACTAGGATATTTATAGGACTTGTGATTGAATGGATGGCTAAGATTAAATTTAGGTTTAAGTTGATGGATGAAAGGTTGGGATTAGATCTAACTTAACATGGGTGGCTATGATTCAAAGCTAGAAAATAGGGTTTCTCTGTAAGTGTACACGAATTTGGTGTGCATTGGTTGGCTTGGAGTGGAGTACAAGTAAGTAAGGAGAGAAAATTGGAATTGGGATTTGCTCTGTGATTTTCGAATTTGGCTTTGTGTTCTAGGATTTTGGGTTGTGCAATGATATGAACGGCTTAGGATTAAATGGATGGATGAATGAATGGATGAGATGTAATATGGTGAGGTGGAGGGTTGACTATGAAATTCGAATGGGATAGGAAGGAAATAAGCAAAAATCATGTGTGACATGGTGGATTGGGACGATGAGGTGTGTAGGGATCTTAGGAGTGTATCTAGATGGATTTTTGTCTAAGTGCATCGAGAGATTTTAGGTACTAAAATCATGTGGACTGTGTGTTGGATGGATAGAGTGGTGACAAGGCATGGACGATGGAGGCTAGCTTGAGCTTCAAGTTGTTCTAACTTAGGGTTTGGTCAATGGATGGCTAAGATTGGTTTGGGTTAAATCTAATGAATATGATGGGTGATGGGTGATCTAAGTGGATGGATGGATAGATGGTGTATGGATGATCCTATTCCTAAGGTTAATCTATATGATAGATGGTTTGGATGTCCTAAATCTAATCATGATGCATGAACGGGTTGGATTGACTAAGTGGATGTAGTGTTTGATGATATGAAATGCATGGGATAAATGAGATGCATGAAATGAATGATTTGGATTTGTTGATTGGGTCAATGGATAGTGTGAATGGGTGATTGAAGATTGGATGGTTAAGATTAAATGGGTAAGATGGTTCATGGATATGAGCTTTTGGGTTTGGACCTAAAATGGATTTGGGCTTTGGATTGGTGAACTTGGAGTTGAACTTGGAGTATTGGATTTTTAAATTGGACTTGGACTTGAATTGGAAACTTGGACTGAAGCTTGTTGGGCTTGAATTCACTTTGGCCTGACCCACATTGGGAAATGCTCCTGAAGTGCTTGGCCTGGCCTAATGTCAGGCATTTGGATCAAAGCTTGGCCCAATTGCAGTGGATCTCTGGCCCATGGATATTGATTTCAACTCTTGACCTTCTAATTGTAGACTTGGATTTTAAAATTAAATAATTAATCATTACCACTATAATTCTAAATATTGAATAAATATAAACTCTCATAAACGGATCCAGGTTATCCAATTTACATTAAAAACCCTAAAGTGGCATGAATTAATTATGAAATTCTAAAATTTCCATTTTAAGCTCTCTTCTGGCAATTATCCACTGTTTTATGCATGAATCTTGTTTTTCCATCTTTTTATCTACAAAACTAGAAAAAACCATTAAACGTATCTTCTATATACAAAATCAAGGCTAACTTAATCATAATTAAAGAGTAAAAATGTAAGATTTTTAGACTCAACACTTTGCTTTGGATTGAGAACGGCTATCATTCAATGTATCAAATGTTATATAAATATTTCTGCAGGTTTTACCTTAGTGTGTTACAAATGTTACATGAACTCTGTTCAAGTGTACACATTAGTTGTTCCAGTCGATGGTTGGGTCTTCAGATTGACTCGAGTCGTGGCGCTCTACCCTCTCTTCCCGTCTAAATATTCCCAAATATCCACTCTGATAATTATGGAGAGAGGGAGGGTCGCGACAGTAAATCCCCACTTAGTGGATTTTGGGGATAGCTCAAGGTTGAGCGAGTCCTAACAGTGGATGTAGGTTGGCTAACCGAACCACTTTAAATTGGTTTTGTAGTGTTTAATACATATGTGTTTCTATTTAGTATTTAAGTACTCTTCTTAACAGACATCACTTTGCATATTGATTATCTCATTATACACATTGCCCACAAGCATCGATAATCAAAGTTTATGTAAAGGGTCATAATCTTAGTGCGATCGCTTACAAAAATTATCACACTAAATAAATCTCTTGATAAACATTTCGCTGCCCTTTATATAATCAAGAAATTTGTAAACACCATTAAAAATGGGATTGACCTATTCACCCCCCTCTAGGGTCAATCATGATGTTCTAGCACATTGAAAATGGGAACTTTCAATTGGTATCAAAGCAAGCTGCTCTTGAGAAATGATATAACCTTCCGAGTTGATCCGTGCTAGAACAATGGCTATAAGAGAAAACCATGATATTTCTAAAACTCTGTTTTTGATGAAAAATGGATGAAGAAATATAAGATGTTTTCATCATAAAAACATAGTTGGAAATAGGTGAATAGAAAGTGGCATTTGCCTATGGAAGAGGTATTGGGTAAACTTTCAACTTCCGTGACCACTCAGTCGAAATACCAAAACTGCTTGGACTTGTGATGAATTAGATATGCATGTAACAAACATAGGTAGCATTTGTCAGTGTTGTTCCATAATATACTGTCAAAATATTTAAAAGGCATGAAACATCAAAAGAGGTAACAGAATCCACTGAAAGATCGCCTCTTTTAGCCCAATGGATAACATCACTTATCAATAAATTTGTGTGCTGAAAAATACAGGTGATTGATTAAATTCATCCATTGAAAAAGTCCAAGCTATATCCTCTAAGAGAAGAAGATGATGGAATAAAGGAACTTGATGAAAGTAGTATCCTCCAAGTGTCCTACAAGACCATGTACTGAGATGTTTAGAGACCAATATCATGGTACAAAATCAGAATGTAGAACCATAGGATCAAATGGGAAGGCACCCATGGCTGAAACCAGATTTGACAAAAGGCCATCACTAAATTGTCAGCTTAGATTCCAAGTCTCACAATGTTAGGTTCAATTGTGTGAAGGGATACCACTGTTCATGCCACATTTGAAACAGGTTTTGGAATCACCATGTATCTCGTCTTTAATCCATGTTCTTCTTTGATTGTTGGATTAATCTTATACAAGATACTTGGCTGTACATGTTGGTATGCACTCTTGTATTGGAATATACTTGTCTCAGTTCATTTCATATGCCATGTTATTTGTGCATCTTTAGGAAATGAATGAAGTGTGTGCGTTACCTCATGTATAAGGTATGTATGTGATTAAAACTTGTTTAATACACATACACATTGTCGTTTCATTCCAAAGTTCTAAAACTTGTGAATCCTATGTGGAATGAAGCATCCTCTATATCGATTAAATGGATATTTTGTTTTGGTGTGACCAACCAAAAGTAATGATCGAATAATCCATTGAAGTACCTACTCCTTTCAAGAAATTAGAACTGTCTTGAAAGAATGGTAGAGTTGTTTATCATGTTTTGGGTAATAACATGATAATAGGCATAAGAGTTGTGTGTGAAGGGTCATACCTCATTCCTGTATGCATGATCAGTACTCAAATCAGGAAATGAATGTATGACTAATGTGCTTAGAGTTTCATTCTAATGTACATCAATCTGTAAATTATGTGGAATGAATTATGTTCATATATGTCTTGCCTTGCTAAAGCCTGGAAATGCCCGCACCTTATGACATCACACACTTGGATAATATACTTAACTTGGTGAATTAAATGTGTCCAAGAATTTTGGATTGATTTGGATCCAGAAAAGAGATCTGTAATCCAAGGTTTGTGCCTACTTTCAGAAAGGTGAATCGAATCTTCAAATGACACAGATACGGTGTGAATGTAAGTATCATCACTGGCATTAAAAGGTGTATAAGCAAAGCTTGAAGAACTATGAACATCACAAGAAAACACGCACACACATACTTAGTCTTTGTAATGGCCCGAAATTTTTAAATCAATAAATATGTGGTTATTATTTATTTTTAATGGTGGAAATGGGAAATTTGATGGAATAAATGGTAAATGGACCAAAATTTGGACAAAGGCCCAACTAGGGCCCAATGGATTATAGATTGGATTTAAGTTTACTTAAAGGGTCAATGGTGGTCAATTGGGCCAAGGATGGTCAAATGGGGCCCAATACCCACTTGGGACCCAATGGATTAAGATAATGTAAGCCCTGAGGTAAATGGGTATGGATAAATGTAATTGGGCCATGGGCCCAATGAGGATCCAATTGGTTGGAATGGACTTAGTTAAAGCTAAATCACCCAAGTTGGTGATGGAATTAGACCAAGGTGATGTGGCCAATTGGGACCCACCTCCACCTCACCAAGTGAGGTGGCATGTGGACCCAAGGTTTGGTGGGGCCGGCCACCATGGTTGACTTAATCAACCATGGGTAAAGTAATGGAGAGGAGTTAAGGAATTAAAGGAGATAAAGTAGGAAATAAATAAACCTAAGTAATTATCTAGTTGATTAATTAAATAAAATAAACAAAAGGTGGTCAAATGGTCAAAGAAGACCAAAAACCATCTTACTTTTTAACACCAACGTTCGCTAGTGGTGGGGTTCCAACCACCATCATAAAGCATGAGAAATATCTCATGTGGGGTGGTTGGGAGCTTTAATGCTAAAGTGTAAGTTAAAGTAATCAAATAAGATAAGCCTTTTCCCATTTTCTCCATCTTTTCTATCAAGTCTTTCACTCTCTCCCTCTCATGTACTCCCATTTCCGTCCCACACTAGGAGAAGAAAGAATAAAAGAAATCATGGAGGAAAGAAGAAAAGAAAGCTAAGAAGAGAAGAAAAAAATTAAGTAAAAGGCCACCACTCCAAGATCAAAGGTTGGGATCTTATTTCTCACCATCTCTCTCTCTTTCCCTCTCTCAATTCAAACCCTATTATGGCCGATCCTAAGATTGGAGGTTGTCACCATTGATCAAGCATCCTAGCCGATCAAACAAGGAGAGGAAGGACAAAGGAGGCTAAGGAAGCCGACGGGAGTGGCAAAAGTCTAAGGAGGCGTCGGATTGTAAGTATTTTCTTAAACAAGAAATTTTGGATTTTTAGGGTTTAAGATTTGGGTTTCATTTTGTAAATTTAATGGTGGCCAAATGATTTTATGCCATGGATTTTAAATCCATCAATTTGAAGGATGGAAAGTGGACAAAACCCTAATGGGTAAATTAGGGTTAGTTTAAGGAAAAATAAATGGATTAAGGAATGTAATGTAATTAAGTTATTAAGCATGGAATTATGTGGAATTGGAAGGTAATGTGTGATTTTCTTAGGGTTTTAAGGAATGGAGGACATTGTGTAATTTAAATTAATTAAGAATGGAAGCATGGAGAATGGTTTAGAATTTTAAGTGCTTAATGATTAAATGTTGCAAATTTTAAAAGAATTATGAGGGAGTTTATGAATGATGTGAATGATTTGGTGGCCTTAAAAAGGCATGAATGGATAATGAACCCTATGGTGATCCAATGGTGGATTAATGGTTATGAATTATGGAAAAATAAATGGGAAATGTGGGTGGTGTTGATGGACCAAAAGGGACCCAATGTTATTAGTTGTAATGGGAATATGGCTAGGTTTATGGACTTGAATGTGATTAAGAATGATGATTTAAGTGTATAAATTAAACCCTTCATGGAAGGGCTTGTGATGGGTGCAAATGTGTAAATAGGCCAAAGAAAAAAATGGGAAAAGGACACCATCGGTTCGGCCATGGTGTATGGCCGAACCCATGGCCCAATTGTGAGCCTTTTGTGGGTTAAATTGGAAATGTGAATGATGTTTATGGCCTCCAAAGGGCATGAATGGATAATGGACTCAATGTGGTTTAAATGCATAAGGTAAACCCCATGGGAAGATTTGATGAATTGGATATTTTGAAACCATGACCCATTGTATGAACCATTTAAAGGGTTAAGTATGGGGTTTTGGATGGGTTTAAATGAATAAGGGTTAGGTGAATTAAAGGGATAATTTTAATGATGTTATGTTATGATTAAATGGGTCATTAAGGGATTGAATTAATGATCAATTATGGGCTTAAGTAGGCATGAATGAATGAGTGATTAATCATGTAAAGGAGTAGTGGCAAAAATGGTAAATAATGGCTAAAATGAAGAACTCCATGGGAGATGAACATGAGTTTAAGGATATGGAAATTAATGGAGGAAATTGATGGACAAAGTGAACCTAGTGTTGATTGTTGGGATGGAAATATGATTAAGGAATGATGAATCAAATGTACAGTTTAGGTTCTCTCAATGGAGGGACTAATGATGAATCTAATGTGTAATCAAAGACCAAGGAAAATGGGGATTTGGTTAAGTTAAAAGGGGTTGATTGTTAATGAACCAATGGTAGATCATTTTGGCCTAAGACTAATGTGTAGGTATATGTTTAAATAAATGGACTTTAGGTTAAAATTAAATGGCTGATGTAAGTGATCTTGTGATATGGGTGATGGGTCAATTATGGACCCAATAATGTGCCTAAGAAGGATGATTTAATTGTAAGTCATTTTTATGGGCTAAGGAAGGATGTATGTATGTGATTAATTAATAGGGATTAGATTAATTAAATGGCTAATTTTAATGGTCATGTGACATAATTGAATGGGTCATTAATGGACCTAAGTTAGGGATCCAAGTTTATAATCAATTATGAAATTAGTTAGGCAAGGGTGAATGATTAATTAACCATGGAGAAGAGGTAGTGGCAAAACCGTAATTAATGGCCAAATTAAAGAACTCCATGGGAGATGACCATGGACTTAGGGGCATTAAATAATAAGTTTATGTATGGTTAAATAAAGCCTAGGAGGCTGATTTTTAGACTCATGAAATTAAAATATGAAATGGATTAAGTGGGACCCACAAAACCTAAATGGTGACCGATTTTTCATATGGACTTGGAAATGACTAATGGGCTTAGAAATAGTAAAATGTGGATTGATTATGTGTATGCAATAAGGTACCGGACATCGTAAGCGGTACGCAGATCGGCGACCGGGTCTATCCGGCGGAAACAAAAGAAAGAACGTTAGTCGGTATTTGGTAGGATTCCTACCTTTTTGTAAGCCCTGGATTGAGTGATGGTTTCTTTGAATTATTTTGGAAATTATATGGTTTGTTTTTAAGATGGGTTTGGATTTTGGTATTATGTGATGAGTTTCCTTTGATTTATTTTGATAATCATTGAATTGTTTAAAGATGGGTTTTATGCCTATGATTTACATATATTACATGGCATATGGCATCTACATCTCATGCATGGCATGGGAGGGATATGATAGGGGGATACTTGTGTTGATGTTACCTTGATGAGTGCTTTGCCGTCAAGGGGAATACTTGTGGTGTTGTTACCCTGATGAGTGCTTTGCCGTCAAAGGGGATACTTGTGTTGATGTTACCTTGATGTGTGCTTTGCCGTCAAGGGGGATACTTGTGTTGATGTTACCTTGATGAGTGTTTTGCCGTCAAGGGGGATATGGCATTGAGATAGTAAGGATGATGGTTGGGATTCATAACACAGACACCCATGGCATGGCATTCACTTTGTAGTTTCATTATATGATTGTCTACCAGTTTTCACTATATTATTATCAGTATGCTTGTTATCACTAATCCATGTGCTAGCCCTAATCGGAGTCCTACTGGGCGCGTGGTCTAATGCCCTACTTCTACCCTAGTTGATGATGTAGGAAATGCCGGAGCAGAAGGACGAGACGGGAGCCAAGCTTAGGAGCTTGGGAAGGAGGACTAATTATTTTATTTAAGTTTATTTTGGGAAATGTGTATTTGTATACTTTAGCTTGTCGGACTGTATAATTCAGATTACTTGCTATATGTTGGGCTTCTATTTTGGAACGTTGAGATGTTGAGATGTTTTGTAATATTATGAAATCTTCCCTGCTATCTAAAAGTTGTAGGTTAGCCTCTATTGTAATTTCCGCACTTAGGGTAATATTCCACAAGCTTACGTCTACGTGTGAACTGTTCTCCGTGGACTTCGTTCCACGCACAAGTAGGGTTGGCCAGTTAAAGGCCGGGCTTTAGAAGCTCGGACTTAACTCGCGTCATGACGTCCGCGCCATTTGTCACTTTGCATTTAAAAAAAAATATAGATTCTGATTTCGGTGAAAAAGGGCGGGTGTTACAGTCTTCCTTTATAACACAGGTCGAAGGATAGACTAGTCGAAAAAACAGACAAGTTGATACTATTAGATTTTAGAACATTATCTGAAAGGGGGAAAAATCGCAAAGGGAGATAGGTCGATACATATCGATATGTCAACACATATAGGTCGTTGGTCACCACCGGTCGGTGAATCAGAAAGAGTAAGTTAAAAGATCTCTTTTTGTGAAAATGATAGACCATTACAAACTCATCGTTCCTTCTCCTACTGAGCTTTGGCGATTTCTTCCTTTCCTCCTGTGCCTAGACCAGTCGTTAGACCTCCTGGAGTGAAGCCTCGCCGGAAACCCATAGGGTTTTTGCTTCTCTCACTTCCAGAAGCAAAGGTGTCACGGTGTTTTTGAGATTTAGTGTTCGGATCAGCCTTCAACCATGTCCAAAAAGGAGACAGCTAAATCTCGGTCTTTGACCACCGGAAAAGTTTCTGAGTCCTGCCCCCATTTCCTCAGGAGATCACCTAGGTTCGTACACGATGTTCTCGAATCTAGCACTGCCAGCTCTGCTCAGAAGAGTACCCCTTGCAGAAAGACCGCAGCCTCAAATGTTGAATCCAACCTAGGAGCTGAAAAAAAAGTGATCTTAATCGAGGATCCAAAAGAGGAAACAGAGTCTGAGGTCTTCGTCAGATGGATCTTATTTGGATAGTTTTTCATGTCCCGTGTTTATATATCTTGAAAAACTATACTTTTTGATATTTTGTTGTGCCTCCGCCCCCCCCCCCCCTCCCCCCCACATTGTCCTAATCATATATATTGACTGGTTTATCAATGAAATGATATGGTTCAGTTATGCTCTATCTCATGTCTATTTGATCACATGGATTTTGTAACATAGACTAACATGTAGGTTGTTAAGGAGCTTAGGATCGGGCTGTGAAATTGTACACACCTTGGAGAATGGGGGAGAACAAAATATGTGTTGATTAACACCTGTCACTAGCCACGACAGCTTAAGAAGAAAGATGATGCAAGGTTGTTAGAAAGCTTGGAGAGAAATAAACTTAGAGGTAGCTAAGTTTATGGGAAATGGGTTGAGAAAGCTGAACGAGACAGTTTGAAGAATGGGGAGAAAGACTCTAGGAATGCTAGGACAAATGCTCCACTCATGGAAAAAATTAGCAAACTGAGTTTTAGTTTGTGCAGGGACAAACTATTCTTGATACACGAGAAGTGTACATTGAACCATAAGGGAAAACCATGAGTTAGAGCAAAACCTAGTAAAGCACTAAATGCGAAGAAGCATGGGGGAGTGCTTAAATCTCGATGTTTGCCTACTAATCTTTGTCAATTGAATAACAAAATGTGGGAGAAATTAGTAGAAGCTAGAAGACATCAAAGCCAATGGACATAGGGAGAATGTCTATGCTTGGAGTTTGGGAGATCAATCTTAAAGAAGATTGGGGGAGAAATCTTCTCAACACTAATAGCTTGGATAAGCTATGGGTAGTGTTAGCCACTAGGAAATCAAGGAGTATGGGGGAGCTATCTTATTTAGTTCATGAATGAATATTTATATTTTGGGACTAACCCCTCTAAAGATTTTCTAGTGTTGTTTGCTTATATACTTGCATAGGAAAATGAAATGAAGCAATCTAAACAAGAATATGTGAAGACCATGGTCTTATTTTCCATTTGAATATGTACATGTAATCAATGTAATATTTTTGTATTCAAATGTGTTGTATTTAGGGTGGGTTTGTAAATGAGTTAGCTTTTAGGTTTTGTCATGAAATTGACAAAGGAGGAGATTTTTAATGCCTCTGCTTGGCCAAGCCCCTATGTTTGTCAATTCCATGACTCGAAAAGAAGCACTTGCTGGAAGCTTGAAGACCCAAGATGATCAAGAGTAAAGATCATGCTCCATCGAATTGAAGCTCATCGTTATGGCAATCACAAAAGTGGTAAAATGACCATAGATGACTTTAGGTGGTACCCACACCTTAGAGAGGACTATCCCTAGGCTTAGAAAAACAAATGGTTAAAACATATGAAGCCTAGTGAGGAAGGTTGACAGTGCATTGGAACCCAACCTGAAAATATGTATTTGGTTTCACTGTCAGCTCGACCAGCCTTATCTCACTTACCCCTCAGTGTAGTCAGGATCGACCTATCATGGTCAAAGACTGGTCGGCCCGAATGACATTAGGTTCTGAACATTAAACTGTCATTATGGGTTTCCCACTTATCGAGAGTCTCATATGCACCAACCCCTAGGTGAAAGGCTGAAATGACCCCTCATGGTCAACGACTCCTCGATCAAGATCTTGATTTCTAAAACTCTGAAGTCATGTGGACTCTTGAAAAAACAGACATATCGGTAATCAAAGACCGATCGAGAGTACCAGGATCGACCCCTCGGTAATGGACTACTAGTCGTCCTGGGTTACAGGTTTTTAAGTTGAAACTACTGTCAAACATGTTTTTGCACCAGAACGAGCCTCTCGTATGGACCGACACCTCGGTACCATAAGTGTCGACCCATCGACGACAACGACATGTCGACCGAGAAAGAATATTACCATTGGGAGTGCCTGTAACGGTAACATTTCTAGTTACCGACCCCTCGGTGCAACCAACCTATCGGTACATTACCTTTACTTCAACTGGTTTCCTTCGCTATATAAACTAACCTTTATGCAACCAGTTGGTATCCTTAGGACGGATCAGTTGGACCCTCGTCTTCATCAGTGACCTTAAACAAGGGCCAACAGAAGGATCACTCTCTCTCTCGTGCTTACACTGGGGGAATCAAATTAAACCAATCAAATGGATTGAGTTGTGTGAGAGAGAGGAAGGATGAAAACTACAAAACAACCAATCTCAGGATTGAGTTTGAAAGTGAGAAAGAGAGAAGCATAAACTAGGAGACCTTTGGTAGAACCAATTTCCTTGTCACCATGGACTGTGATTGCTAAGCGACGGCTACGTGGAGGAGCGTCGGCATACATGGGTGGGATCTCGAAGAAGCAAACATTAGAAGAAAGAGCTTAGAAGGAAAGTGCTTCTTGGTTTTAATTTTCTTTAAAACCTTTGTTCCAAAAGTGTATTAACGGGAGGTACCCCGGAACCATTATAAAAACTTCTGGAGCGTTGTCTCTGGCACAGAGGCGGGTGGAACTCCTGGTCAAATGGAATTCCTACTCGACAATAAAAAAGGAAATTTTTGCAAATATCAATTCTTGGAAGTAAACTATTTTTGAAGATTTGCTAACCTTTGAAACCGCCATATTTAGAATTTTCTATTTTTTGAAAATTTTTAATTGTTAGTTTTTTATTTTAGCAAATATGTTTTAATTTTGGAAACCTATTTTATTTTGGAGAAACCTATTTTTAGAAATTTTTATTTTTATTTTTAGAAAAATCCATTTTTTTTTAAGTTTTCTATTTTTGGAAACCATCCGATTTTAGAAAAAATCCCAAACTTAGAAGTTTTCTATATTTAGAAAATGTTATCTAACTTGTGAACATTTTTTTTTATCAAGAAATCAAATCAAATCTTTGAAACGTGGAATCAAATTGGTGAATCTCAATCTTAACTTTCATAGTACTATCTTCATTAAAATTTTAGTTTAGGATTTTGAATATTATATTTCTTTCACTAGTTGTAGTTTTAGGAAAAATATTTAGTTTAGGATCATGCATTCTTTGATTTACACTCTACGCCAAGGCTTGTATGTTTTGTTTTGCAGGATTTTTAAATGCGCGCCAAAAAATGTTGGAAATATGCATACTAGGCTAAAGTGAGTTCCTAATCACCTTCATTTAATTTTTATTTTTATCATGCATTCATATAGAATTTTTTTAGGGTGTTCTTTAATTCACTTGCATATCTAAATTGCTCATGCATATTAGGGTGTTAGATTCATGCATTAGTTAGATTTGTTTGATAATTATTTTCCATATTTGCTTGATGCTTGTGTGGTAAAGTAGGATTGCATTTTTCACAATATCTAGAAAAACAAGATAGTAAAATGCTTCATGCATCTCCTAATAAAATCAATTAAGGAACCATTAGGCTATATTTTAGGGTGTCATGCTCATTAGGAATTTTTTTTTATCTAAATCAATTTTTGTAACCACTGAATAGTCATCAAGAAAGGTGTCTAACGCTAGTTCTGTTACCAAGGCATGTGTTCGAGCATGTCTTAGGATAAGCTGGGAAGAGATGTCGTCTGTGCTCCCCCACTTACCTGGGAACTTACCTGGCTATCTTGTGTAACGCCCCGTCCTTTTCCACCCTTCTGAAAATCAGAGTCTAATTTTTATTTTTTTTTATAAATAAGTAAAGTGGAAGAGAACGGGGAGCGTCACGACGCGAGCTAAGTCCGGACTTCTAAAGTCCGACCCTTAACTGGCCACCCATGTGTGCATGGACTAAGTCCATTAAAACCAAACCACACATAGAACTAAATAAAACTTGCGGAATAAATCAAATAGGCGGAATAACAATAGGATAACAATCCTATTCCAAAAGAGATAGCAAAGTACAAGTCCATCCAAAATAACTTAAATCAAATATCCAACTCAAACAGACCAAACCATAGCAAAACCAAATCAAACCATAGCAGTATTACTAAGTTATTACATGTCCATATAAAAGTATTCAAATGTCAATAAATAATTCCATTCCATATCCAAGCTCCTTCCTTGATGCTTTACTAGTCCTCTAAGGGCAAAACGTGGGAGAGAGTGGAAGAGAGAAGAGAAGAGAATGAGATGAAAATTCCTCAATGGAGGGGTCGGCCAAGGGGTGTGAAGTGCCCCTTGGTTGTACCCTTTTTATAATTAGCCTAAGTCTTTTCCCTTTCCCCTCTTTATATGGTAAGCCGTGTAGATCACCAGTGTGCTGGACAGAGGCTAGTGAGCCTGCACTGATAGGACTCGAGTTTGTTGCAAAGACCACAATGCAAATACAGTTAATACGGCAACATCTATTAACTGCACAGAATCGTCAGAAGAGTTATGCTGACAAAAGGGGAAGGTTCATTGAATTTGAAGTGGGGGACATGGTGTTCTTAAAGGTCTCACCACGAAAGGGACATATGTGGTTTGGAAAGAAGGGGAAACTGTCACCAAGATATGTGGGACCGTTTCCCATCATAAGAAGGATGGGGGATGTAGTTTATTAATTGTCACTTCCCTCACAGTTGACATCTCTACACGATGTGTTTCATATATCGATGCTGAGGAAGTACAATCCCGATCCTTCTCATGTTTTGAATGTACAAGATATAGAGGTGCAAAGCGACGTGACATACGTTGAGAGGCCTGTCAGAATAGTAGAGACTGAACAAAGGATGTTACGAAATAGAGCGATTCAGTTCGTCAAGGTGGTATGGGATCGACACGGTAATGGGGAAGCCACTTGGGAACTTGAATCGGAAATGAGGACAACTCACCCGGAATTATTTGTGTAAATTGTTTGGAACCCTACTTCAGTCAATTTTTGGGACGAAAATTTTAAAAAGAGGATTGTATTGTAACACCCCGGAATTTCAAGATATCAATTTATATGAATTTTACCATTTAAATTGTGAATTATTGGATATGGACTTAGATGGCTAAGGTGTTGGGCAATGGCTCAATTAAGATCCAACGGTTATGAATTGAGTGTTAAATGTAGGATGAATGGATAAGATATGTTCAATTGGGTCAAATTTGTTAATTGGGTCAAAGTTTACTAATTGGGTCAAAATGGTCAATCTGGACCCAATGGACTGTGTTTGACTTGGTTGACCACTAAGTAAGTCCAAGCTCAATTAGCTTGGGATTGAACTAAGCTGGAAATGGAATCAATTAATTAAGTTGATTCAAGTGAATTAATTGAGTTGAGTTAATTGGATAATTTGAATTAAATGAGTCAAGATAAAAGAGGTGAGTTAATGGAAAATCGGAAAGGTGCACTCCACCAAGACCAACTCAAGGTGGTTCACACGTTGGACATGGAGTTTCATCTCATGGATGAAACCCCCCAACATGGAACAATAAAGAGAGGTGGCGTTACATGAGGGTTACCAAAGGGTGCCACCAAAGGATACCACCTTTGGTTGACCCTGATTCATTAAAAAGGAGATGGACGGTCTCATGAGACACAACCAAGGGTTGCAGCCGATTGGACATGGGAGGTGAAGAGGCATGGGTGTTTCATCACAAGGATGAAACCCCCAAATAAACCATAAAGGAGGAGATGAAAAGACATGGGGGTTACCAAGGGGTGTCACCAAAGGACACCACCTTTGAGTAACTCTCATTAACCAAGGAAGTTAGAATTTTACATCACTCTCTCCCTCTCCTTTCCTTAGCCGTCCCTACCTCTCAAAGACAAAGAAATACTTGGAGTTTTCTCATCTTACTCTCTCCCTCCTCACACAAAACCGCTCATTCATCAAGACCAAAATAGCAAGAAGGGAGGAAGGAAGGATCAAAGGCAAGAAGAGAGCTAAAAAGATTGGTAAGTACTCCATGAAATTTGGTTAAATAAAATAGATGAGGAAGCATGATTCGGCCATTGTATGGCCAAACTTATCAACGGTTTAGATCATGGACATTGATGTTTGAAAAAGGCAGAAGATGGATCATAGGGTTCGGCCACTTTGGATGGCCGAACCCCATGAAAGTGATTTGATAATTTGTATGGCTTTTGAGAGATAAAAACCATACGATGTATGAAGATTTTAAAAGGTTTTAAAATGGAGATAAAGTTAATGTTTAGGTCGGCTATGGCATGGCTGAACCATATTATGATTATGGTTAAAATGTTGGGTATGAACCATGCATAAATATTGGAAGGTTTGAATCAAGAAAACCATAGGGTTCGGCTATGTGTATGGCCGAACCCCATGGACCATTTTATGGGTAATTGGAGTAATATTATGGTTAGAAATTACTATTTTTTTTATGATGTCTTTAAAGGGCTAACATAGATGGAAAAATGATAGACTTGGATGGTTAAGATTTATCAAAAGAATGGCAAAAAGGAGAACCAAAACCAAAGGGGTGAGGTTCGGCCATGGTGTATGGCTGAACCCCACCAAGTGCTATGTATGGTGTTTGGTTTTAAAAAGGTTTAAAAATGTTTCAATGGATGGGATTATGAGAACCATTCTTAGATGGATAAATATTTTAATGGATAAAAGGAATTATAGGGTTCGGCCATGTGTAGGGCCGAACCCCATAGAGTGACAATGATGGATGGTTAAGGACTAGATAGTTAAATGGATAGATTGATAATTAGTCCTATGTATAAAGGATTAAAGGACTAATTTAAAGATGGTGAGGTTCAACCATGTTATATGGCCGAACCCCACTAAGGTGGATCGTACATGGACATTGGTCATGGGCAATATTATGCAAGGGTTAGGCCAATGGGAATATGGTAAATATGAATGAATTAAGCAAAGGACTTGAACAAGGGGCTCAAACCAAAATGGTGAGGTTTGGCCATGTTGTATGGCCGAACCCCACCAAGTGATGTTTGGGAGATTGAGGTTTTTTAATAAGTCATTTGGATGGTGTTGATTAAATGAAAAGAAAGATCAAATACAAGTGGGTGAGGTTCGGCCATGGGGTATGGCCGAACCCCACAAGGTGGTTTTTGGGATTTAGACTTAATTAGAAATCAAAAGGGTATGTGATTGACTTGCTGTTATATAAACAAGGTAATGGGACTTGAACGGTGCTCAAATCGTGAACGGGAGACGGTTAAGAAGAGTGGACAGTTTAAGTAACTTTTCTGTAGGTTTCCTACCTCCTTGTAACCACATTTTACATATGATTTTATTTTGATTTTTATGAGCTATTGATAAAGTATTATGTTTTTAAGTTAATTGGAATGCTATGATTCATTTACAAATGGCATGTATCATGTATTCATTGACATCTCATGCATGGCATGGGGTGATGGATATGGAAACCGGAGCCCACACTCCGTCGGAATGTCCGTGATGCACTGTGGGCCTCCTTAGGTGATGAGAGTCCCACCAGGAGGAATACCTTGATGATGAGAGTCCCATCAAGAGGAAACGGAAGAACACTGTGGATTACCTTGACAATGAGAGTCCCGTCAAGCGATGGCTATGTATATTTTTGATGGGTGAGACTCATTACATTTGCATACATACATAGCATTGTTTCGTAAAGTATTTGATGATCATGTATTATATGTTATATGCATGTTTTTGTACTAACCTTGTGGTAACCCTAATCGGAAGACCTACTGGGCGCGTTGATCTAATGCCCTATTTCTATCCTTAGTGGATGACCGGGAAAGGGAAAAGGAAAGGTTGAGGATCGCGAGGGAAGCCAAGCTTAGGAGCTTGGATGATTAAGTTAAATTTTATTTATGTTATTTGGAATTGTAATAATGTAGATATATTTGCTATGGTTTGGTTAGTAATGTTTCGATATTTAAGTAATGATAATTATGTTAAGTGTTGGACTACTTTCCTATCTAAATTGGAATAGGATTGTTATCCTATTGTTATTCCGCATACATGTTTTATTCCGCAAGTTAACTTGAGTACGTGTGAATCAATTTTAGTGGACTTGGTCCACGTACACGTATGATTGGCTAGTTAAGGGTCGGGCTTTGGAAGTTCGAACTTAGCTCGCGTCATGACGTCCCGCTCTCGTTCACTTTTATATTAAAAAACAAAATAGACTCTGATTCGAGTGAAAAAGGCGGGGTGTTACATCTTGTGGTTAAACTCTCATTGGAGACTTAGACTGTTTGGAAAGAAAAGTAGGAGCAAGGTCTAGAAACAATCTTTAGGGTCTTACTAGCAGCAATAAAAATTCATTTTTTCTTAAAGAAATTCGAATATTAAAATAGGCATATTTTTTGTGATATTTGGTTGAGAGTGAATGATCGTGTTTGTGTATGCATCATTGGTCTCGTGACTCCATCAATCTCTTGGTTCGAGTTATATTGCCAGTCAATTTATCGATTGTTGCGTCTGGAGCTCAATCTAGCTCAGTCATAGACATAGACAATCCACATACTTCACCACTCTCATCATCATCCTTTTCATCACTAACCATGGCAGAAGAAATTGAGGAGAAAAATCTCCAAGATTACTTCTCGCCAGTCACAACCAATACTCCACCAGGTATAGTTGCATCTACAACCAATGTTGTAACACCCCGCCCTTTTTCACTCGCCGAAAATTAGAGTATTTTTTTTAAAATAAAGAGTGAGAGAGAGCGGGACGTCACGACGCGAGCTAAGTCCGGGCTTCCAAAGCCTAGCCCTTAACTGGCCAACCATACGTGTGCGTGGACTAAGTCCACTAAAACGGTTCACACGTAATAAAACTATACATGCAGAATTAAACATAATACGGAATTATAATAGAGTTCTATCCTATCCAATTTTTAAATAGCAAGGAAGTCCATCACTTAATATTAATCATCTTAAGTTTCAATGTCCAAAATTAAAATCCAAACCATAGCAAATAATCTAAGTTATTATAGTCCCAAATGCTAATTACTCAAATTACATTGTCTATAATAAAAACTTAAATAAAATGAAACTAGATTATCCAAGCTCCTAAGCTTGGTTCCGATCGCGTCTTTCGCTCCGTCCATTCCCTGTGTCATCATCTAAGGTAGAAGTAGGGCGTTAGACAACGCGCCCAGTAGGTACTCCGAATAGGGTCAAACACATGGGTTAGTATAAAAATCGCATAGATATATATACTATCAAAACCATGCAAATCAATGCCATGCCATGGGTGTCATATGCCATGAATCCCACCCATCAACCATATCACAATCACATAGTATTCCTCTTGATGGATAATCCACATCAAGGTATTGTCATGACTCCCCACGTATGCCTTATCGGTCCCACCGAACAGAGCGTGGACTCCTTTTTTTATTACAAAATCATAACCTGGAATCAATGCGGATCCCTCCCCACGTGTGTTTATTGGATATCCGAATGGAGTGTGGACTCCCCTCATGTGATCCCTCCCATGCCATGCATGAGATGTAAGTGTACACATGCCATTTCATAATAGAAATCCCATTATTAAAACATAGCACTTTGATACCAAAATAAATCATCAAAACATGAAGTAAAATCATCACGTTTACATATTCCATGGTTTTCAATGAGGTAGGAATCCTACCAACGTCCAAATATCGTGTCCTTGCTTTTTGTCCAAAAACCGCTCACCGATCGCGTCAAGCCGATCGTACGCCTTTTTGTGAAATCTCGTTGCCTTATTACACATAAAATAGATCAAAATGATGACCCATTTGATCCCCATCATTCCATGTTCATTTTCCACCATGGTTATAGTCCTTAGCCCGGTTAAGACCCCCAAGGGGTTTCGGCCATACCTTAGGGCTAAAAATGTTTTTAAGTCCACAAAAATGCATTGGTGGGTTCGGCCATACAACATGGCTGAACCTCACCCTTTTTGGTTTTGAACCCCTTTCCTTGTAACACTCCGATTTTTCAAAGATACCAATATTTACAAAAATGCCATTGGAATGGTGAATTAAAAAGATATGATCGTAGATGAGAAAATGGTGGGGCCCATTGTTCAAATTAAGACCCAATGTACATATTATAAGGATCAAATTAAATTAAATGGGTAATGTACAGCTAATTGGGTCAAGGTGGTTATTTGGGTCAAAGGACCCAATTGGGACCCAATGGGTCATGGTAGACTTATTTGTGTAACGCCCGCCCCTTTTTCACCGAAAATCAGAGTCTATTTTTTTTTTTTCCATAAAAGTGACAAAGGGCGC